>CP139502.1:184921036-185309567 GCA_021014915.2 Artemisia tridentata subsp. tridentata | reverse complement strand
TACTGATTAGACCCAACAGAGCTTTCCAAACGAAACAACAAAACATACATGCAACCTAAAAATCCAATAACTAAACATATAATATTGTCATAAACAACCAACGATCTAACGTAAACACTAGCCTAAACCACCTTCGTATAGTATATAAACAAAAAAAAAGTGTTAAACAAAAAAGATTACACTAAAACAGCACTCTTTATATGTGCTTTTTTTCTTTATTTTTATTATATATATATATATATATATATATATATATATATATATATATAACTGGCGGTATTATATATATATATATATATATATATATATATATATATATATATATATATAACTGGAGGTATACGACGTCATCAATGACATGGAAATCCACTTCATCGTCTTTTAATTCCATGTCATCACAATGAAGCCACATAAGCATTCGTTTGTGTTGTGAATTCCGGAATTCATTTGTTCAAAAATACATGAGCATGGATTCGAACATGGGTTTCTGAATAAGTGCTAATCGCATATTAACCACTGCACCAACACAATGTTTAGTATTTGATCTACAAACTAAAATCTATAAACACAAGGAAGGATAGACAATATTTAGGAAGCTTAATCCGAATAGCATACCTATTGCAGTTTGATTCATATGAGGATAACTTTAGAATGTATTCTATTATATCTTTTATCTCCAAAAATAGTTTACAGATATCTATAATTCACATAATTGCAGCCCTAATTTTTCACTATATATACATCATTAACTACTCATCTTCAAACATATACGTATTTTTAATATATAGAAATCGATCTACATAGCAACCCTAATCAAATATGCAGCGGCAAAGACATTATGAAATGCTTTCAAAAGCTAAGGAAAACAAAAGCTCTGTAAGTTGTTTGCAAGGTATTGTGTTCTTGAATAATTTGGTTACAAATAATTTGTATTTAATTCATGATACAATGAATGTTGTGCGTCTTATTTTATGCTTACATAAATTACATATGTATGCTTTGTATCTTGATGCATATTTGTTGCTGTAGATATCCAAGAAGGGAAAAGTACACCACAGCATATAACAAATGTAAAACAGCCTGCATTAGGTACTGTATTGATAATTTGTTTTGTATACGTTGTTTGTTAAATAAATTAGTTAATATAATAGGGTTTATTGAAATTTTGTTCATACCTTTGTTCAATGAGTTGAGACATATGTCCGTTTAAAATTGCAGTATTGAAAGCTTCAAAAAAGAAAACTACTACAATGGATGCAACCATGCATCAACAAGGTATTGTGCTTTTAAATTGTTTTTATCATACCTTTAATATTGACATTCTTTAGTTAATTATATTGATGATGTGTGTTAAACAAACAAACTGATATTATTTGTTTCATAGTTTATATCATTGTGTTAAATTGCTTATCAATGTTTAGATAATTGTTTCAGGTTCAAAAGCTGTGAAGAAGAAAACTAATACCATGGATGCCATCAGGTTTGAAAGTGACACACCATCAAGGCAGTCACAAGGTATTATGTTTTAAAATTATTATGACAATATTTGTGCTATAGATTTTATGGTTTTTAATTTAATATTGATTCTTAATACATTGAAATTGTCTGATTGATAGCTTATATGACCATTAACATATTCTTAATACAATGATATTATCTGATTGATAGCTTATAGGATTTTGTTATACATGATGTTCCACATAGATGTAAAATTGCAGTATTGAAAGGTTCAAAAAAGAAAACTACTACAATGGATGCAACCATGCATCAACAAGGTATTGTGATTTTAAATTGTTTTTATCATACAATTAATATTGACCATTAACATATTCTTAACAGTAAAATTGAAACTTCTTTATAAAACATGTTGTGCATAAGAGGTATTCTTGTGCTTTACACTTAATCCCGTCAAAATGGTTGTAAGCAGAATAGTTTTTAATCAAAAATGAGTTAATACTGTTAAGGCAAAATTTTTCCAAAAGTTAGTACTGCCAGGCAAAAAAGTTAGTACTGGTAGGATTAAGTTTGTACTGCTGGATAGACGTTAGTACTGGTGCGAAATTACAGCTTTTTAAAAATAGCCGTTGAGAAGTTTTTTGAGATTTTTACTGACAATTACTTATCTTAAAGGTTTAATTTTTGGATATTTTTACTTTAAATCTCTTATATTCACCTTTCTTCAATCAAAAGTTATCTTTTACTTGAAGTCGGTCCAATAGAAAACCTCATAAGTCCTTCATAATATCTCAATTCACTTTCTTCAACCGACTTTCTAACCTAAATTACTCTAATCCCATTAGTCAAATCAATAATTTACTAACAATCATGGCTACTTTAACCTTTGTCGATACACACAACATGGTAGCTTATTTGGAAAAAGCAGAGGATGACAACCAATTCCATCAGATAGTGGACTTTTTAAATGGTTCTCACATAAGGTATTCCTTACTTCTTAATCTCACTATCTATGTCTCTCACATCAAAGAGTTTTGGCAAACTGCTACTGTTAAAACGTTTGAGAATGGAGACAAAGAGCTAAATGGCACAGTGGATGGAAAATCTATCACTCTTACTGAATCATCACTCAGGAGGCATCTCCACCTGAATGATGACAATGGTATTAGTGCTATGCCCAACACAGATATTTTTGAAAATTTTACCAGAATGGGGTACAACATCCAATCACAATCTTTAACTTTTCAAAAAGGTTGTTTTGCCCCACAATGGAGGTTTTTAATACACACCATCCTTCACTGTCTTAGTCCTAAGAAAACCTCCTAGGAACTGTTCAGTAGCAATATTGCAACTGTTCTCATCTGCTTAGCTACTGATAGGACTTTTAAATTTTCAAAACTCATCTTTGAAGGAATGCTCAAAAATGTTGATAGCAAATCAAATTTTTTTATGTATCCTAGGTTCATTCAAACTATTTTGAACATGAGGGCACGTGATTTGATATTTTTATTCCAAAGGAAACGCAACGGATGTATTTCCCCGGGTCGTAGTCCCAACGAAGGTTGAATTCGAATTTTCGTAACGGGGTCGAATTGTGAAGTGAATAGTGAAAGAGTGAGATATTTTGGTTTTTACACTACGAATATGAAATGACAAATTAAAACAATAAATCAAGCTAAGAGAACAACCAAATTAACCACACGAAATCTAAAACGCAATCTAAATTTAAAAACGTACGTTACGAATTTTAAAAAACGTATCTAAAAGTGAAATTCCTAAATTATAAGCCTTAAGAATGTAAAATTATTTTTCCTAAATGCTAATTATTAAAAGAGAATTTTAGAAAAAAAAATACATTTTTTTTATTTTATTTTTTATTTTTTATGAATTTAAAACTAAAAGAAACTAATAAAATGATTTAAAAATAACAAATGATTTTGGAAAAATATGAAATTTGGCAGAAAAATCTAAAATTATATTAAGAATCTAATAAAAATGAAAATGCAACTTATCGAAACCCTAATAAGCAGTATTGGGGAATAAGCAGTAGCAAATAAGCTCTAAAAATAAGCCAAACAGTGCAAAAAATCATCAAAAGCTCAGATACTGAAGAACACACTAATTTAAGCTTATACAAACTTGAAAAGTCCAAATAATGATTCAAAATAAGCAATTAAGCAGGTGCACAGTAAACAACATAAGACAGAAACAAATGGCTAAGCTACCTACTTTGAATAGTTCTATAAGCTGAGAAAAAGCTAATTGGGGAATTCCAAGAGCAGGTTCTTAAAGCTTATGTCACAAAATACTCACAGACCAAAAATGCCCAATTTTGAAACTCAATTGCTTATCTGAATAAGCACTAGATCAGATGACCACAGACAGAGAAACTAATGCAGGCTTAGATCAGATCTGATGGGGGGAATTTGCAGACTTATTTTAAGCTACCTAATAAGCTGAAAAGTGGAATCCCAGATTATTTTCTAAAAGCTAGTAATGCAAGCTAGTTGTAAACCAAAAATCAGGACCTAGGCTCAATTAGATAAGCCAGAATGTAGCTTAGATCAGCAGCTTCTAGTGATGTCTGCACAATAATTTTCTGATGCAGCAGAGATTGTTTTTGGGCTTTAACTTTTGCAAAACTAGATGAGACAACTCCTACTCATGTATCTTCACTTAATATGATGTACTGAGCCCAAAAATGACCAAAGTATTGGTTCCAATAAGCTCAGCCTATACTGAGCTTATTGTGACAGTTTTGAACCTCAAAATCAACTTATCAAGCAAATACCCTATAACTGAGTTTAAACCTCTAAATCCCTATTGAACTAAGCTTATTTCACCTTAATTTGCTAAATCAAAACTCAGAAAATGCACATGAACAGTGTAATCAGACCTATACCTAAAACAGATTATATCCCAAACACCTCTTTATTGAATCTGATATAGCAAATTAACACTACAAATTCTAATTTAAGCTATGAAAACTAACCCCTACTTATCATCTAACTTATTTAATATTTAATAAGCAAATATCAGTTCATGAATAAGCACTAGCACAATAGAAAAAAAAACAACAGCACAGTAATGAAAATGAAGAACAAATTAAAATTACAAGCTAAGCTGATGAGTACACAGATCTGAATCCACAACTTATACCCAGGCTTAACCTATAAGCCAAAAATTACCCAAATAAGCCCTTCCAAGTCAACTTATCCTTCAACAGCTTATTTAACCATGACAGTTGACTTTTGTTGACTTTTTTTGACTTTTTTTGGAATGTTGAGACTAAAACAGATTTGATCCTACCAAAAGCTCACACTATGCTATCAAGCTTATATGAGTTTATAATAAAGAGAAAACAACTTATTTAAGTTGGGATTAAGTTTATTTTTGGATTTTCAAAGTATTTTCAATATTGTTTTTGGATTTTTGGATAAAATGAACAATAAGGTAAAATGTAAATTATAATAAGCTGGAAATAATGGAAACAAGCTAATTGAAATAGTAATAAGCTATAATGAGACTTAAACACTAAAGAGACAAGAATTAAGGGAATTCAAACCAACTTTTCATTAATCAAACTTGAAATTACAAACTGAAATTTGAAAATTACAACTGAAATGTAAATGATTACACTAAGAAAAGCAGTAAATTTGACAAGAAAGTAAAATGGTAACAATTTTCTAAGCATAAAAATTGGACAACCATTGCTCATGAGGAGAGCTCTCTATTTATAGGCGATTGGGGAAGATTCTAGGGCTGCCAAGTCATCGATCCGTGTGATTTTTGCTTCTTTGAATCCGTATCATCCCTTGATCATCTCATGAACGTCACACAATCATTCTCAGCCCTTGGATTAAACCCTCCACGTATCAATAGCCAATCATAGTGCTCCATTCTGCTGACATGTCATTCCTTTGTGTCAGGATCCTCCTAGAAGTCCGTGCAAAGACTGAATTACCCTTAACTGCGGTAAATTAATGGTACGGGTAAACTAGGGTTCATAGCACAGTAGATATTCTAGGTAAAAATGAGAATTGGGGCGCGGGTAGATTTATTAATATTTGTTTGACTGAGATATAATAACTCTGACCGGG
Organism: Artemisia tridentata subsp. tridentata; assembly: GCA_021014915.2. Lineage (NCBI taxonomy): Eukaryota > Viridiplantae > Streptophyta > Magnoliopsida > Asterales > Asteraceae > Artemisia > Artemisia tridentata. Next base: position 185,304,012 of record CP139502.1, on the reverse strand, counting down.
TTTGGATATTGGATTCGGGTTAAGGGATTAGGATAGTGGGCTTGGGTATAAGTGTGTGGGCTGGGGTTTATTAATTTATTGGATTGGGTTTGTAATTAATTCCGGATATAAGGTTTATGGTTTTGTGATTTTTGGTTTAACAAAGATTCAAGGACCAAACTTGCCAATTTTGTAAAGTTAATCAAGGGACCAATGTTGTCAATATGAAATAATCCAAGGGCTATTCTGAGATATTAGGCTCGAGACTTGATCATTTGCTTCCTCGGCTCTGACTTTTGACCTTTTCCAAATCTCGTGCTCGTTTTCCCGGATTTTGCTTGATTTTGTCCCTATTTCATGATATCCGTACCTGCATAGAAACAAACACAAAAACACAATATCTTTGGCATTTATGGTTAGTTTTTGGTCGTTTGGGTCTGATTTTGGTAAATAAAAGGTATGTGAATAAGCACATACCAAAATTCCCCCAGACTAAGATATTGTTGTGTCCTCACGCAATGTTATAAAAACACGTTTTCAAAACCAAAAATTTCTAATCTCTTTTTGCTAACTTTGAGAAGTAGCAAAATTTTCAAAAGAGATCAAGAAATCCAAAGTTTTAAAAACTCCCCGATTTTCCTTTTTATTCTATTTTTATATTTTCTTATTTTCCACGTGACAGTTTTGTTGACAATCATTATCTATCAATAATTTTTAGGGTCAACGAGTAGGAAACACGACTCATAAAGAAGTGACCATACGGATAAAATTCGTCGTTCCTGATTTTTCACGAGTCCCCAAGCCAAGCTTAAAAACGAAATCATTGTTATTTAAAAGTTAGATTGCTATCACTACCCATGAAAGTTAATTGTGTATTACTTCTCGTTCCCAAATTCCTATTTTCCTCTATTTATTTTATTTTTGGTGAGAAATGAATTTCTTCAAATTCTCATTTCGATAATTTTTAGTCCGATAAAGATACCTAGTTTAGACGCTAAGTAGTTTCCAAACCTTCCCTCGAAAACCGTTGCATACAAAAATGAGGTCCACATCAAGGTCTCTGATTTAACACGATTTTGAGGATATCCCTTTTATATACGACCGAAACAACTCATCTACTAGTCCAGAGACAGAAGCTTTTATTAGGACACCCTCGGAGTCAAAATTTGGCAATTTTAACATTATTTAAGCACATTTATTGATCCTTGGCCTTTTAAACAACCTAGACAACGGCAGCGAACCGTCAAGAATCGGGAGTCTTATTTTGACCTTGGATATTTTTCCTCTGCCTTTTTGAAGTCTGAGTCAACGGGAGCGAACCGTCAGGAAACAGAAAACTTTTATCGGCTTTGGATTATTTATTATTTTTATTATTCATTATTCATTATATATTTTGCCAAATCCCGAGTCCTACGGCTTTTATAGCAATATAGACAATAGCACGTACTATCAGGAATCAGTTGCCTATTACACCGTAACACTGACAGTACCTTGATGTGTACCCAACTTTCATAAGCAAGGATTTTCTAAGGAAGGAGTAAAAACTAATTATCGCCAAAACCAAAATACCTTTAATTATTCCTAGATTACTATTATTGGGTGAAACAAGCTTATGGGAACAAGAAGCCACAATTAACTTCGATGAGCTCTAAAGAGATCCAACTACTCCACGTTTAGCAATCTAACTTATAAACAACTCTATCATTTCTCGTTCTTCACAAATTTAAAATCTTAAATAATAAGATCTGCGAATGCTTAGCCAAATAATCAAGCCATGCATATATAAAGTCAATTATGGGAACTTGCAAACTCTTAAAAGGAATTCGCGTTTTATAGCTCCTTGTATAAAAGACTAGCACGAGCTTATAGATTATGTAAGTTAAGGAGACAAGCTAGGGCTCAACACGCCCGATCAAGTCAGAATTTTATTCCTACTCTCACCAGCGGAAAGTCAACAAAATTGTCAAAATTTATTATATTTTTGCAAAAAATTTTAAAATTTTCTCACTTTTTTCAATTTTGGAGGAAAAACGGGGTTGCGTGAGTAAAGGGCAAGAAATGCAAGGCAAAATCAAATCGAAAGATTACCCCTCCCCCCCAGACTAAAACGAGACATTGTCCTTAATGTCTTAAAGGTAAGGGTATCCCTACAAAAATCTAAGGCCGTTTATTAATTATGCCAAAAGATAGATGTAAAACGATAAGATTAAGGATATCGGATGAGCAACGAATGATGAAACTCGAGTGGAGAGAAGCAAACCACGAGCACGAGAGTCTTCATAATTCGGGCAAATCCTGGACACATCAAAGAAAACCACGAAACACAAGATATGGAAGAGGTAGCCCTCCTCACGTCACTTATTAGAAAAGAGATAAGAAGATAGAAGGATATGCATGGGGTGCCTCCCACGAAGCGCTTGTTTTTTATCGAGTCGGATAGCTTAGACTCGCCCCGAATTTAATTGTTCTTGGGGGAGCAAATGGAGAATCAATACTGCAACTGACACCCGGCATGAAAAACGGAGATGCCGGGGTCAAAGACAGTATCCTCACTCCTGGTGGAGTGGAAAAATGGATAAAGGATGGGATAAGTGAAGAATGGGTGAAACACACGGATGACGAAAGCAAAATCAAATTCTGAATTACGGGTGAGTTGGGTGGGAAAAATATCAAGCACCGGAACATCATGTTCAAAAATCTCGTCCACTATTCCAAAAATATCCTCATCCGCATTGGATTCAAAATCTACATCTGGTGGTTTCGCGGGTGGACGAGAAGATGGTAAATCAATGAGAAATGAGTCAGCTTCGGAAAGTAAATCATCGTCATGAATTTCTTCAATAAGAACATTTCTTCGAAGGTCATTCTCGTCATTCTCAATACCCGGTGGTATCGAGTCATCCGTAGCAAGAAATAGATCGACCTCCTCTAAAAGAGAGTCACGTGACGGATTATTGGAAATATTGCTCAAAATAAGTTCGGAGTCGATCTCAAAGTCAAAACGCTCATAATCCGGAAGAGAAATATCAGCATGAATAGTGGGACTGCCACTACTCTTCTCTTCAAATCGAAAAATTTCAAGCTCGGGTAAGAAATCACTATCCATATCGGGGATAGGAAATGAGGAGGTGATCACGGCATTAGTAGACGGAGTCGGATTATTTAAAGCTTCGATCTTTGAAATAAGAAGATTGATATTGGATAATTTTTCACGACCTTTATCTCCTCTAAGCTAATGAACTCATAATCGGAACGCGATTCCTCAACATCATCGATATCTCCACAAGAGTCTTCAATACTCGGAGTATACTCATTGTGAGAATCGGAATAAATTTCAACTTCATCAGTTTCAACGTGATTATCATCAAACGGTATATCATTCGTATCAACGTGATTATTAAGACGATTATTTTCAACAAATTCACAACTACCGTTAGAAATTTCCTTGGACTCACTTGGGATTGGGACGAGGTTCTCAACATTGTCTGATTCCGTTGCCGGAATAGTGTTTAGATGCTCGTCCCCCATTTTTAGAGAGTCCTTGGTTTCTACGGTAGGAAAGATGGGTGCAATTTGAGGAAAAACGTTTAACGGAACAAGTGTCTCCTCGTCATCATCGGAATCATCGTCACAGTAAATTAAGGACTTTCGTAATTTAGCCGCTCTTTCCTCGGCAAGTAATTCTTCCATAGACTTCTTATGAGGATCGGGAGTACAAGTATTAAGATTAGCCAAAAATTGATTAACCGCTTGTTCTTGATTACGAACCGCTTCGACAACGGATCCCAAAAGTTTTGCAATTTCGAGCATTCCATCTTGATTTTGATAATTGACGGGATTTTGTGGGGGTTGGTCAAAACCATGAGAATTGTAACACAAATTCGGCTCATAATGAAAATTTTCAAACGATCCCCCACAATTTTCAAAATTTGAAGTATTTTGGAACGATGTATTATTGAAATACGGTTCTTGCTCATAATAGTTTTGTGCAGGGTGATTGAAATTGTTTTGAGGATAATCGGAAATGTTCAGAGTAAAATCATAATTGTATGAATTTTCAACTTCTGAAGCACAAAATGAACAAAATCCATCGATAATATTTCTTCCACACCTCTCGCAAGTACACCGATGACAATAAGTCGATGTCGAGTATAACGGATTTCCACACCCATCGCAATAACGTCGCTCGAACGAAGATAAATCGGGCTGTGGAGGATAGTCGGAGAAATTTGGCGGTTCATTGCAAGAATTTGGATTAGAATCATAAACGAATGAAGTTTGAGCTTTCGAAGAATAGCACATACAAAGTCCACGACTAAATCCACATTCGTTGCAAAAACATTGGTCACAAAGTGAATTGTCCCCCAGCGGATCTCCACATATAAAGCTGTGGAAAACTAGAAGGGGGTTGAATAGTTTTACGTCTTTTTAATTTATGAAAACTTTTGTTTACTTTTTAAAACTTCGATTCTATCTTATTTAAATTCAACTCTTGATCAATATGAACATATATAAACAAATATAGATAAGTAATGCAAGTAAGGTAAATATAATGAAATAAGAGAGAGAGATGGAAAGATCAAACCACAACACGGAGATTTATAGTGGTTCGGCTACAAGGACACCTTCCTTACCCTACTCCACTCCTCGAGTCACCTACTCGAGAGTTTTCTTCACTATGTCAACAAACTCCCTTATGGCGGAGAAACCTTACACAACTTTAGCTTACACCGGCTTAACGACACAAAGCTTGATGTCGAGTCCTAATCGTAGCTAGAACCAATCTCACAACTTATACACAACTTCTACACGACTTAATCACGACTTCTTCACGACAGCTTCACAACGGCTTCACGACTTCTTCACGACTTCTTCACGACTTCTTCTTCACGACTACTTCTTCACAACTACTTCACAACTACTTATTCACAACTACTTCACAACTAATTTACAACACCACTACGTAATTACACTTAGATCTACTAATCACAACTATACAACACTTTACACAACAACACAATTGAATGAGGTAAGTAATAACACTTCTTCACTAGTTGAAGTAGAGTTCTTCTTTTGCACTTTTGGTGGTGGAAGCTTGGATCACTTAGAAACCAATGCTTAAGAAAATATGATCAAAGGATTTACAATGTTTAGAAAGGATTTAGAACAGAAAGTTTTAGTGTGCAAAAGGTGAGTAAAAATCCAGGAGAAGGCTGTTATTTATAGGAGAAAAACTGGACAGCTGGAGGCCTACTGGAGCGGGGGCGGTCCCCTTAAATAGGGGGCGGTCCCCTTAATTATTAAGGGGGCCGCCTAGCAAAATTAAGGGGGCCGCCCCTACTGAACGTTGGCCAATTTTGTCCTTTTGTGGGAAAGGTTTTTCTGGAACATTTTAACTGATTTTGGTTAAAAATTTGAATTCATATTTTTATAAAAGATTAAACATTTTTATTTAATACCAAAAATGTTTTTCAAAAATATATAAATTTTTTTGATGTTTTATAAAAAATCTAGTTATAAAGAAAATGTTCCTTTGATCATATAATGCATTAAGCATTAGTTCATTCATACCTTAAGTGATTTAAGTTGTAGAAATAGATATTTACAACTAAATACTTGTTTACGACATAATTTTCCGATTAATGATTTTACATTTTGTGATTATCAAAACGTAGTGATATCGAAAAATATTAATAACGTGTTTAGGCATTATTTATATCAACAATCTCCCCCTTTTTGATGATTACAAAATCTAAACTCATTAAATCTAAAAATTAGTTTTTAGACAAGTATTTAGTGATTTTATATCTATTTCTCCCCCTTTTTGTAGTATCAAAAAGGTTAAGCCGACAAGTTTTAGAATATAAATTTGTCGAGATGAGAACTCCCCCTTGATGTGTACTCCCCCTCGTTTGGGGGCACCAAGGAAACGAGCTATGGAACGCTTGCAAAAAAAATGTTAGAAGCACAAGTATATGTAACAACAATAAGCAAGCATATAGAATAAGATCATTCATTAAATAAAAGTGTTGTGTATAAATACACAACCAAAAGATTACAACATGAAGAATGCAAGCATACAAACAAAACAACTAATGAAACTACATAATCGTCCTAGAAGTACATGGTCTTCCATGGAGCTTGCTTACAAGAAAATTTTGAAAATTTATTTTTAAGCATTGCATATGCTTAATTGGGTGAAAATGGAGGTGGTGGTGGTGTAGTGGGTGAAGGAGGTGGAGGAGGAGGTGGTGGTGGTGGGTTGGCAATCATGTTTTCAAGAGATGAAAACATGTAGTGTATCTCATCTCTAAGACCAAAGATTAAGGTCCGGTTATGGATGCAACAATGATAATTATCACCATGGGCTTCAAGCATTGCCCAAGGTATAGGAAAGAATGGTTGTGGGGTTGGTGATGGTGAAAAGTGAGCATCAAGAGGTGTGATGGGTGATAGGGAAATGGCAAGTTGGGTGTATGAAGGTTCTTGAGTGGATGGTGGTGATGATGCTCTTGGTGATGATGTTAGGTGAGTGTGGATGTAGTCATTGATGGAGGAAGTGGATGGAATGGAGGAAGATGAAGCTCCATGGGTAGAGGGTGTTTTTGATGGTGCATTTGGTGCACTTGGGGATGAATTTCGAGGTGGTGGTGATGGAGTTTTGATGTCATCTTGGGTTAGGTCTATGAAAGGTTGTTTTGGTGGTATGATAACAAGTCTTTGTTTCCTTGGAGTCTTAGAGATGGAGGATTTTGGTGATAGAATTGTGGATGAAAATGGGTGTTTGATGAAAGTGATGGTTGATGAAGTGAAAGGTAATTGTAAGGAGGGTATTTATATTGTGAAAATGTGGTTGATTTAGGCAAATTGTGAAGGTTTTGTGGTAATATTCCAAGTTCAGTTCGTGCATTAAGGGTAATAGTAGCTGGGGCTAGGTAAAAGTGGTCACAAGATGCAAAAGGAAACAGTAAATTTTACTGTCCAGATGGCCGGTCCCATTAATTGTTGGGCGGCCCCCTTAAAAATTAAGGGGACCGCCTAGAGAATTAAGGGGGCCGCCCATCTGGTGTTTTCCCAGCGACCAAATTTGAAAAATTACCAGAAAAAGGTCATTTTTAGGGTGTATTTGCAGCAAGTTCCATTTGGATCATGTACATCAAGAATGATTAAATATTATCAATAGCATATGAAACAAATAATATACATATTTAAGACAAAAAAAATCATATTAGAAGCATAGTCATATAATTTCAAATAAACTAGTAGCTTAGTTCTAATAAGTTTATCATCTAACATAACAAAAGTCATAGCAAGAAAATGTTAAGATAATAATACTACATATAAGTGTCTAATCACAACATCAATAAAAATCAACTAAACACTCATCAAACATGTCTATTTCTTCTTCTTTCCAAACATCCTTCCAAGTGTCTTTCCAATAGACTTGAAACCGCCTCGTACTTCTTGATGCATCTGCTGTGTGGTGTTGAGTAGTTCGGTTTGTCTTTCAAATAGCAGTTCGTCTGTTCGTTCGGAAGGAGAAGGAACTTGATACTCGGTGTAATCAAGATCCGGATGATTTTGAACGAAGGTCTTAGGTGATGGGGTACTAGCACGTGTTGTGCCCTCCTCCTCATCATCATCATCATCATCTCCTCGATGTGACGTGGAACCACGAGGTGGAAGTGAGACAGATTTACGAGATTTTCCCTTGTCGCTTCGGGGGCGACGTTCACGGACACGAATTAGAGGATTAAGGACCGGTTGAACAGACTCATAAATTGGACTCTAAAGATGTGGATAATGCATCATGACATGATTGTAGAGGCGAGTGAGAAACATGCCATACGGAAGATTTGCATCATGAGTGTTTTTGGCGGACATGATATGGAAGACAAAGAGATATGCCAAATTGTACGGCTGTTCAGCAACAATACAATACAACATATGAGCTATGTTCGCCGTGACATGATCACGGTGACCACCGGTACCGAACGCATTCTCACGAATGATTTCTTCCCAACGCTTTATGTCGGGGCGTAACTCCTTGAGGAGGATTTGGTTAGCATGGATGTCAACATCTTTTGACTTGATCCTTCGGCTAGTCGTACCATGATCTAGCCCAAGATATTGACGAATTTCTTCAGAGGATGGAATCTCAGAGTAGTAAGGACCCTGTTGAGGTCGATATTGCTCAAGAGATGAGAGATCCCACTCATTAGAGAAGACATCTTGACCGGAGTAGGGGATTCCTAGAATTTGACCGAATTGAGCGAGAGTAAGAGTAATGAATTCGTGTTGAATCATAAAGGATATGAGGATACAGCCATTGGGATCGGTTTGCACCGTCACTTGGCTATAGAAATCAAGAACAAAGCGGGGAATGATAAGCTCGTTGATTTTGTAGAGACAATCAAGATGAACGTTGGAAAACATTCGTTCGATATAGTCGGATTCATAGAACGATGGATAGACAACTCTCCCTTCATGAATATTTCTATCTTCAATGGGACGATAGAAACAAGCAACAGCGGGAGAAATGCCTGGAGTGGCAGAGACTTTAGGAATGTATTCTTTTGTTTTTGAGACATCACCGACTGTAGTTTTGGGCATTTTCACCTATACAAGAAAGCAACAAAACAAAGAAAAATAAGAAAATGACATGCATATATTATATATGCTACATATGTGGAACGTAAACATACTTCGACTCTAAAACTTAAATCCTAAGAAGTAGTTTACAATGTTCCTTAGTTTTAATTCTTAACTCGCTTAAAATGTATTTTATGATGTTAAAGAATAGTTATAGGGACATTATGATAAGAAATCAAAAATATCCGAACGTTCTTTTATACGTCATAAACTACTTTGAAATGTGGCTAGACAAACATTGGATTGTATATCTAGCTATTTCTTACGAGTGTTAAGTAACTTAGATTTTGACTCAAAAAAAAAAAAAAAAAAAAAAAAAAAAAAAAAAAAAAAAAAAAAAAAAAAATTCTTTCAAAATGTTGTGCCAAACGCTCCTTTAAATATGAAAATAACTAGTAAAATTTCAATATACGTATGAATTAAGTATCTTGATGATTTTAAAACAACTAATTGCGTGTTTATAAACTTGACAAGTAGTTATGAACTTAATTTTGATAAAAATTTTGATGATTCTAGCTCCTAAACCAAACACTCTCTTATATTTAACAAAAACATTTTTTTATGATTCGAAAAATATATTTTTAGGATTTGTGAGTTGTAATAAACCAATGTAATTAGTTTTAACAAGTGTTTATGGCATAATTCAACAATGTGATTAGTTTTGAAAAGGAGTGATTAGTTTGACATAATGGTTTTTTAATTACTTAGTTTCTAGGTTGATTAAGCATTCTAATCCTATGGGGAGCATTTGGTTATAAGATTTCTAGACTTAATTTTAACAAAATTTGGATTAAAAGAAAGTTTAGTAAAAGACCTAATTATGATTAGACTCAAAATTGAATGGAATTAGATGAAATGTGAATTAGAAAACTTACAAAATGTGTTGCTAATCAAGATACAAGTGTTTGCCCCTTGCGAAATTAGTCGGAGATGGTGATTTGGTGAATGGTTTTTGAGTTGAGGTTCGTTCACAGCAGCAGCAAGTGTGGGTATGTTTGAAAAGTGGGGTGTTTGGTAAAGATTTTTGGAAGAAAAACGTTTTTGGAAGCTACAGTAGGCCGGTCCCCTTAATTATTAAGGGGGCCGCCCTCGTTTACTAGCCGGTCCCCTTAAACATTAAGGGGGCCGCCTACCAAACTTGGAATTTGTTCGGATTTAGTTTCTGATAGCAAAATAATTTTATGTATATATAAATAGATTTATTATATATCAAAAATACGTTGGGTTTTAATGGCACGAGGAAGGAATACTTGACATTTTATTAACATTTCGTTAAGAAAACATTTCTTGAGAATTTTGGATAAAATGATCAAGATGTCAAGTCGACAAATGTGTTAGGGGGTGAGAGTAAAAGTGCATATTTATATATATATATATATATATATATATATATATATATATATATATATATATATATATATATATTGTGTGTAAACGTGGGATGTTGAATGGAGTTAAGAAATGATGAGGTAATGACGGAGATAGGTGCTGACGGCGACGGGAGTTTGTTTCATCCATAGTTTTCTTGACTCGACGGTCAAAGTGCTACTTCTACGTTAATCCACTTAACTCACTTCTCTTCATCACCATGAGTTATGTGACAGTGGACACGAAAGATTTTCGTGTTGAACGTTAAAGTTCAAAAGAGGCAAAGGGGGAAGAAAAGGTTCGAGGACGAACAATTTTTTTTAGTTCTAGATAGTCAACAAATGACGTATCTAGGTTATGTGCGGATATATTTATATATATGTATATATATATATATATATATATATATATATATATATATATATATATATATATATATATATATATATATATATATATATATATATATATATATATATATATATATATATATATATATATGTATGTATATATTTATATTATGTATATGTATAAGTGATTATCTACTAACTACCATACAAGTACTAACTAAACTAGGCATTAAAACTTATGGGGGCATGCAATTTGCTAGTTCATTAATCAACGCACATAATGATGAACATGAAAGAGGGGCGTACCTTTTAGTCTTCAACACGTGGTCTCCAAGCGCTTCAAAGCGTTTATGTTTGACTTGTAGAAGTCAATCAAGGAAGAGATGCCAATAATCCAATGAGATAGCAATTTAGCCACTTGATCCCCATTGTCTCATTGATCCAAAGTTGTTTGAACCAAAAATGGGTTGTAGTTGACTAGGATGCATGTATGGTGGAAGTATTCCCCAAGGATTGAAGCTTGGTGGATTCGGGTAATTCCACATTGGGTAACTATTATTATGACGGTTTGGTCTATTTTGGTTTCTTTTAGGTTGAGGTGTTTTAGGCCGAGGGTGAGGACTAGGTGGTCTTCTAGGAGGAGGTGTTTTTGACCTAAGCTTTGGTTTAGAGTTTTCTACTTCGGTTTTTAAAGATGGTTTGTAGAAAGCTTTTATTTCCTCATTATTGGCTATGGGTATTTTTCTATCTTTTATAAGTATATATTTAGGCTTTGACTCCAATATTTTTTGATTACTAGTTTCACTTTCAAACTTTACATTTTTAGTTTCACTAGTTGTAGCCTTAGTTGAGTTAAATCCTAATCTGGTTTTATCTCCTGACATTCTTTGAATGCTTATTATATCCCTAATAGAATTACTACTATTTTCAAATTTGTTAAGTCTACAAATTTCTTCCTTAAGTATTTCGTTTTCATTTTTAGTTTCTTGACAAGTTTTACATTCAAAGACTTCTTTGCCTTTTTCTAAGTTATGTAGTTTAATTTTTAATTCTAGTATTTCTTTTTCTAATTGGTTATTTATGTGTTTTAGTGATTTATTTTTAGTCATTACTTTTTGACCTAATATACATAACCTACTATATTCGTTATCTAGGTCTTTTTCATCTAATGATAAATTTTCATCACTAAAGTGTTCGGTTTCGGAACGTACCTCACTTGATGTCTTAGCCATAAGACACTTCTCCTCTTTTGTGGTTTCTTTCTCGTCTTCTTCACTGTCACTCCATGCTCCTCCAATGAACGCCTTTTGGTTTTGCTCCTTTGACATCATAGGACATCTTCCAATGAGATGATTTGGATCACCGCATTTGAAGCACTTCCTCTCGCTCTTGCTACCTTTGTCGTCTTTGTTTCTTTGGAGTGTTTTCCTTTCGTCATGTGGTTGTCTAACGAATCTTCCTCGTCTTTTGAAAAACTTCTTGAAGTCTCTTACGGCCATGGCATATTCTTCATCATCACTTTCGGAGGTTGAGCTATCCTCGTCACTTGATGCTTTCCTAGCTTTTAACGCGATTGACTTGCTTTGCTCTTTCTTTCCTTTGACCATCTCGAAATCTTTCTTGATTATTGCTTCGTAGACTTTCCAGTTGCCAATCAACTCGTCATGTTGAAGAGTTGACAAGTTCTTTGATTCTTCAATCGCCGTAACTTTAGCTCGCCATTTTGGATGAAGAGCCCTAAGAAATTTCCCGACAAAATTCTTACTAGAAAAACTCTCATCAAGTGCCTTTAAATTTGTGATGATTGTGTTAAATCTAGCAAATGCATTATCAATTGATTCCTCTTCCGGAATCGTGAATTGTTCATATTGTTGAACAAGAAGATCTATTTTATTATCTTTGACTTGACTATTACCTTGGTGAGTTATTAGTAAAGAATTCCAAATTTCTTTTGCGGTTTCGCACATAAAGATTCTTTCGTATTCTTTACGTGGTAACGCATTATAAATAACCATTTTAGCCTCATTATTTTTAGAAAGTTTTCTTTTTAAATCATCACTTTGTTTTTCAAAAGGTACAATTTCATCCTTTTTAGTTTCAAGATTATGTTGAATTGGTAAAAAATCACCATTAGTAATAACATGCCAAAGATCTAGATCTTTTGACTTCACATAAATTTCGAATCGATTTTTCCAATATAAAAATCCATCACTTTCAAATAGTGGTGGTCTTTGCATAGATTGCCCTTCTAAATATTTTTCAGATTCCATAGATCGTTTCAAGTTTTAAAATACAGTTTATTTTAAAAATCTTTTTTGACGTGGCTCTTGATACCAATTGTGGAAAACTAGAAGGGGGGTTGAAAAGTTTTACGTCTTTTTAATTTATGAAAACTTTTGTTTACTTTTTAAAACTTCGATTCTTTCTTATGTGAATTCAACTCTTGATCAATATGAACATATATAAACAAATATAGATAAGTAATGCAAGTAAGGTAAATATAATGAAATAAGAGAGAGAGATGGAAAGATCAAACCACAACACGGAGATTTATAGTGGTTCGGCTACAAGGACACCTTCCTTGCCCTACTCCACTCCTCGAGTCACCTACTCGAGAGTTTTCTTCACTATGTCAACAAACTCCCTTATGGCGGAGAAACCTTACACAACTTTAGCTTACACCGGCTTAACGACACAAAGCAAGATGTCGAGTCCTAATCGTAGCTAGAACCAATCTCACAACTTATACACAACTTCTACACGACTTAATCACGACTTCTTCACGACAGCTTCACAACGGCTTCACGACTTCTTCACGACTTCTTCTTCACGACTACTTCACGACTACTTCTTCACAACTACTTATTCACAACTACTTCACAACTAATTTACAACACCACTACGTAATTACACTTAGATCTACTAATCACAACTATACAACACTTTACACAACAACACAATTGAATGAGGTAAGTAATAACACTTCTTCACTAGTTGAAGTAGAGTTCTTCTTTTGCACTTTTGGTGGTGGAAGCTTGGATCACTTAGAAACCAATGCTTAAGAAAATATGATCAAAGGATTTACAATGTTTAGAAAGGATTTAGAACAGAAAGTTTTAGTGTGCAAAAGGTGAGTAAAAATCCAGGAGAAGGCTGGTATTTATAGGAGAAAAACTGGACAGCTGGAGGCCTACTGGAGCGGGGGCGGTCCCCTTAATTATTAAGGTGGCCGCCTAGCAAAATTAAGGGGGCCGCCCCTACTGAACATTGGCCAATTTTGTCCTTTTGTGGGGAAGGTTTTTCTGGAACATTTTAACTGATTTTGGTTAAAAATTTGAATTCATATTTTTATAAAGATTAAACATTTTTATTTAATACCAAAAATGTTTTTCAAAAATATATAAAATGTTTTTGATGTTTTATAAAAAATCTAGTTATAAAGAAAATGTTCCTTTGATCATATAATGCATTAAGCATTAGTTCATTCATACCTTAAGTGATTTGAGTTGTAGAAATAGATATTTACAACTAAATACTTGTTTACGTCATAATTTTCCGATTAATGATTTTACATTTTGTGATTATCAAAACGTAGAGATATCGAAAAATATTAATAACGTGTTTAGGCATTATTTATATCAACAAAAGCAATTATGCTGAGTGAGTGAAGATGGCTGGGGTTGTGGAGGGTGGTTGGAAAAATTTTGAGAATTATCGATGGAATTAGGCTTTGATTTAAGAACTACTTCACACCAATAACAAGATCCTTTTGGTGCATGATTTCCACACCGCTCACACTGACACTTTGAACAATGAAGACTGTCAATCAATGGGTTTTTACAATCAAAACAGCGATAGCCCAATGACGACATAAGAATTAAACATAAGAGGGATAAAGAGATAGAATTAAATGGATGAGAGACTTAAGAAGAATATTTTTGAATTTTTAAATTTTAGAATCATGGAAAATCACAAAGGAAAAAGGAAAATAAATTTTGAAGAGAAAATCTTTTTGGGTTTTTATTTTAAGGAGAAATTATAATTATTATCTTTTTGGTGATCGTTCGATCAACCGTACTCGTTTCTTTCAAAACTACGCGCAGCGTGGCGGAAGAGAAGAATGGATCTCTTTTCGGTCTGCAATTTAATGTCAAGACCTCCTTAAACCCCGTGTATAGGTTGTAGTAAAGAAATAATCCGAGTAACGTTTAACTTAACGATCTCTTTTGTTGTTTATTCGAAATGGTTTACAACACTTTCAATAAAGTGAGGTTATATTATTTTTTGTATTTTTGAAAACACTTTAGGAAAAGTGTTTTATTTATTTTCTTTTTGTATTTTTTTTCTTTTTATAAAAACAAATAACTTCCGAGGAAGGGTCTTCAAAACACGATTCAACGAACGAAATTCAAACTCTTCTCAAGCCTTCCCCGGCAGCGGCGCCATTTTTTTGACTTGTGGTTTTAAGTATATTTATTTTCCAAGGAAAATACAACGAATGTATTTCCCCGGGTCGTAGTCCCAACGAAGGTTGAATTCGAGTTTTCGTAACGGTGTCGAATTGTGAAGTGAATAGTGAAAGAGTGAGATATTTTGGTTTTTACACTAAGAGAACAACCAAATTAAACACACGAAATCTAAAACACAATCTAAATTTAAAAACGTACATTACGAATTTTAAAAAACGTATCTAAAAGTGAAATTCCTAAATTATAAGCCTTAAGAATGTAAAATTATTTTTCCTAAATGCTAATTATTAAAAGAGAATTTTAGAAAAAAAAATATATATTTTTTGTTATTTTTATTTTATTTTTTATGAATTTAAAACTAAAAGAAACTAATAAAATGATTTAAAAATAACAAATGATTTTGGAAAAATATTAAATTTGGCAGAAGAATCTAAAATTATATTAAGAATCTAATAAAAATGAAAATGGAACTTATCTAAACCCTAATAAGCAGTATTGGGGAATAAGCAGTAGCAAATAAGCTCTTAAAATAAGCCAAACAGTGCCAAAAATTATCAAAAGCTCAGATACTGAAGAACACACTAATTTAAGCTTATACCAACTTGAAAAGTCCAAATAAGCATTCAAAATAAGCAATTAAGCAGCTGCACTGTAAACAACATAAGACAGACACAAATGGCTAAGCTACCTACTTTGAATAGTTCTATAAGCTGAGAAAAAGCTAATTGGGGAATTCCAAGAGCAGGTTCTTAAAGCTTATGTCACAAACTACTCACAGACCAAAAATGCCCAATTTTGAAACTCAATTGCTTATCTGAATAAGCACTAGATCAGATGACCACAGACAGAGAAACTAATGCAGGCTTAGATCAGAACTGATGAGGGGAATTTGCAGACTTATTTTAAGCTACCTAATAAGCTGAAAAGTGGAATCCCAGATTATTTTCTAAAAGCTAGTAATGCAAGCTAGTTGTAAACCAAAAATCAGGACCTAGGCTCAATTGGATAAGCCAAAAATAAGCTTAGATCAGCAGCTTCTAGTGATGTCTGCACAATAATTTTCTGATGCAGCAGAGATTGTTTTTGGGCTTTAACTTTTGCAAAACTAGATGAGACAACTCCTGCTCATGTATCTTCACTTAATATGATGTACTGAGCCCAAAAATGACCAAAGTATTGGTTCCAATAAGCTCAGCTTATACTGAGCTTATTGTGACAGTTTTGAACCTCAAAATCAACTTATCAAGCAAATACCCTATAACTGAGTTTAAACCTCTAAATCCCTAAATTATAACTGAGTTTAAACCTCTAAATCCTTATAGGTTAAACCTCTAAAGCCTAGGTATAAGTTGTGGCTTATAGGTGATGGGTATGTTCTTGGTTGTACTTGGGCTGATTTCCGCACTACATTCTATAATCGGTACTTCCCTGACTTGAAGCAGCAGAGGTTTATTCGGGAGTACAACACTATCTCCCAGCTAGATTCTGAGAATGCAGGGCAATACCTGGAGCGATATCAGAGATTGGTTAGTTTCGTGGGTTCCGCTGCCGAAGATGCAAGGCGTCAAGCTAAGCAGTTCAAATGGGGACTCAAAACGTGGGTGCTCGATCGTATGCTTAATGATCAGTTCGAAGATCCGTCAGCATGTTGCGATGCAGCTCGCAACATTGATATTTTTCATGAGGGCGTTGGTTACAAAAGGAACCGCGACGGTGATAGGATTCAGCAGAGTCAGTGTCTGGACGTCAAGGAGTATTCGGGCAGGAGCTACGACCAGAAGAAATCAGATTCGAAGGGCCGGGATTCGAGGTCAGCTCCTAGACAGGGAAATGAGCGTCCGAAAAGCAACAACAACCAACGGCAGACGAGATCATCTGAGTACTCTACTTCCTTACCTGTTTGTGGTTCTTGTGGGAAAAACCATACTGGAGCTTGTCGTACGACGTCTGGTACTTGTTTCAGATGTGGTTCTTCTGAGCATCAAGTGAGAAATTGTCCTAAGCAATCTACGTCAGCACTTGAGAAATTTCTTGATCCTCCTCCCCCTGCTCCTGATACCGGTCGTGTCTTTATGCTTTCTAGTGACCGGACTGATCGCGCGTCTGGTACGTCTTTGTTCTGTTTTCCATCCTGTTTTATTTCTGTTTCCTTGCAAATTTCGAGGACGAAATTTTTTTGTTAGTGGGGAAGAAATTGTAACACCTAAAATTCAGATAATATGTAAAATGACTAAATTACCCGTGAAGCCTTAAAATGTAATTAAATCATTTATAAAAATTCCGCATCGATCCCAAACTTCTGAAAACGAACTATGTACGAAGCAAAATAAATTTCTTGGACAACATATTATTTAATTTGAATGTACAAAAATCATTATTACACCTTTATATGTATAATGAATTCGAAATATAATTTTTACCTAATTAATTATATTTAAGAATGAATTTATAAAAGGATTTATAAAAGGAAATTATCATCTAATTAATTTGTGATTGAGGCCAGCCATTGGAAACACGTTTTTGGTCCTTATCCCTCCCCAAAATCACGACTTCCTCTCCTCTTAAATTGGATCTCCCATTTTATTTTCTTAAACCCTAGCGATAATACATTTTCACACACAATAATTCACCTACGAGCCATATGATTTTCTGGAAAGGATCTGGTATTTTTCTGGGGTTTTTCATCATCTAAGGAGGCTGAGAAAAATAGGATTGGGGTTGTAGAATCGTTGCTTTGGTCGTGAGTGTTTTTCTTGTCGGTTTATCTCATACGATAGGTATAATTCGTGATCCTTGATTCCATACGTTCTAAAATTAATCCAATATTTTTCTTATGATCTTTATAACATATAAGACTCAGGAAAATTATATGAATCGAATCATGCATAGTTTTTAAGTCGCTTTGAATTTTATGGGTTTAAACACACGTAAATTCCAAAATATGTGTTACGAATTTTCTGGGTGCTATGGCTATCTTATTTAGACCTAATATGATGTACATGATCTGGGAAAAATAATAGAACGATTTATAGAAGCCTAAATATGTCGTGGTGAATATTGGTATTAAAAGCGTACACAAAATCTAAAATATGTTATGCGATTGTTCTGGGCTGTTTATATAATTTTTATGGGTTATATTATCATCATATCACTCTGGAAAAATAGTCATTTGATTTATTGAAGTCTAATATAATTAATCTTTAATTGTTTTGTTAATCGGTTTTAAAGAAAAATGAAGGAAAAATAGAAAACCCTAATGGAACGACTAGGGTTAGGGTTTTGATGATTGGATCTGGTTATTAATTGTCTTTTAATGATTGTACAATGATTGTTTGATGATTGGGATAATTAGGGTTTAGGTTTAGTAATTAAAGGTGTAAACCGATTTGAAAATAAATCATAAGGGTGTGTTTTGTAAACTTTGAAACTTGTAGGGTATTTTTTAATGTTATATAAGTCAGTAAAAATGTGGGAAAAATATAACTTGAGTGTCCTACGTGTAAATATTGCAAGAAAATAAATTAATGGTAATTAAAGGGTACGAATTGTAATTAGTTAAAAGAGAGGGACTAAAAGTGTAAATTCTGGAAAGTTGAGGTTATTCTGAGTAAATAATGATATTAAGAGTGTTTTGTGTAAATTTGAGTATTTATGGGCTTAATATGTAATTACTACGGAATTATGACTTAATTTATAAGTTTTGTAAACTTAAGGGACTAAAGGTGTAATTTATGAAAAGATGA
Source organism: Artemisia tridentata subsp. tridentata (assembly GCA_021014915.2). NCBI lineage: Eukaryota > Viridiplantae > Streptophyta > Magnoliopsida > Asterales > Asteraceae > Artemisia > Artemisia tridentata. Next base: position 185,285,451 of record CP139502.1, on the reverse strand, counting down.
AGGGTGATTCATTCCATGCTATAAATAAAGTGTTCATTCTGTAATTTTGATAAAATAAGAGTTGTTGAGTAATTATGAATAAGATAAGGATTTAAATTGTAAAATCATGAATTAAGGGGTTTAAATTGTAAATTTGTAAACTAAGGGGTATAAAATGTAATATTGGCAAACCTGAAGTATTTGAGTCGTACACTTGTATAATGAGGGATTAAAATGGATAATTGTGATAGTTACATTTTGGGCTCTTAACTTTGGAAGAATTACATTTAAAACCCTTAAGTATTGGAACTTGTCATAATTAACCCTAAACTTTGATGTCTTGCTAAAATACACCCTGCTTCCATAATATGTTTAAATAAGGACTTAACCTAATCTGTAATATTGGGATCTTACTAAATTCTGGAAACCTACTAAAAATAGAAGTTACTTATAAGGGGAAGATAACTGAAACTCCTTTCGTATTTCTGTCTTCTACTCCTTAGGTTCAAGGAGGGAGTGATTTGATTTCCTGTCAGCCTTTTCTATTTTGTGTGCTTGCATTGGAATAAGGTACGGATATTCTGCCCTTTTCAGTAAGGGGCCTTCGTTATCTTGATTTATTTGATTCGTTTAAGATTTCCTGAACCATTGCTCTGTATCCCTTGTATTGTGAACCTTGATCTGTGTACTTACTCTTGGACCCTTGTTTGAACCCTTGCCTTGATCTTTGATTTATACCTTGTTCTGAACCTTGCCATGAACCTTGATATGAACCCTGCCATAAAACCTTGACTTGAACCTTGATACTTTTGATATTATAACTGAATGAGAAAACCTTTTAAATGATTTATGCAAATGTTTTAAGAAACTATTCGTAAGGCTATCTTTATAGAAATCATTTTTAAAAGACCTTCTTTATGAAAACCGTTTAAAAATGGGGACCAGTACTTAAGGATTATTGTGACACCTATAAAATGGCCTTTTAATAGTAAAATTTTAAAGTGAACTTTATTATGAACCTTTGAACCTCCTGATATTGACCTCCTGATATTGAACCCTCTGATATTGACCTCCTGATATTGAACCCTCTGATATTGAACCTCCTGATATTGAACCCTCTGATATGAACCTTTTGACTTGATACTTGACACCTGACACTTAATACTTGATATCTGATACTTGACACCTGATACTTGGTACTTGGTACTTAACCTTGACCCACAGTTTGATATTACGAGCCACCCACCAGGCATGAGGTGTTCATGTCCTTGTCATTGATGCACCGATGACTTGACTCTAGGGTAGGAGAGAGATGTCCTATCCCGTCCCTGACTTGATTATATGGTGTGTATTGGTAGACTCTGGCCACCTGGGGCGTATGGATGCATCCTAGACTTGACCTGATCTGTTTATATTACTTGTTATATCTGGTGACTAATGGTGTGTGCGATGCACGTCTTTCACATCCTGGGAGCCCGCGACTCCACCCCTGAGAGGTAGCCCCTCACCCTGTATTTGGTACCGAGGTCTCCCCTCCGTACACCCTGATTACTGGACTTGATTTGATATTTGTTTTTGGGCTCGTAGTGGATTTCTGTTACCCTTACACTTACCTGTACTACTTTCCTTAACCTTGACATATTCATATGACCTTGATATCACTTGCCTTTCACTACTGTTACATTATACTTGTACATTGACTCTGATCAGGCTAGTATTTCTTTTCTTATTCATTATCCTGTATTATTGCTTTGTTTCTGTTATATCTGTTCACTGAGCTCTCGTAGCTCAGCCGCATTTCTTTTCCTGCGGCTGGTACATTTAAGCTAGGAGCTGGGTTTAGCTTGGGATGAGATCAACTTGTGTGAAGTTTAGACCTTGTCATTCTAGTGTGACCATTTGGATATTATTCCTGTTATGCCATTGTTTGGGCATTTTAGATTCTGTTTTGTACTTCGTTATTTCTGTCTTGCACTTGATATAAGTCGTGTTGACTTATTTTCCTTTGGATTTTAAATGTTAAGACTTCCGCTATTTTATTTCTTGAATGCTTGTATCTGATATGAAACCATGTATTTGTGACATCTTTGCCCTTGTCGGGTTGGGGTGTTACAATTTATGGTATCAGAGAATAGGCATCCGAAACCCGTAGGCTTAGGCCATTGACCTGTGAGGATTGGGTAGACATTAGGTTTCCGTTCGCGTACTCTTTTTCCTTATTCTGCTCTGTCATACCTTGCTTGATCCTGCTAATCGTTTGATAATCCTGTAGATGGTTAACACTCGTCACCAGGAGTATAATGCTGGAGGGGATGCTGAAATCCCCAATTTGGAGGCTATGGTGGCTAATGCTATAGCCAATCTGCTACCCGGCCTTAACACTGATGCGGTGATCAACCGGCTTATCAGTGGTGGGGCTAGTTCATCTGGAGGTGCTGGCAGTTCTTCTGGTGGTGGGGGCCGACCCACTACCATTAATGGGTGGCTTGAGAGTTTCAATAAACTCAAGCCGTTGTCCTTCAGTTCTGCTGCTACTCCTCATACAGCAGAGGACTAAATAATCCACATGGAGAAGATGTTTGAGGTGCTAGGTTGTGAGGACAAGTTTAAGACTCGTCTGGCTGTGTTTAAGCTTGAGGGTGATGCACTTAACTGGTGGAAGGCGCACAAGGCAGCTAAAGGAGGTGATGGGTATGTTCTTGGTTGTACCTGGGCTGATTTCCGCACTACATTCTATAATCGGTAATTCCCTGACTCGGAGTAGCAGAGGTTTATTCGGGAGTACAACACTATCTCCCAGCTAGATTCTGACAATGCAGGGCAATACCTGGAGCGATTTCAGAGATTGGTTAGTTTCGTGGGTTCCGCTGCCGGAGATGCAAGGCGTCAAGCTAAGCAGTTCAAATGGGGACTCAAAACGTGGGTGCTCGATCGTATGCTTAATGATCAGTTCGAAGATCCGTTAGCATGTTGCGATGCAGCTCGCAACATTGAGATTTTTCATGAGGGCGTTGGTTACAAAAGGAACCGCGACGGTGATAGGATTCAGCCGAGTCAGAGATGGGACGTCAAGGAATATTCGGGCAGGAGCTACGACCAGAAGAAATCAGATTCGAAGGGTCGGGATTCGAGGTCAGCTCCTAGACAGGGAAATGAGCGTCCGGAAGGCAACAACAACCAACGGCAGAAGAGATCATCCGAGTACTCTACTTCCTTACCTGTTTGTGGTTCTTGTGGGAAAAACCATAATGGAGCTTGTCGTACGACGTCTGGTGCTTGTTTCAGATGTGGTTCTTCTGAGCATCAAGTGAGAAATTGTCCTAAGCAATCTACGTCAGCACTTGAGAAATTTCTTGATCCTCCTCCCCCTGCTCCTCATACCGGTCGTGTCTTTATGCTTTCTAGTGACCGGACTGATCGCGCGTCTGGTACGTCTTTGTTCTGTTTTCCATCCTGTTTTATTTCTGTTTCCTTGCAAATTTCGAGGACGAAATTTTTTTGTTAGTGGGGAAGAAATTGTAACACCTGAAATTCAGATAACATGTAAAATGACTAAATTACCCCTGAAGCCTTAAAACGTAATTAAATCATTTATAAAAATTCCGAATCGATCCCAAACTTCTGAAAACGAACTATGTACGAAGCAAAATAAATTTCTTGGACAACAAATTATTTAATTTGAATGTACAAAAATCATTATTACACCTTTATATGTATAATGAATTCGAAATATATTTTTACCTAATTAATTATATTTAAGAATGAATTTATAAAAGGATTTATAAAAGGAAATTATCATCTAATTAATTTGTGATTGAGGCCAGCCATTGGAAACACGTTTTTGGTCCTTATCCCTCCCCAAAATCACGACTTCCTCTCCTCTTAAATTGGATCTCCCATTTTATTTCCTTAAACCCTAGCGATAATACATTTTCACACACAATAATTCACCTACGAGCCATATGATTTTATGGAAAGGATATGGTATTTTTCTGGGGTTGTTCATCATCTAAGGAGGCTGAGAAAAATAGGATTGGGGTTGTAGAATCGTTGCTTTGGTCGTGAGTGTTTTTCTTGTCGGTTTATCTCATACGATAGGTATAATTCGTGATCCTTGATTCCATACGTTCTAAAATTAATCCAATATTTTTCTTATGATCTTTATAACATATAAGACTCAGGAAAATTATATGAATCGAATCATGCACAGTTTTTAAGTCGCTTTGAATTTTATGGGTTTAAACACACGTAAATTCCAAAATATGTGTTACGAATTTTCTGGGTGCTATGGCTATCTTATTTAGACCTAATATGATGTACATGATCTGGGAAAAATGATAGAATGATTTATAGAAGCCTAAATATGTCATGGTGAATATTGGTATTAAAAGCGTACACAAAATCTAAAATATGTTATGCGATTGTTCTGGGCTGTTTATATAATTTTTATGGGTTATATTATCATCATATCACTCTGGAAAAATAGTCATTTGATTTATTGAAGTCTAATATAATTAATCTTTAATTGTTTTGTTAATCGGTTTTAAAGAAAAATGAAGGAAAAATAGAAAACCCTAATGGAACGACTAGGGTTAGGGTTTTGATGATTGGATCTGGTTATTAATTGTCTTTTAATGATTGTACAATGATTGTTTGATGATTGGGATAATTAGGGTTTAGGTTTAGTAATTAAAGGTGTAAACCGATTTGAAAATAAATCATAAGGGTGTGTTTTGTAAACTTTGAAACTTGTAGGGTATTTTTTAATGTTATATAAGTCAGTAAGAATGTGGGAAAAATATAACTCGAGGGTCCTAAGTGTAAATATTGCAAGAAAATAAATTAATGGTAATTAAAGGGTACGAATTGTAATTAGTTAAAAGAGAGGGACTAAAAGTGTAAATTCTGGAAAGTTGAGGTTATTCTGAGTAAATAATGATATTAAGAGTGTTTTGTGTAAATTTGAGTATTTATGGGCTTAATATGTAATTACTATGGAATTATGACTTAATTTATAAGTTTTGTAAACTTAAGGGACTAAAGGTGTAATTTATGAAAAGATGAAGGGTGATTCGTTCCATGCTAAAAATAAAGTGTTCATTCTGTAATTTTGATAAAATAAGAGTTGTTGAGTAATTATGAATAAGATAAGGATTTAAATTGTAAAATCATGAATTAAGGGGTTTAAATTGTAAATTTGTAAACTAAGGGGTATAAAATGTAATATTGGCAAACCTGAAGTATTTGAGTCGTACACTTGTATAATGAGGGATTAAAATGGATAATTGTGATAATTACATTTTGGGCTCTTAACTTTGGAAGAATTACATTTAAAACCCTAAAGTATTGGAACTTGTCATAATTAACCCTGAACTTTGATGTCTTGCTAAAATACACCCTGCTTCCATAATATGTTTAAATAAGGACTTAACCTAATCTGTAATATTGGGATCTTACTAAATTCTGGAAACCTACTAAAAATAGAAGTTACTTATAATGGGAAGATAACTGAAACTCCTTTCGTATTTCTGTTTTCTACTCCTTAGGTTCGAGGAGGGAGTGATTTGATTTCCTGTCAGTCTTTTCTATTTTGTGTGCTTGCATTGGAATAAGGTACGGATATTCTGCCCTTTTCAGTAAGGGGCCTTCGTTCTCTTGATTTATTTGATTCGTTTAAGATTTCCCGAACCATTGCTCTGTATCCCTTGTATTGTGAACCTTGATCTGTGTACTTACTCTTGGACCCTTGTTTGAACCCTTGCCTTGATCTTTGATTTATACCTTGTTCTGAACCTTGCCATGAACCTTGATATGAACCCTGCCATAAAACCTTGACTTGAACCTTGATACTTTTGATATTATAACTGAATGAGAAAACCATTTAAATGATTTATGCAAATGTTTTAAGAAACTATTCGTAAGGCTATCTTTATAGAAATCATTTTTAAAAGACCTTCTTTATGAAAACCGTTTAAAAATGGGGACCAGTACTTAAGGATTATTGTGACACCTATAAAATGGCCTTTTAATAGTAAATTTTTAAAGTGAACTTTATTATGAACCTTTGAACCTCCTGATATTGAACCCTCTGATATTGACCTCCTGATATTGAACCCTCTGATATTGAACCTCCTGATATTGAACCCTCTGATATGAACCTTCTGACTTGATACTTGACACCTGACACTTAATACTTGATATCTGATACTTGACACCTGATACTTGGTACTTGATACTTAACCTTGACCCACAGTTTGATATTACGAGCCACCCACCAGGCATGAGGTGTTCATGTCCTTGTCATTGATGCACCGATGACTTGACTCTAGGGTAGGAGAGAGATGTCCTATCCCGTCCCTGACTTGATTATATGGTGTGTATTGGTAGACTCTGGCCACCTGGGGCGTATGGATGCATCCTAGACTTGACCTGATCTGTTTATATTACTTGTTTTATCTGGTGACTGATGGTGTGTGCGATGCACATCTTTCACATCCTGGGAACCCGCGAATCCACCCATGAGAGGTAGCCCCTCACCCTGTATTTGGTACCGAGGTCTCCCCTCCGTACACCCTGATTACTGGACTTGATATGATATTTGTTTCTGGGCTCGTAGTGGATTTCTGTTACCCTTACACTTACCTGTACTACTTTCCTTAACCTTGACATATTCATATGACCTTGATATCACTTGCCTTTCACTACTGTTACATTATACTTGTACATTGACTCTGATCAGGCTAGTATTTCTTTTCTTATTCATTATCCTGTATTATTGCTTTGTTTCTGTTATATCTGTTCACTGAGCTCTCGTAGCTCAGCCGCATTTCTTTTCCTGCGGCAGGTACATTTAAGCTAGGAGCTGGGTTTAGCTTGGGATGAGAGCAACTTGTGTGAAGTTTAGACCTTGTCATTCTAGTGTGACCATTTGGATATTATTCCTATTATGCCATTGTTTGGGCATTTTAGATTCTGTTTTGTACTTCGTTATTTCTGTCTTGCACTTGATATAAGTCGTGTTGACTTATTTTCCTTTGAATTTTAAATGTTAAGACTTCCGCTATTTTATTTCTTGAATGCTTGTATCTGATATGAAACCATGTATTTGTGACATCTTTGCCCTTGTCGGGTTTGGGTGTTACATCAAGTTCATCAAATGGTCAGAGTGATAGACAAGGTGAGGAATCTTCCATGCAGGGGAGGAAGATTGCCCAATTAGATGAAGATCCTCATGTTTCTTTGGTCCAAGAGGAGTTTGATACTTAGGGGAGGCAAGATTTTGAAGGTATTGGTACAACGACAGAAGGTGCTGGTAGTTCTACACATGGTACTGGTAGTATTCCAAAAGAAGGTACTAGTGGCTCTCAAGGTACTACTGGTGCAGTATACACAAGAAGGCCAAAGAGATCAATATCAGACAAGGGTAAGGGAATAATGGTAGAAGAAGAAGAAACATCACATAAGATCTCCAAGAAAAGCCAAGTTCAGATTGCTCTTGATGAGCAGTTATCTCAAAGATTACATGAAGAGGAGTTACCAAGGGTAACTGAGGAAGAAAGCATGGCAAAATTTATGATTGAAGAGATGTTTCAGACTGAAGAAGAACAAATAGCTGCTCAAGTTCTTTCTGATAAAGAGTTAGCTGCCAAACTACAAGAAGAAGAAAGGTCTCAGTTCACAAGAGAAGAACAAGAACAAGCAATTGATGCCCTTTTGGAGAAAATAAGAAAATGTCAAAGCAAGAAGAAAGCTGCTCAGAAGAAACCCCCCACCAGGAAAGAACAACTGTCTTATATGAAGACTTATCTAAAGCACCAAGATACCTGGAAAGAACATCACTTCAAGGAAAGATCTTTTGAAGAAATTGAAAGGATTTACATTGATACTCATAGGAGAATGCAGATGTTCCTGAGAGGTGATCAAGAAACAAGTAAAGGCAGAGGAGAGAAAAGAGTAGCAGAGAAATTGGAGTCTGCGGAACCCAAGAAACAGAAGACAGAAGAAGAAAAGCATGATGAAACAGTTGCTGAAGAAGAAGAGGAGACATTGTCAGAAGAACAAATCCATGGCATGATGGTGGTGGTTCCAGAATCACTGAATATAGATCCAATTCAAGCCAAACATCCCATCATAGATTGGGAGGTTTATACATATGGAGCTATTAAAGGCTGGAAGATCATCAGGGTAGCAGGTCAATATGAAGTCTACAAGTCCTTTGAAGACATGATCAAGGCTTCTGACAGAGTAGACTTGGATAAGCTTTGGAGGTTAGTTCAAGAGAGATTCAAAACCACAGATCCAACAGATGACAAAGACAAAGAGCTTTGGGTAGAACTAAAGAGAATATACGATCCTGACATAGGTGAAGCTATATGGAGATTTCAAGCTCATCGTTCAGCAATCACATGGAGATTGTTTGATAACTGTGGAGTGCATAAGGTGTCTACTGAAGAAGGAGTAGAGATCTACATGTTAGTAGAGAAGGAGTATCCTATCAGAGCAGAATTACTAACTGTCATGCTATCATCCAGACTCAAAGTTGATGAAGAATCAGGGATGGCAAGAGAATTGATAAGGAAGATATTTCAGCTTGCAGAAGAAAGGAAAGCCAAAAGACTAAGGTTGACAATGTAGTGTTTGGAAGAGTCCTCACAATCCTCATTTAATTCAAGAAACTTGATTAATTCGAGAAACATCATTGTTGCTAAAAAACTTTAGCAGTACTAATTTTAAAGGAGTAGTACTAACTAAAAAGTTAGTACTGCTGGTTATATTTGGCAGTAATGAATACAACATCCGATATATGATAATACACAAACGATGTCTGACGCAAGTAATCACAAATGACACAATCAGCACTAAACCACAAGCAGCATTAACGATTTTACTTAGCAGCACTAACTCATAACGTCGAACAGTACTAACTTCTATAACGAGCAGTACTAAAGATTTAAGTAGCAGCACTAATTGTATCTTATCAGTATTAAAAACAAACTACCAGTACCAAACAACTATATATCCAAACAAGTGGATCCTTGATTCACAAGATATCATAATAATTTAAACAAATTAAAAAGATATCGATATATTTTTAAAAAATAGTATTATCTTTTAAATTCATCCTAATTAATTGCTTGAAGGTTGTATTTTGGAATATAAACAGTTTCCTTTTTTTCAATATTCAAAACGATATGACTTTACAATGTGTATAAATACAAACTTTTAACAAACAACTTCTATCATATTTTCATTGTTTAATTATTTTGTGATTTCAAAGTTCAATGGCTTCATCATCTTCAAATATTGATTCAAAGAAACAAAAACGTGGAAGAGATACTTATCCTCCTCCTATTCCTTCAAAATACCAACTCTTTGGCATATCTGAAGCTATTTGGAAAAAATGTAATTCTGGGCAATTTGGAACTGAAAAAAGTTTGATTGAAGTTTATAATAACCGTATCAAAAGGCTAGAAGAAAAGAACAAGGAAGATGAAGCGATTATATTAGTGCATCAGAAGAAGATTGAAGATCGTAATAAAGACATAGAAGAAAACCGGCAGAAAATTGTTGGAGTTTATAAAAGTATTGAAGATTGTTTATTCATATCTTAATGTTTCATCTATTTAAAATACATGTACTATGAGATTTGACAATATGTAATGTTGGAATATGATTGATTTAAATTATATGTAATGTTTGTTATATTATGTCAATCTTAATTTGCAATTTTTTACCCATTTTGCAAGTTTGAATATACTGTTAGATCTGTTACTATTTTATTTCTAAGATGTTGTAGGATATTCACTAACACATAAACACTAGATTGGGACTAGTATGGATCGAATAGATATAAGAACTAGAGAGAGAAAGTGGGAACTTCTAAAGAGAGAAATACTATGTGTATATTAGCGTACTCATTGAACCGATATGCTCACTCCATTCTGGGTCATGACTTTCAGCATCAGAGTTAGCAGAAGCTGTGTTGAAGGTCTTTTAGGTTGGCATGACTTCTTTGAATGTGATGATGGAGTAGAGAGAACATGTAGTAATGGATTGTGTATTTGTGTCGACATGCTCACACTTTTCTGGATCATGATCTTCAGCTTCAGAGTTGCGGAAGCAGTGTTGAAGGTCTTTTAGATTGATCATGACTTCTTTGTTTAATATGATGATGTAGTGTGAACATGTGGTAGAGGATTGGCATCTTTTCTGCAACCAGCTACAACAGCAACCAGCTACAGCATTCCTCAGCTACAATCGCCAGAAGTTCCTGCATACGACAGTTAGCAACAAATCGATCGGTACTTACAAGTTCGGACTTTGAGATTGTTAACAGCATAGTGTGAAAACACTCTCTAATCCTTACCAAGACCGTTCCTAATCGAAAACCCACAGAGGGCTTTTTAAGATTTTACCGTAGTAAATCAACGATTAGGTAAGTCGCTGGAGATCACTCCACGACTGTAGACCGTCTGATACTGTCGTGACCACTAAGCGTAATCCATAAGGAATTACCGAAGTGACCTGCATTCAGAGCTGTTTGATGATGACCCTGGCAGGAATTTCCATTCAATCATTGAGAATTACATAAGTAAGTTCTCTCATAAATGTTCTGGCAGATTGCTAAGATCTGCGTAGGACTCATAAGTTTACATCTGGTGTTCTTAATGTTGAACTACCAATGTAGAAGTAATTCGTGTCCCTATGAGATCTTATTATGCATCTCGTGGCTCTAGACTCAATTGTGCGTTTTGATTTGGTGATCAGAGGCTGGAGAGGACTGCCACCTTTTCAATATCATCTAACTCGGAGTGAGAGAGATGATAGAAATGTATTGTTCTCCGTAACAAGTGAAACAAGAGTCCTTTGAGGGAACTTGAGTGGCTAGGGAGGGTTGTGCAGCGTATCACTGGGTCCATGATACTTTGTCTTCAATGCCAGCAATCAACTAAGTGATTCTGACAGCATATGTATTGACCCGGTTTCTGCCTAAGTTGTAAGGAGGGCTATTTCTTTTCACCCTTTATCTTTACAATTCTTTTTCATTCTTCAACCCCTTCAGTGCTTACCGAGACTTCATAACTAACACCTTGTTGGGTTTATTCCAGTGTTAGCTCCATCTCAGTCGGCACTCTTCCCTTATACACATTTCTCCTTTTTAATCATACCTAAGGACTTCTACACTAACTAGTGGATTGTCCTTGGGTAGATCCCTCTGGCTCTGGCGGGATCGTGGGAACTTGAACCTAACCTAACCATCCTTATAACTCCATGCGTTAATTAAAATGGCCGGTCTTTAGTATTCATCCACGATTGCCAAACCAAATCTTTGAAAAATCTCTCAAAGTGTTCATGATTCTGAAACAAATTTTTGCAAACACTTGAGAGTTTTATATTTTTCAAATGCTCCCATTCAACATGTGCTCGAGTGATAGTTTTATAAATTTGCACATGTTAGGTAGAGCACGCACTTATTTGAATTGATCCACTTTCAGTGAACATGACCGATTCGAGACACGCTTACATCACTAGTTAGACTAGCTTGAAATTATTACCCGGCCTGGTCAAGTCCATAGAAAGTTTCTCGAAATGGTACACTCTACTCAGATACATCTTTTTCGAGACACGCTTACATCACTGGTTATACCAGCTTGAAATTATTACCCGGCCAAGACGTATCCTTTCGATTGATGACAATTCAAGTTTCGTCAATTCATTGGTTAAGTCTGAGTCACGATATCTTGCGATGCCAAATCCTTTTTGTTACCACAAAACATTTGCTCCCCCTCAATATGTGCATCGATATACAAAAGAGTTTAGCACATATGAGAGAGCTTACATTCACGTCCAAATCATCACATTTTATCAGATTTCCTATTTAAATCACATTCTCTCCCCGATCAAAAATTTCAAACCATTTGAGATTTGTGATCCCAATTGATTTAAATAAGTTAGAAAAATGTGGGAGAAAATGTGGCCGATTAAACGTTTTCTGATAATGATACATACCATGCTCCCCCTTAAGCTAAGAGGGAGATTCACTTGTTAATATACACGGATCACATATAGAGTATTACACGATCATTGCAAAGTTTATCACAGTATAAGATTACATGTGTTCAAAAGATAATAGAACAAAACATTGCAAAGTGATTAAGCTTAAGCCGTTCTTTCCAGCAGTCTGTAATCTCCTTCACGAACTCTGCCACCAACGAAGCTTTCCAGGTTGCGAAAGATCCTTCTTATTTTCATCCTTCGCTCTATAGCTCTTATGAACTCCTTACTTCTCCGTATATCCACATCAGTCCAGAATTGAGTGTTCAATTGTGGGTTGTTAGGATTGATCTTGAAATCTTTAACTCTGAAGTCCAGTGCTTCATCGATCATTCTCAGAGTCCCATCGCTAAACTTATGAATCTCGCTGAGTTGCATCATCATTGGAGTTCCATGTTGGTCAGTGAACTTGACTGCTCTTGGGGATTCGATCACCTTGAAGTCATGAATGAACTCGAGACCCTTACGTTCCCAATTTGGCTTGGTGAGATTAAGTTTTGTCTGGTAGCTCTCAATCCCCAGTTGAAAGTCACTAACCCTTTGCCTGATGACCAGACCCCTGATCCATAAGTTGATAGCAGCAGAAAGGGCCTTCTTGTCACGAGGAGGAAGATGATCCAGGTGCCCTTGAAGATTCAGAAGGAAGAGATCCTCGAAATCACTTGGAAGTAGATGTTTGAAGTCGCCTTCAGCAATAACATACTCCTTTTGATCAGCACGACGAAGCACTATCCTTTTTAGATACTCATACCCATACATCGGGTGAATGTCAACTTTGATAACACTCAAGATTCTTAGATGTGAGCGTATACCCTGACGACTACCCTCGCCCGCGTGCCGTTCAATGTAGAACCGTTTCTTGTGGAACCACCAGTGTGTGATCCCATAAGATGCGGTTAATTCAAACTTGTGTTCTTCATTTGACCATAACTGATCAGGCACCATTTGTTCTAGTCCAATATCAGGGTAGTGAGCCGCCTTCATCTTGGTAATGGATAATGCCAGTCTGCCACTTTTATCCCCGAAACGGAGATAATCCAGATCGTTGTTGAAGAAGAGATCAGCTTGAATGTTAGCCTGACCTGGTGGACCATCAAAGGGAAGAGGTCGGTTGACGTTGTAGGAAAGGATTCGGTCATCAACTTGATCAGTAAAGAGTCTGTGACATTCTTCCATTTGGTATTGAAGATGATGCACATCAGGATAAAACACTTTGACAATTTCATATGCAGGACCTTCCAGATCGTGAGGAGTGAGATTAGTGATGCCTTTCTTCATACAGAACTAAGTAATAAATGCCCCCATGTCATTAGTTTTAGCCAGCAATGACTTCTCAGGAGGTGGGTTGTGTTGTGATGCAATAGTAGCTGCCCAATTGTTTTCAGGAACACTTGTGTCTGATGATGGGATAGACCAATCTGGTTCAGGAATTGGTTCTCGATCTTCCTCAGGTACGGGTTTCAACCAAGTTTCCATGTCTTCCTTGGTGGGGCGCTTACTAGTGGAGTTAGAGTCATCAGGTGTATCTGAGCGTAAGAATTCCAACCACCATTTTTGACTAGGGTCAACTTTTGGGATATTGGTGTTAGCTGTGTCTTCTTCTTCATCAGTTTAAGAGGTCAGATCTTCTAGAACTGATTCCTCATTCATGACTAAGTCCTCAGGAACTGGTGAGAATGAGGGCTTAAATTGGGTATCAACAGTTGTCCACGCAAGAGATCCATCCATTGAAACTCTTTTAGATGTGCTTGGGCCAGACGAGGTAGTGGCTTGGTCTTTTCCCTCAGAAGATGCAGTGGGGTGATGATGAGATTGAGCTTGGGTGGACCCTGAAGCTCCTGAAAACCCTGCTGCACCAGAGTTACCATCTGGTGGAGGGGGTGGAGGAGGATGAGGTGGAGAACCAGGAGGTGTACAGGGTTTATCTTGTCTCCTTTTCTTCCTCTTCCGTTGTTCTTTTAGTTCAGTCATGAGGTAATCCTGATTATCACGATCCATCGATTTTTCCAAGGCTTCATAAAGCCTTTGATGATCTTCATGGCCTTAAAACTGACCACATTCAAACATTCTGTCGTAGAGAATTGATTTCATATCAGTTGTAGGAAGATCTCTGAATCGTGTTTTCATAGGAGCTTCCATTGCACATTTGACCGCCTCTTCTACATGAGCATCAACAGCAACTATGACCTTTTGTTCAATATCAAGCTTTTCCAACTTCAGCAATCTTTTCTCATAACTTTTCATCTTTTGTGTCATGTCATCAAGGAGCTTTGAGGTTGTAGTTAGCTGTGATGCTACGTCTGATGGTGGTTCTGGAAGAGCAGTTGTGGTTGTAGTTGCTTCGGGTGAGGGAATTATTATGACAGGTGCTGGTGTAGGGGCTGGAGCTGTCATGAGTTGAATGCCTGACGAGTCTTGTTCAATGTGTACCGACACCATTGACTCAACTTCTTTATCATCCTGTGTTTTTCCAATCTCTGTAACTAGATCGTTGGCTTTATCCATGAGAAATTGATCACCATAGTTGAAGTCTGTATCAAGATTTTTCAACGAGGACAGGGTGCCCGTAGACTCCGCTGGTTCATTAAGGTGAGACTGCTCATCATTTTTCATTTTTAGATTCTCATGAACACCAAGGTACGCTGAAGCCACAAATTCTTCATGTTGCAGTTCCTGTGGGGGTTCTGTGGTGGTCTTTGTTTCCTGGACTTGAGTTTCATCAATAGTGTTTTCAGGCTCAGTTTCTCTATGATCTTGATCATGTGGGATATCGTTTTGGTCTTGTGGATTTTCAGTTTCAGTATGTGTGACCTTCATATCTGCATCCTTCCCCCTGGTCAAATTCTCATCGCTTTCCGTATCACTGGAATCCAGTTCAACTTCTAAACTCGGTGATTCCTCCTGTGCTCCCTCAGAGAGTTCAAGAGCTTTGGATGATTCCGAACCACGTTTTCTTAGAATGTACTTAGTTGTTGTCTTGGGTGCAGGAGATGAGATGTTAAGAAGAGTTTGTGCCGCTTGTACTGCTGTAGCAACTCCTTTTCCCTTGCCCTCAACTGCCGACAATGGTTTGCCACTTCCTGCATCAGGTTCTCTAAGGATAACACCTTTTGAGGCATGCCTTGTTGACTCAGCATGTTCTTTAGCACTGAACTCCAAGGCTTGTTGTAGATCAGGATCTTCTTCATCTCTTAGAACTAGTTTTGGAATCACCACATTTTCATCACTAACTTGACTTATTCTCTTGGTACTCTTAGATCCCCTCTTCTTGATTGATGCCTTCCTTTTGATCTTCTTAGCTTTCTTAGGGGCCTCAACATCAGTGGGTGCATCCTTTCTTTTCTTTGTTTTAGATTTAGATTGGCTTTGCTTGATGGATTTCTGGGTTTCTGGTTTGGGGGCTTCGGCTTCACCCCTTAACTTGTCTGAAAGAGCCTTTTGATAATTTTCAACTTTACTCAGATAACCCTCATAATAGGGAGCTTGTCGAATATCATCAGATAGAAGAGACTCAGGAATAAGCATTCCAAATACTTCTTGTTTGGTTCCTTTAGCAGTCCACTTGAGATTACCCAGTACATGTTCATTGGCAGGGAGATGTAGAGGAGAGCCAGTTCTTGGATGAAACTTGTGACGAGAGTACAGATGATGAATAATCATTTTAGTGAATCGGATGCTTGGAATTAATGACTTTCTGACTGGTTTCTTGCTGATCAGAGCTGCTTCCAGCTTTACTTTGTCTTCCAGGAAATTGTGAATGGATTGGGTAAACTCTTCCCAAATTCTCTCAGCGAAATCAATGTTCGCACGTTTTACAACACCCCACAGAATTTGAAATACAGGTGCCCTGACTTTATCGAACCCTGAGGTCTTCCCGGTAAGACATAGGTTGATGATAGTGATAATTGCTCTCCATGGTTGATACATATCTTGGGTGACTACTGATGACAGCTTGTCAACATGTGTGGGATAGCCAAGGTCATTCACAAAGTTGATAAGTGCCTCAGATGATGGTGGTGGTGTAAAGGGTTTATCCTTGATGACAGGTGTGATTTGAAGTGCCTCTCTGAGGGTGTCTTTGGTCAGCTCAAACCATTGTTCGTCCAATTGACAACGGTAGTTTTTAGTGTCATTGTTGAGATTAATTGTATTCCAGAACTGTTGAATGTATATGGACGGTATGGAGGCACAGGCTGTGAATGCTCTGAAGAAAGTGGTCTCCTTCAGAATATCAACTGCTATCTTGTAAATGGGACTAGGTTGAGACTTTCCCATATCTATATAGCAGTTGCTCCTTCTAATAGGTACCCAGTTGTCAAATGGGAGAATTTGTTCGTCGGTACGAACTGGAGTTGGGACCTCCTGAGCTTGTTCAGAGGAAACATTGATCATCATGTCTGCCATTTGAATCTGTACACCCATATACACAGGATGACCCACATGCATATGCTTAGTTAGATATGAGCCAATGCCTGAGGTTAGTACACATCATATGATATCATAGATGGCTACTGATTGAGAATGGGCTTGATTATCATAAATATGAAGCATAAAATGGCATACATACGATATGAGCATGGATACGAGTTTTAAGGTGATCTCAATCAATCAAGTTGCAATTAATTGCCCATATCACACTTTGCAGCATACATAGCACATCTTCTTTAGCATTAGATTCAATATGCAAGCATCCACTAACACAAGATGTAAATGTTTACATATTGCAACAAGGAACAGGCAGACAAGCACAACCATGATCAGCTAGGCAGATAGCTACAACCATTAGTTAGACAAGTAGTTACAACATCAGATACACAAGTCGCTACAGCGATCAGAGAGACAAATAGCCATACTTAAACAGATAGACAAGTTGCTGCAGAAAACATCAGACCGACAAATCGCCACATAGGGTAGATGGACAAATCGCCATAAATGTCAGATAGACAAATCTCTACCATCATCATCAGTCAGACAAATGGCCACGTAGAACAGATAGACAATTGGCTATAATTAACAGATAGACAAATCGCTACCATCATCAACAGTCAGACAAATGGCCACGTAGAGCATATAGACAAATGGCTATAATCAACAGATAGACAAATCGCTATCATCATCATCAGTCAGACAAATGGCCACGTAGAGCATATAGACAAATGGCTATAATTGTCAGATAGACAAATTGCTACTATCATCATCAGTCATACAAATGGCCACGTAGAGCATATAGACAAATGGCTATAATCAACAGATAGATAAATCGCTATCATCATCATCAGTCAGACAAATGGCCACGTAGATCATATAGACAAATGGCTATAATTGTCAGATAGACAAATTGCTACTATCATCATCAGTTAGACAAATGGCCACATAGAGCAGATAGACAAATGTCCATGTAGAGCAGATAGACAAATGGCTATAAATAACAGATAGACAAATTGCTACCTACATCATCAGTCAGACAAATGGCCACGAAAAGCAGATAGACAAATGGCTATAAAGAACAGACAAGTCACCACAATGATTGTGCACTCTAACAGACACTCAAACACTCCTCACTTGAAGTAACTACTCAATAACCGACACAGACTCTTCCAGCAGGCCAATCCTCGACATCTATTCACTAACTAAACTCTGTAGACACATTATCGAGGGACAGGCTCTACACTAGTTTCAATTACTAGCAACCTAATGGTTATAGTTCCCAACAGATCTATTGAAAGTCAATCGCACACCACCAGCAACTCTCTAGTTAATTACCTAATGAACAACACCTAGACTCGTTAAGGACTTTGACTTTTAAAGTCAAACTTCATTCGTTAAACTCATCAATCACACTTATAGACAGAAAATTGAAGCTATTAACGCATACAACAAGCATCATAACACATGCAGATACAAAACCCACCAATAAAACCGGATCAAGAACATCACTTACCTAAGACCGATTGAAGGAACGTACGAATCAACCTAGAAAGTGAAATGACATAGGTTAGAGTCTAGATGTGAATTAAGAGTACCTTTCTAATCATAGAGATGTTTGTTACTTACCTAGGATGGGGCTCAATAGGACAGATCGATCACAGTTAGGTATTAGAGAGAAAAATGTTAGTGGTGGCGATTTGTTTTGAGGAGAGAGAATGTAGTTATGGCGATTTGTTTCAAGGTTTTATACTTATACTACTTTCAATAAATGACACTTTCGGTCCCTGTCTTTACTAGCTATGCAACTTCTTTCAAGATATATCACTTTGAGTCCCTGACTTTCCTAACAAGAGAATGTCTAACATGCTTTCAGCTAAGGCACAAAGAATCCCAAAAGTCTTAATGAAAGTCCTGATGACAGATGCCATAAATTGCTATTGCTCTCCCCCTCAATCAATGACTTAATTACTGTTAGGAAGTATAGACATTGATTGAAGAAGCAATTTATCACTTGGTGAGACCAACTGTGATAGTTTAAGGCAATATGGGAGCACCGGTATGAATAAGCATGAATATGAAGTAATCCATGCTCAGGTGAACATCACCACAAGGGATTGTTGTCATTGTAATGACAAGCTTTTCTTAACTAGGAATGCGGGTTGCTATCTAAAGTAATAGCAAGCGATAGAGACATGATTTACTTATTAGGATCAACTTTTGTTCGAGCTTCATTTAAAACCCCGTGTCATTATTGAATGACATTTCTAAGGTCGTAAATGTTATCGATATCCAGAAGACATGCCTCACCCTATCCACAACACAAATTACTATATACGAATGAAACATATACCTATAGAATAAGAAAGACTATATACAAAAGGATACTTGAGATTCTCTTCATAATATCAGTACGAGTTTTGAACTGACTTGTTCAAAAATCATCGTCACCGTACATCACAAGTGGGTTTTCAGAACCTCCACTTTGGAAGTTGACATCCCCTTTGGTAGCCATACCTTGAGTTTCTTCTTGAAGCGTTCTGTAAGAGTAGCTGTACGCAGAAACCGTTTCCCTGCACTATCATATAGATTCTGTTCACATATGTATTGGTTAGTGACAATGGGGTCCTGCCTCTGTGGTTTCTTACAGATATTATTAGAAGCATTTGCTGAGTCAGTAGGTATCCACTTAAGACCAATTTTCTTAAAGATTCTACCAGTTGGCAGCCATATTAGGCACATTCTAGATGGACTATGTTTCCTAAGCACCTTATTGTTCTTATAAGAGAGATTATCTTGTCTTTCAGCACTGTATCTATTAGGTTTCTTAGGTTGCTTCATCCGTTCTACAGGCCTATTGTGGTTCTTGGTCGTAGTGGTGACCACAGTGACATAATTAGTAACTTCCTATGTTTGTGTTTTGTGGCGCTTATCCTAAAAGTGACTCTCAGTCAGTTTTCTCTCATGACTTTGTTGTGAAGTGACTGGTTTTGGCAAACTCTGAGTCTCATCAACTTGGGGAGCACACCTAGGATAAGGGGCAGGTGTTCCCAAGACTGATGGTTTGACAAGCTTAGTATTCACACTGTACTTGGTCGACTTCTTCAAGTCATTCCTATGGGTGGCTATAGTAAAGCTTTTCCTTAGATTATGTGCTTGGAGATGAACATTTTCCGCTATCAAGAGTTTTGTTGGGTCTATCCCCTTGGATTTGGTAGCCTTGACGGAATCATACAGTTGTTTATATTGCAATTTCAATGTTTCATTTTCAGCCTGTAACTCAACTGCTTTAATGTCCTGTATTGTTTTATCATCATTGAACTTATCTTGCAGTTCACTCAATCTGGTTTTTAATTTGTCAATGGTCAAGTTTTTTGCCACAAGCTGATCTTTCAACTCGTTTATCATAAAAAATTCCCAAATGTCAGGTAATTCCGGATTTTTTGTTGGAAGGTTAATTTGAGACTTTTCTTTCATTTGTTGTATTGAAATTTCGAGATCAACACAATGTTTTTCCAGTTGTGAAAATCCTTTTAAAAGTTCATCGTAAACCCTTTTTTCAATCATTTCATGTGATTTGAAAAACTCAGCTGTAGGCAAAGAACTCGACGAATTAACATGTTCATGTTCAGCATCCTGATCAATTTCTTCCCCTTTATGACATATATTTGTTGAATCAGAGATAATATTGACATCAGTCTTTTCCAACAGATATGGGTCATAAGAAGGTTTAAGTTGATCAGTATGTTGATGTTCATTAGAAAAAAACATTATCTAGATGAGACAGATGTACCACAGCAGTCTGTGCTAGGTGATTTTCTGGTTCGTAGGATGCTTTCTCATATCTTGTGCAATCATCTCCTGTCCTGTGACCATCATCAATCATGTCTGATCTTGTTCCATTCCCAACTTGTTCAACTTTTTCCATTATGAACCCCTTAACATCCCTTATCAGTAGTAGCAGTGTCGTTTTGTACATTGCAATTTCTGATCCAGTGTATTTATCAAAACACTCTTTAGTCATTTGACTATCATAATCATAATCCAGAGTGTATTGAGAGTCAATGAACACTTGGAGTTGATTGTTGATCACATTTAGGGCGGCTCTGGATTTAACTTCAGAAAATTCTTCCTTGTCCAGCTCCTGCTCTAGTTGATCCAGATATAGTGTCATTTTAACTGTGAAATCACTAATTTCCTGACCAAAGAGTGACGCGAAAGCCCGTGTGTACCATATCACATATTCAGATTTACTAAACAGAGCCTTGATATGTGATTGAAGTGAACGGAAGCATGCAGCTTGATATTCCTTTTCATTTGCTAACCGCACAGCCTGAAGACATTCTTTCATGAGTGAATGCGAGCATGATTCATTTGTTCCAGCCGAATCAGAATTACTTGCTTCTGTTGGAGGTGTGTGATTAGGATTCCCATGATTCTCATTAACTTCGTATAGTTTAAGTAACTCAGATATGAAGGAGTCTGAATTAGTAGTCATTGTTGGGATTTGATTCATTTGCAGCATTTTACCCAATTCTTTAAGATCTAGGACAAATCGCCAGATACAAACCGCCAGACACAAATCGCCAGACACAAATCTCTAATTAATGAAATCACACTAGCAATCATAATAGACAAATGGCCACGGACAAATTGCTACAGACAAATCGCCGTAGACAAATCTCCACAGACAAGTCGCCACAGACAAATGGCTATAGACAAATTACCATGGACAAATAGCCAAAGACAAATCGCCACAGACAAGTCACCACAGACAAATGGCCACAGACAAATCGCCACAGTCGCTACAGGACAGAACAGTCACTATCAGAGACAAATCGCCAGTCACAAAACGCCAAACAAGTCACTATCGTAGTCGTTTGTCTTTTTTTGCCAAATCTGGTAAAGGGACAAATCGCCACCAAGAGAAAACACAAATGGCTACTTTATCTTTCCAGCCAGACACAAATGGCCACCAAGAATGTCTTAACGAGGGACAAATCGCCACTAAGAACACTAACCTTTTAACCTTCGAATCTTCCAAAAATCACCACACCAAGCCTAGATCTGTGATTCCAAACACTAAACACTACTCCTATGTAATCCCTAAGCTATAAAGTACAAGGTTTAACAACTTTTAACCACTAAACAAAGCTTAAAATGGAATTTTAAGAACAACACTTTTCGAACCTAAAACCACCCCAATCTACACGAATCTGTGAATATCAACACACATGGACCTAACCATGGCTCTTGATACCAATTGTAGGATATTCACTAACACATAAACACTAGATTGGGACTAGTATGGATCGAATAGATATAAGAACTAGAGAGAGAAAGTGGGAACTTCTAGAGAGAGAAATACTATGTGTATATTAGCTTGAAGTAAATGAGAGTTCCAACCCTTCCCTTGCAAGGGAAGGGGTATTTATACTTACTACATAATATGCCCCTAGCGGGCTGTGGAGAGAGCTGACAGAGGGTAAAGACCCGACCCACTCCACAATACTAATAATAATAACTATTCTGCTACTAATATTACTAGTTATCCTACGAGCTATGATGTGCTAATAAGTACTCGGGGTGATCGAGTCTTCAACTGAATAATCATATTCCTAACAGATGTTCATAGGATTTATGTTTTATTACCAATGGCTTATCTAATACTAAGATAAAATTTGTAGTAATGTGGGCTATAAGCCAAATTCCATGGTCCATTATTTATATACATCATCAATTATAATAACATCTTTAAATGTAAGTTTATAAAACTTTTATACACAAACAAATGTTGCTTTTAATTTAAAAATTTATAACAGATAAACCTCTAATTCAAAAAAAAATCATCCTACATATTTTGAAGATTAAAAGATAACAATCTTTTAGATGTGTTAGTTGATAATAATGATAATCATATAAGCTTACAATTAAAAAAAATTACTTAACATAATTGCAAAAGAAGTTAAATCATCATCATTATATTCAAATTTTGACTCTTCAAATATACACTTTCCAATGTGAAATACGGCTGCACTGTTCATATGTCATATCAGTTATAAAATTTTATATAAACACCATTGTATAATCATATTTGTAAATCTAACTAAAAAATAATCCTAAACTGAACCTACTGTTGATCAAAACAATGTCATCTTCAAGAAAAAGAACACTAGAAGTTGCATATATTGAAGACAATCAACAAGATCAACCAAAGTATGTTAAATTCTTTACAGTGTATGTTATCCTATATATTTATCAACTGAATATGTTTGATATCTTTGTAGCAAGCAACCCAAACAGGATGAAAATGAAGTGTTAGGCACTGAAAATCAATCACATGCAGAAACATTTGAATCACATGCAACATCTGAAGGTATATTGTTAACATTGTGTAATTAAGGTTAAAAACGACATCATTAAACTGATATGCTATCTAACTGCTATGTCTGATTTATATTAATTCATTTATTAGAAGTTGAAGGTTCTGAAAGTGATCATGAAACGGAGACCATAAGTTCCATTTATGAATGGTTGATTTCTGAGCAATCAGCCCAGAAAATAAGAAACTGGAAACAAAAAGAGGAAAAAGATGAAAAGTTGAAAAAAGAAAGACAGGCTGCTAAGAAACTTTTGAAAGAAGTTGGTGCATTTAGGAAATCAAAAGGCAAGAATGAAGAATTTGATGTTAATCAAGCCGAAGACGACATTGACTCTGAAGACTTTGAAGTTCTCTCTTATGATGAGTTGCATTTGGCATACTCTTTTACTTCAATACCCTAAATGCTCGATAAGTATTTATGTTTTTGTGCTTTTTAATTAACTATATAGATTAAGTATCATGTTTCTTTTGCATCCCAAATAGTATGCTATTTAACATAGTGGTGGTTTAGTTAGTATCTCAAAGGATTACACAAGTTTTATCATCATTCTTATTTAGCACATATTTAGTCAAAAACATCATACATTCTACTTAAATATACACAATATAGTCATACTAATCAAATAAATAACATGTTACGAAACAATATAAATGATGCATGATTGATGTTTGAATATATTAAGGCATGTACATTTGTTTTGATGTTTGTTTGACCATAAAAAAGCCAACAAACTGATTATAGTTAAATTCTGATATAAGATGGTTGTGTTTGACTATAAAAAGTCAACCAAAACTAAAATGAGTATGGGCTAACTACACAGATAATGTATTGTTGTTGATTAACTATATATAGTTAAAATTAACATTGGGATACGTCTTTCACATGCAAGGTTCCACAGATACAATATCAAAGAATGAACATTTAATTTATCGGACTTGAAAACATAGCAATGATATAAATGATAATATTACGCATCGATTATCAGAATTGCCTAAACGTTATATTAAAACTAAACTTACAAATAAGTTTTATGTCATAGCATACAATACCTAATACCAACAAGTTTTGTAACATGACATAAACAAAGACCAAATTATACAAAATATTGACAAAAGATGTTTAAACTGACTAACGGCCATATTATCAGCATAACAAACCTACCATAAAAATCCCCAATAGAAAACATACACAGTTCATCTATTAAGTACTAATACACATGAAACACCGGGTAATCCTCACGAACTGCCCCATTCCAATCAGTAAGGATAAACATCAGCTTAAACCTTATCATCTTTCCATATTCAAATCCACATACTTAAAAGAATTTTCCCCACTCACCAATTGCATTAACATGATAGACCTGTTCTGGGTTTTCCCTGTGAAAATCCATCCTGATTTTCATTATGTATTCAACTGCATCATGCTTAAACAGACCTTTTTTGAAAATATACAGTGGATGTTCGTCTAGAAATTCAGCTGGTATTACCTGTCATTAAACGATATCAACATGATCTCAACCATCATTCAACTAAAACCTCAATATAAATAACCACAATACAAAACTGATACTTACAAGTCTTGAAAAGGCAAGAATCTCAGAAGACCTTTTGTAGAACACATCAGTCCTTTCACGAAAATGCTCCTAATGACCAGCCCATTGACAGATGTGTTGCATACGCTTATCCGCTGTTTCAAAAATAAATAATAATTATAAACAGATCTTTTTATACAGAATATACTATACGAATAAGGTAAACAATTCAATATCACTTTCATATTTCTGCACAACAAAAAAAAATATATGGTAACAACAACATATCTGTAACAAATCGTAATTTCAGGTCCTTTTTTGAGCTTTGAAATTTCACTATTCATCTCAGAAATTTACTATTCATCGGTTACTATTCACATTTTCACTATTCATTGTTTTTTTTGAAGTCAGTTTGATATTTTTAGAAGCTTTCAAAAAATTTACTATTCACAAAATACTATTCATCCCTGGAGAAAAATCACTATTCATGGTCACAATTCATCATATCGTAAACTAGGTTTACGGGTATTTAAATTCGCATAACCGTTAGGGTTTAGCTGTAAATTCATGAAACATCATTAAGAACCCGTCATATAGACTAGAGTAGTCTACATATCATCAGTAGCATCATCAGCATATTAGATCATGCACGGATATGCATTATTTCAATTTACGTATGGTTAATTATTTAATAAACGTTACCACTCAGTCTTTACTACGAATAATATACCCGATACTCCTGACAATGATCCTAATATATTTTCATATTCAATATAATGATATAAAAATTATATTACTAATTTACCCGGTGTTTTGAGACCTTTTACTATATTTTCCGGTATACGCTTATAACTACGTCGGATCACGATATCTCAACACGATGACTATTTTAACACCCGATTCTTATCAGGAATGTAATTTCATAATTTTTACAACGTCGTCATATTTTATTTGGTACCGTTAAAATTCATTTCTAGCCAACTCGGTACCCGATCACACATTATACTACACAATATCTAGCTAAAATCACACTAGACTCAAGATTAACTCTTACTCTCTTCATCCCCCTCACCCTTGTACGCCACCCCCATCCCCTTTTTACTTACACATTGAAATTTAACACTTCCTTCATTAATGAAGTGTACCCTTTAGTCCAAAAATCATTCCAAGCCATATTATAACATCAATATTATGCATAAGATCTAGCAAGCAAAGAAAAAAAAATATTATCTCTTTCTCTCGACCTCAAAATCATGGCCAAAGGAGAAAACCAAGCAAGATCCATAAATTTTTCAAGCTCAAGTGTTAATCTAGTCTCTTTAGTGTTCCTTGTTAGGATTTTGAAATAAAAATCCCAAGGTTCTTAAGCATTTTTCATCCAAATCTCATCTAAACATCAAGTAAGCTTCAAGTGAACTTTTCAATCTTTTCATACTTTCATTTGATGTATTTTGTTGTGCTAGCAATTAAACATACAAATATATATATGTTACATACCACTCAATGCTTAATTTTTCATTTTTTTTACATAGATCTATGGATCTAAAGGTTTTTAGTAATATCCTCACGAGATCCACCATTGTTGGTGATGTTTAGGACCTCATGACACCCTAAGAAGGTGTATGATAGAATTAGATTAGTTGTGGTGTTGATTGAAAGTGGTTTGATCAAGTCTTGAACCATAAAAATGAGTTTTAACAACAATAGAAAAGGGTCTGTCCAAAAACGTGAAATCTGGAAAACTCAGTAACTCAGGGGATATTTTGGCTTAAATATTCAGAAAATACTTTAAAAAACGAAACTGTGGGCGCTTGAATGAGTAAAAACCAACTTACGACGAAGAAGATATGATTTTTCTAATTTTGACGACGAAAACTAATTTTCTGAAAATTGCGTGCTGTTTGCCGAATTTCAACGGACAAAACGAGGTGTTAGACGTGATCTAGACGACCCGACCTACTGAAATTATGTTAGTTCATGTTAATACGAAACCGTGGATATAAAGAACGTAGAAAAGAGCACATAACGACAAAGATATACGCGTTTAAAGTCCGACGATTTCACTAAAATTCTATCAGCTTTTAACAAAAATGTTTCTAAGTATAGAAGAACCATTTTTGCAATACACTATATTGAGAGCCGTATTTCTTATCAATCGAGACCCGTATGATCAAAAGTTAAATGACACGTCTTCAAGACATCGTTACAAGTTTTCAAAGACACCGAGCCGATTCACTAACACTTAACGAGCACCCATTTATGACTAGTTTTGCAAAGTCATTTGGTCACATATTTTCAAGTTAAGAAAAATATTAAATTACGACGAAAACATTATATTTACCGATAGAACACCAAACGAGGATCGTGGAGTACCGTTTCAACATATTTACACGAAAAGTGTTTATTAACTTAACGAGATGTCAAAAATATATTTTTCAACAATAAACATTATTTCTGAAATTCTCGAGTGGTATCGATAACATACGTATTTGCATGTGTAGCATCATTTCATTTGCTTACATTAGATCATATCCTCATATTAGGTCGCGGTTAGAGACCGAGCCTCATTTCAGCATATTCGTTATTATCATTGTTGCTATCGCATCAGGTGAGTTTATGGCCCCTACTTTTACTTGTTTTGTAACTGTTTTGGGGGAGAATACATGCTCGTTTATATTTAAACTTTATGCTCGTTTTACATTTAAACTCGCTGTTCGTTTTACAATTAAACACCATGCTTGTTTTACTTGTAATGTGACTTGTCTTTTAAACATTATTAATTGTTTATATGGCGACATTGTCAGAATTGATTATATGGCAACCTTGTCAGACTTATTTATATGGCGACATTGTCATGGCAACATTGTCAGAATTGTTTATATGGCGACATTGTCAGAATTGTTTATATGGCGACATTGTCATAATTGTTTAATATGGCGACATTGTCAGCATTGATTAGATGGCGACATTTCCACACTTATCTTTTCATGGCGACATTTTCACACTTATCTTTATATAGCGACAATGTCACACTTAACTTTAAATCTTATGGTCCTTATATTACTCTTGTTTACCTAAACCAAATCTTATTTGGCAGTGGGTTGTAAACACACAGGTTGCAAGTCTTGTATGGGCGGGACTTGGGACTGGGTGGATTTACAATGCCTTTGCTGGGAAATCATTATTCAAATACTTTGCATTTTGCACTAAACTATATGAACTCACCAACCTCGTGTTGACACTTTAGCATGTATTTTCAGGTATTAAGCAATTGCATGCTACTGGAGGCTTTTGGCAGGGCATGGCATGGTCATAGAAGACTCTGATAAACGTTTGGGACCGTTTAACTTATTTAAAGGCCTATTACCACATTATTTTTCATAATGTAAACTTAACACTTCTGATTTCTCAAATATATTCTAAATGATTGTGGTGAAAACCGTTCTTTGTACTTGTGTTATGATACCAATTGATTTGCAACCCAACGACGTGTATGCTTCCGCTAGACCCGATTTCTGGGGTGTGACAATGTCTAACCTTCATCTCCAGGATCTAGCATTTGTTGGTGTAATGCAATCTGAGTCACACCCAAAAATTGAACACCTGTCTTTGCACTTCCATCAACATTATATGACATTAGATTGAGCCTATCATTCACCACTTTTGTGAAAACAATAACATCCCCAAAATAAATATCGAACTCTTGAACAGTAGCAACCCACATAGCTTCGTCCATAACATATAGAACATTATTCACATCACCTCCTGGATGCACAAGATTAACATCGACATCAAACTCATTTCCTTGAACAATAATAGCGATGGTAAATTCCAAGCCTATCCCAGCCAAAAATTTGACTGGCAAATCTTGAAACCAACAATATAATCATCAATAATACCTGATTTTTAATTTCACACATTACAAAACAAACATTTATAAAGTTATGCTTTTCTTAAATTTTTAATACAAATAATACCTGAGGAACATGAGGGTATGGCAACCTGTAGCTCTGAAACCTTATATGACACCCCATTACACAAACATATCCACTAACTTCAATACCGTTAGAGTCATAACCAATTACGTAAAATGAAACATCTCCTTCCTGAACAAAGTGTAGCATGTGAAAATCTCTATAGATGTTTTCATTAACAAACTCCACCCATTTATTACCCTTAATCTTAATAGGTCCTCCTAATGGGGCAACTATCGTAACTTTTTTCCGTTGCCTTTCAATACTAGTTAAATACAAATGCCTATTCCCATTAAACGCATTGTCAGAGAAAACCTGAGGTAGTACAAGCAACTCAGGATACGTGTTTCTGTTTGGACGCACCACAAATTCAATCGGCATAATTTCCTAAAACAACGTACAACAATTAAAAACACTTTAACTCCTTACTTAATTTACAATCCGAAAAACAATGTATAACAAATAAGATTCCTAAATAATAACCAAAATCAAACATTCAATTTTTAATGAAAACACATTTATAGGTCGCAAGGGTATTTGCATTAGTAATTCATAAGCAGCTTAAAATCTATATGTCCCTTTTAGCTAATCTTTATATGATGTGTCCCGTTAGAGATAAAAACACAATCCACTTTGCATTGACAACATAAATGGGTCAAGATCCTTTATAATTACTACCTAAAAAAACCAACCATCTACCATTACCTAAGGCATTCATAACATTTCGAGTTACTAAAATAGGGAAAACATACATTTCCTTAAGAACTTAACAAGATCCTATGAAATCTATACTCGTCTAACACATATATTTTTTTAAAAGTACTAAAATCAATTTAGAACCTATTTAAGAAATAACTTATATGTATTTCACAACCCACATATTACAGATCAAATAGGAATCACATATTACATGTTTCCTTAAACACATTTAATCAAGGAGTCCTAACATCAATCAAAATATAATTACTTCTATTATTCAAATAAACTTACATCTACATGTGACATAAAATATCTAAACTACTCTCTTCAACGCACCCATTACTCCTAAAACCCATGTTTTGTTATGATCAGAGGATACAATATTACTCATAACTTCTTTAACTTTAAAAAAACACTACACATGCATTTTGAATCTGATATTGGATGGTAACCAAAACGTTATTCATCATTTTATTTGTTCTATCAACAAAGGCTAAAATACAGATGACTTACATGCATTTGCAATCGGTATAGTACTTACAAAGTTAAAAAAAAAATTGAAAAAAAAATAAAGAAAAAAAAAATCATGGAATTACCTGATTACCAAGAGTGTTGGAGAACATGTGTTAAACACAAATTATGTGAAGATAATGATATACACTATGTAAATTAATAGGTACTGTATTTTCACAATAACCAACACACAAGTTGGAAATGCAATGATTATATGTATTACTACAAGTAAAATAGATTTTGGGTATCATGTGTAACAAATATTTATTAACTTTTTTTTAACAAAATATCCAAATTTACTATCTAATGTGAATATCGTTTTTACATTCTATAACAAAATTTGTTAACCTTTTTTTTTACCATTCATTTGTACACTCAACTTATTTCATATAAGCAACTAAAAAATTATTTGTATTCTAGAAAAAAAATGTAATATGTTAGACATCTAATTATTTTGCATACAATATATGGTTATTCTGTTGATAGATTTTTACTTTCATCTTCAAGAAACAAGTTATATTAAATTGCACCCTCACACACTATAATTTATAAGGATCTTACTTATTTATATGCAATGGTCATAGAAATGTGGGTTTCATGTGTATTTTATAAAATACACAATAAAAGTGACAAAAATCTAAAACAAAACATATTATTGAGTTTATAAACTTAATGTAAATAAATACATGATGTCCCACATAGATGAAATAGTAAATTTGAAGCTACTTTATAAAACGTGATATGCATGAGAGGTACGTGTTGGGCTTAGTATGAAGTTCTATTATATCTTGGGCCGTTATTTGTAATTATACATTTAGTGGCTCAAGTTATAATGGAAATTTATATGAATGCTTAACTTCTTTTTTTTTTTTAAATAACAATACTGTAAAAAACATATAAAAAAATACAAATGGAACTTCAATAGAAAATACCTAATAGGGTGCAAGTTTTCTTATGTAGCCGATAATCATTTACAAACTACTAACACGCTATAAACATTCAAACTAAAAAATCTTTAATTGTTGGGCTATAAGAGATATCATGTTATTAATATTGGACTACTAACAAATCCAATATGTTAATTGTTAACATAAGTTAACATAGCTAACATTATTGAGTTTATAAGCTTGATTTAAATAAATACATGATGTCCCACATAGATGAAACAGTAAAATTGAAGCTACTTTATAAAACGTGATATTCATGAGAGGTACGTGTTGGGCTTAGAATGAAGTTCTATGATATCTTGGGCAATTATATGTTATTATACATCTAGCTGCACAAGTTATTATGGAAATTCATACGAATGCTTTTTTTTTCTTTTTTTTTTTTTTTTTTAAATAATACTGTAAAAAAAAAAAAAAAAAAAAAAAAAAAAAAAAAAAAAAAAAAAAAAAAAAAAAAGGTCCAAACTAGTCAACCACAAGTCGGTTTGTGAGCTTGGGTTAACAATAAAACATGCAAACCAACTCTCCTTATATCTCATCCCATCATAATTATTCGACTAAATCTCCTCCTCCATTAAGCTTCTATCAAATCTTGGAATATCAGCAACTCTTTCAAAAATTTTGAGGTAATCACGACATTTAATTTTATAACAATTTATAAGTCTGATCCTGAGCTAACAATTCACCCATTACCAGTGCTACATCTTTTTCTATTTATATACCGGGTTTGTTAGTATTATGCCACAGTTACTTTGATGTTAGCCGAAGGTTTATAATCGTGAATTACTATTCAATCGTAGTGGTGACGATTATATGATAATCAACCCCCACAATGTTTAACCTGTTACTTATGCTTTGTGTTTTCTAATATTATTATCATACTCACTAAATGCTTTATAGTGCAAATTCGTACCCTGTAACATATTGTTAAAGATTCATACATAAACTAAATACATTTGTATTTTGGGATTTATGTTTAAGATAGGTTAACAATAAATTTTAACTCTGCCATAATTGACATATTTTGTCTTCTTAGATGTGTATTAAAGCTATATTCATGTTAACATTAGGTTAATCATAGTGTGTTATAGTCCACAATTACTTAAATAGTTACCTGACCAACAATGAGAGTGATAAATACTCTTACTGGATTTGTTAGTATTATGCCAGAGTTACTTTGATGTTAGCCGAAGGTTTGTAATCGTGATTTATTGTTCAATCGTAGTGGTAACAATTATCTGATAACCAACCCCCACAATGTTTAAACTGTTATTTATGCTTTGTTTTTTTTTTGATATTATTATCACACTCACTAGATGGTTTATAGTGCAAAGTGCTTACCTGTAACATATTGTTAAAGTTTCATACATAAACTAAATACATTTGTATTTTGGGATTTATGTTAAAGATAGTGATGCGTGGTTTTGCAACCTTACAACAGGTTTTACCTCTCGAGGGATCTCAAGAGGCTTACAACCCAACCAGGCAGTGTACCTGACCGATGTAGTATAGTGTAGTGGTAAGTACGGGGGATTGATCTTTCTCCACAGGGAATAGTGTTCGTTAGGTATTAAAAACTACTCTAATTAGGTCTAAGGGTGAAGGAAGATTATTTTTGTATTTTTATATTTTTTATAAAAGCAAGTAAAATCTCGGGTTTGAAGGAGTGGGCGGAATTAGTTGCTAGTCAACTAACCCAAATTACTACGAATGCAAATAAAATAAAATAACTAAAAATGAAAAGGTTGTGAAACTTATGTGGAGAGAAATGTGTTTACTTAGATTTCCTTACTCCCTAACTATCTTTTACTGGTTGATTAGTGTGTATTAATTGCGTGGATGACGGGTGTATTCCTTAATACCAATCGTGGGGTGGCGTACGTACTTCCCCAACTCTACAAGCTCCTACTTCACTCCTATGTCGAGCCGGCTAAGAAGCTCCTAACATGGGATCACTAGAATTCGCTCATGCATTAAATACAACCATAAAAACCTAGTACACATTGGTTCATGTTTCTTAAGACGTTCAAGCAAGTTACCGAATAGGAAGTTAGCCAGTTTTCTTAAGCCTAACATCGATGAACAATCATCCAATACAACTAATAACACACTAATAACCGATAATCAATAGTTAGGTTTCATTAGATCTAAGCAAACACAAGATAAATCTAGCCTAGCATGTTAATCAAAAGACAAGAACAAGATATAATCAAACAACACATAGACATATTGATTGATTAAGTAATAACTTATCTTCAATTAAACATGGAAGATCCAAGGGTATGAAAACCCTTAAAAATGGCAGAAATTCGTCTTAGGGTTTCTCCTCACAAAGTTGCACACTAATGACAAAAAATTGCAAAACTATATATAGAGTTTAAGGGCTGACGGCGTCACGTTGTAGATCCTGACGCCGTCACCTCGCCGTGTCTAGGGTTCCCGGATGGCCTTCCTGACGCCGTCCCTCTTTAGTGCTCCAAAATCCGCTCAGGCTTATCAAGGCTTGACGCCGTCAGAAATGGGCTTGACGCCGTCCCGCTTTAACTTAAACCGTGATGGCCTTGATCACATCAAAGGGTGACGCCGTCAGATTTTTCATGCAAAATTCTCTGGCTTATCATGTGTATTTTTCATGTCCACCTCTTTTGCCAAGCCATGACGCCGTTGATGCGCGTGATGTGTCGTTGCGGTTTAGCAGTTTTAATGCCTACTCAAGTTTTAAATTTATATTTAGCCGACTTATCAATAACACACACACTTAACGAGCAGTGTACCCGGTCAGTATGAAGATAATGGTAAGTAGAGTGTCGATCACTAAGAGTGGAACGTATTATCTCGTTATTCTAATCAGTATTTTAATATCCTAACGCAAGGGGGTTTCAGCCTGAGAGACTGGCACAGTTTTGTTTGCAATTAAATAATAAAATAAACAAATAGGCACGAATCAGCAAGTAGCACACACGTACACAGATAGATATTAGAGACAATAAGAGGGCTGTCCTTATGATTAAGTAGATTGTCACTTGTTTTATTGATAGCTTTATATGAAGTGTATGTAATTAACCCTTTCTCGTTGGTCCTATTCTTATCGGCGAGTAAACCCTTAATGACGACTTATGTCTAAAAGTTATTCCTAAGTGATCAATTTAGAAACAACCGTGGGAGCCACACCTTGTCCCGCAGTCGGGTGCCCGCAAGCCACTAATAAACACAGAGGTGGTCAATGCACTAATAAGTAGTAACCAAAGACATCAACATATAAACTTTAATTGATGGGAAAGCAAGTATTAAAGGGAGTGCAATCTTTCCGTTGTCACATTACACAAGCCACCAATCCTGATGAATTAAAGTTTGCTAAAACAATAAAACAAAACTACTTAATGAATTAAATACATGCAGCACCTTCTTACAGCTCTTGTATCTTAGATTTGGGTGTGTCTTGTGCTGCCTCTTGACTGAATTCGTCCTACTCTTCTGTTCGGTCTTTAGGTTTTCGAACTTCCGAATCTTTTTAATGCGTCTGGTCTACGGGGTATTTATAGTTTGTGTCTGAGGGAAGATGCGGCGCATCTACTTAAGTAGATGCGGCGTATGTACGTAACTTCGCGTGGGGTCCAAGATTATAATATTCAGGAATATTCGTACACCGCCAGAAGATGCGGCGTAACTCTTTATTAGATGCGGCGCATGTCCTCTTGTATCTTGGATCGTATCTGGTGATATCTTGATAGAGATGCGGCGCATGTTGATAGTGAGATGCGGCGCATCTGGAGCAGATTAGTCTTGATCTTCTTCATTTCAGTAGACTCTTCACTTTATGCACGTTTTGCTCCATTATTAGTCCAAAATCGCCAAGTTTCACCAAATGCTTGTTTTTACCTGAGAATTACAAAAGTAAACGATTAAGTATCAATCCTCATACATAATATAGTAAAACAAGTCAAATTAATAGGATAAATGATAGTAATAAAATGTACTTATTTGAGTTCATCAAATATCCCCCCACTTGAACTTTACTTGTCCCCAAGTAAACCTTAGATTAAATCTCATGAAAATGTATCCTAAAAGATGTTAGGATTTATTTTTATGTTTAAGCATGTATTCGTTTATTTCGTAATCACACAACTAAACACTTAACGAATTAGAAGTAAAATAAAATAAGTCGATAAAAGCAAATCTAATCGTTTAACTGTCCAGTCGCGACGAATATTCTATCATAAGCTTGGCAAGTATACACATCTCCACCACTAAAGCTAAGGAATAACAAGTCTAAAGCGGTAAAAAGGGTTTTTAGGCTTAAGGGTTAATTATTCTTATTTCACTATCGATCTCAAATTCCAGAAAAGGCGACAAAATCACAAATACATGATCGAATCCACGAACACGATACTTGCAATTGCTCAAATCCTTAACTCGAATAGGCTAAAGATAGGTCCAAACTTCACCAATAATAATATATCAAAAAGGGCGACAAAATCATAAATACATAGCCGAATCCACGACTACGATACTTAAGATTGCTCAAATCCCTAATCTCAATAAATCAAAGGTTCGGTTGGATAAAGAACAATACAGGGTATGGATAACATTTGGGATATAAATTGGTGTAAAAATAAAAATAAAAATAAACAAAACAAATAAATTAAAATCCTAAGTGTGGTTAATCACTATCCCAACCATCCCATGAATAAGACTCATATCATTGAATAACTCACGCTTTAACACTTGAAACACACGCTTTAGGTAGACACGAATTATACTCAACAAAATCTTAATCAAAGAATAATCCTTAATTGGCGTTCCCATAACTGCCAATTCCCATTCAATCCATAGATATAATACAACAAATAGTGGCCATATGAACCACTTACATAACTTTACATCGTTGGCTTAAAATAAACATCCAACTCTTTTTTCTTTCTTTTTCTTTTCTTTTTTTTTTTTTTTTTTTTTTTTTTTTTTTTTTTTTTTTTTTTGACTTGAAACATAAACATAGATGTGTAAAATTTCACCACATCACTACAACTTTCTTTCCGGATAATTTTTATTCATACTTTTCATACTTTCAGAAATAACGCTAATAGTGAAAGTAGTAAACACACGAAAAATAAACTCAAAAATATACAATATTTACTTTCACTCCAATTTGCATTGTGCAATTTCCCGACCTAACCATATATAATGAATTACGCACGCGAACACAGGTAATGTAAGGAAACACACTCTGCCTATAGCAATTAACCAACCACGGATTCTAATCTACAGGGTAGGCTAAGGTTTAAGGTGTAACGAAACATTTTAAACATAGGTGTAAGAAACGAAAGGAATGGCTCTGAGGGTTTTTCTAGGGGTATCTTACTCTAAAAATGAGAGTAACAAAAGGGTTTATACGGGGGTTAACTAACCAGTGTAGCTAGTTAATAACACATAACATATAAAGGCTATTTGGTGTAATCCTAGAATTTTACCAATTTAGACAAGTCATTCCAATTAAATAAATAATACTCATTATGGTGGTCTCGAATAGTATACAAGCCAAGTTCTAAAGTTTACAAGTCACCGGCACACTCATAGATTTGTGAATTTTGGAAAAATCACAATTTTTGAAAATAACGTCATGTGTGCAGTTATGCAACTTAGATCTTAAACAAAAACATGCTAAAAAATTTTTAAGTTTGATATATTAAGCACATTTTAAGCATAATTTTTGAAAAAGTTTAGGACAAGTAATTGTTAAGTGTTCTAATTCTCCTATCCCCCCACTTAAGTTAAACAACGTCCTCGTTGTTTGTATAAAAGGTTAAAAACTGGAAATAAAAGAATTAGAACGGAAAAACTCCCCTGAGATTTGCTCGGTATGATCCTCCATTAGT
This sequence comes from Artemisia tridentata subsp. tridentata, assembly GCA_021014915.2. NCBI lineage: Eukaryota > Viridiplantae > Streptophyta > Magnoliopsida > Asterales > Asteraceae > Artemisia > Artemisia tridentata. The sequence continues at coordinate 185,249,073 of CP139502.1, read as the reverse complement.
GTAAGAGCAAAAATCAACTTCTTGTGGATTAGAACGTTAAAGCTTCATACTTGATTTATCCACAGGAAATCCAGGAAACTATAATACCACCAACACTTTTAAAACACACCTAAGATAAGAAAGGTTCAACTTGCATAATACATTAGTAGTTAGGTAAAATAAAACTTAAAAATTAAAACTGAAAATCATCAGGTCAGTCGATGCGCCGTATCTTATTGAAGAAGATACGCCGTATCGAGCCTGGAATAAATACGGATCAGAATAAAGATGCGCCGCATCCTTAACCAGGGATGCGCCGCATTAAAATAAACTGATAAATAGTTTTAAAGTCGAAAATTAAAATGAAAATGAAATAAAGGATAGGATGCGTCGCATCTGTTTAAGCAGATACGGCGCATGTAGTAACCAAACAGACTGTTAGCAGTCTGTTGCAAAAATGACTTGTTCCACGGTCTAATCTCATACGTCCTCTCGTACTCTCGTGCTGAACTTAATGCCAGTCTTCGTCAAACATAACAAGAAATATAAACTGAAACATTAAACATAAGCATAAGAATAACGATAAGTACAATCCAAAAAAATAATAATAATAATGTGTGGAACAATATCAGTAAAACAAAAGGGTAAGATCATGGGTGAGCGGTGTCGTCCGGATGGGTCCCAGAAGTGCTGGCTCCATCAGTCCTCTGGCGGACTCTGCGCTCGTACGTACGTGCTACTCCCGTAACCTCAGTACCATCAGGACGGGTGTGGGTGATACCCTGATGCTCTAATAGTCTGCTCACACTCCTGACCACCCACTCTAAGTCTCTCCTTAGTACCATCACCTCTCCCTCGACTGCGTCGAGTCTCTGAATCACGGTGCGTGGGGGTACTGGTGCCTGTGGCACCTCCTCGTCGGCAGGAGCAGCAGCCGGAGGATCCTGAGGTCCTCCCTGCTCCGCCTCCGCCCCTGCAGCTCTGGCGGGCCCTAATGCTGCCCAAAAGTGGCCCCCAGCAGCCACCTGGCAGATCGCCAGTCTAACCAAATAGTCCCTATCAATAACTGGGAGACGAGCCACCACAACCTCCAGCCCCGCTGGAATCTCTGCTCCAATAACTCCAAAATGGCGGGCCAGCCTCGAAACAAAATGCCCGCCAGTCATGTGGCTCCTCCGATCTCTCCCAGCAGCTGATCGGTGGAGGTAGTGTGCCAAAAAGTGGGGGATGTTCACCGGCATCCCCTCATCCATGCTCCTAAGTAGGAAGAGGTCCAGAGTGGTCACCTTTTCAGGTGACTGACCCCTCCCAGCAATAGTAAGTGCAATCAGCCTGTGACACAGCCTCCTCATCGGCTCCCTGATCAAAGTATATGAGGGGGTGGAAGTAGTGATGTCGCCCCCCGAAGAAATCCTGAACCAGTAATCACTGAATACCCCTCTGTCAGGGACAACCCGTAAACTCTCAGCCCAGTACCTGGCAAACCCAGCAGATCCAAGCTCCTCCTCAGTGTGTAGACCCAAGGCTAAAATAAACTGCCTCATCGACATCTGCCTGTGCACACCTCCTAACCTGAACACCAGAGTGTCAGCTGTATCAATCTCCACATCCGTCTCTCTGTAATGAATAGTGCTAAAGAACTCCAGCATGAGCTCCCTAATCAGAGGCTCGTCAACCCTAAACAGTCGCTCCCAAGCACTAGACCTGAACTCCACCTCATCATCACCTCCAACAACAACCATCTCCATACGACGCTGTAAGCTCGCAGCTGCATGTCCACCACCGATCAATCCCACATCGTCAAAATTCAGAACTTGGACTCTAAATATTTTCTTGAAGTAAACTGAGTCAAGCCTATGCAAATAATCCTCTAGAGTGCCATCAGTAAGTCCCATGTTCTCGAATCGTAACCATTGGTGCCTTTGTGCGATATCTGGTAGTGTCATCTGAAATAAACATTCAAAGTCAGTAAACAGTCTGCAAGAAAGGTAGATACGGCGCATTTGATTAAATCAATGCGGCGTATCTATATTAAGTATAAGAGATGCAGTGCAAGACAACAGATACGGCGTATTGAGATGCGTCGTATCTAGATTAATCAATACGGCGTATCTAAAATTTTAGCAATTTTGAAATAGGTCGTTACGCCGCATTAATCAACCTAGATGCGCCGCATCTAAAAGCATATCAGCATAAAATAAAGGGTTAGGCACGTTTTTCAAGAATCCGTATCCGTGACGTAAACTTCCACTAAATATCACAGTATAATATTCTCCTTATATCAGTTCAATCAACCACAGCTAATTTACCTTCCCGCTAAATATTCAAAATCAAACCCAAAACCTAAATTTTCGGTCGATTCAATTAGTGCCAAATTCGATGTCCAAATCTAAAATTAACTTAGGGGAGATAATTAATTCCAGGTTCTAATCATATCCCTATATCGTTTAAGCGCGAATCGATTCAATCCTATAAACCCTAATTTTTGTATTAATCAAAATTAAATCGAAATGTAACAATTACCTTAGTATTTGTGATTAGGAGAAGGATTAATGCTCGGATTAAAGGCGGATTAAAGAAAGATGATCGGATTTTGAGTATAATTTTAGTGCGTGTTCTTAACTGTGTGTATTTATGCGGCGTATTCCCGTCGTATTTATAAGGCGACACGATGCGCCGTATTAGAAAATTGGGATGCGCCGTATCTAGTTAATTCCGTTGACTAGTCAATAAGTCCTAGTTGGTCAGGAATACGGCGCTTCGGATATTAAGATCCGCCGTATCTCTATGTTAGTTAACGAAATTTAAATAAAGAACGTACCTTGGCCTCCGCAACACAGTTCCTTATACATCAAATTTGGGTAAAAACGGCACACCATATAGATGAATTCAAAATAAGAGTAATAGGCATAAACGTTTCATTAATAATCGTAATCTTATTGTTTAGTGGATAAGGATTTATTCCGAGGTTAGGAACAAATATCGTTTTTGAGCATACAAAATTAAGATTACGAATTGAATCAGACGTATAATAAGGATAATAAAACTGAGATCATAGTGTAGAGAACTTTCCTTTGGGCAGTTGAATTATCGTAGAGTTTACCTGGGATTCTATTTCAAGAATTAAAGAAGTTCAATGTTACCAGTACTGAGTTTTCCTCCACTCTTTCCGTCTTATGTTCGGTCACTTCAGCTAGCGTCTCTTGGTTTGGTTCAGAATGTAATCTTTCTTGGTGATGCTCGAGTCATCATTTATCCTGAAAATAAACAACTTGCACACGAGAGTAGCTGACCGATCAAGGTAAATATCAAAAATCAACTATATTTATCAAATTATATTCGTCGTATTAACAAAAGTTAATGCGCCGTATTTTCGTTACGTTTAAAAAATAAAAGATTTTTGATTCAGTAAGATGCGCCGTATCGACGGAAATCGATACGCCGTATTTGTTTAATAATTCGCAAACTGTTTTTAATTAAAATAATAGATACGCCGTATCTGCGAAAGCAGATGCGTCGTATGGCGTTAACGTTTATAAAAAAATTTTATCAAAACAGATACGCCGTATCTACAAAAGCAGATGCGTCGTATTACTTTATCGCTTAGAAAAATTTTCTTGTTAAAAACAGATACGCCGTATCTTGGGGAAAAGATGCGTCGTATCGAATTAATTAAACGCGTTGTATATAAAAATTAAACGCAATACGCCGTATCTGAGAGATCAGATGCGCCGTATCGTTTGATTTAGCACAGTACAACGATAGCAGAACACACAAAAAAAACGAAAAATAAAATAAAACACACGAACAAAAACAAATAAAAGCAAAAATAAAAGAAAACAAATAGCACACAATACAACAAATATGCAAAATAGTACAATGATGCAATTAATCTAATAAAAAGAAAAACCTAATTAAAATACTAATCAAATTAACAGAAAATAACAATTCACTCCCCGGCAGCGGCGCCAAAAACTTGATGCGCGTGATGTGTCGTTGCGGTTTAGCAGTTTTAATGCCTACTCAAGTTTTAAATTTATATTTAGCCGACTTATCAATAACACACACACTTAACGAGCAGTGTACCCGGTCAGTATGAAGATAATGGTAAGTAGAGTGTCGATCACTAAGAGTGGAACGTATTATCTCGTTATTCTAATCAGTATTTTAATATCCTAACGCAAGGGGGTTTCAGCCTGAGAGACTGGCACAGTTTTGTTTGCAATTAAATAATAAAATAAACAAATAGGCACGAATCAGCAAGTAGCACACACGTACACAGATAGATATTAGAGACAATAAGAGGGCTGTCCTTATGATTAAGTAGATTGTCACTTGTTTTATTGATAGCTTTATATGAAGTGTATGTAATTAACCCTTTCTCATTGGTCCTATTCTTATCGGCGAGTAAACCCTTAATGACGACTTATGTCTAAAAGTTATTCCTAAGTGATCAATTTAGAAACAACCGTGGGAGCCACACCTTGTCCCGCAGTCGGGTGCCCGCAAGCCACTAATAAACACAGAGGTGGTCAATGCACTAATAAGTAGTAACCAAAGACATCAACATATAAACTTTAATTGATGGGAAAGCAAGTATTAAAGGGAGTGCAATCTTTCCGTTGTCACATTACACAAGCCACCAATCCTGATGAATTAAAGTTTGCTAAAACAATAAAACAAAACTACTTAATGAATTAAATACATGCAGCACCTTCTTACAGCTCTTGTATCTTAGATTTGGGTGTGTCTTGTGCTGCCTCTTGACTGAATTCGTCCTTCTCTTCTGTTCGGTCTTTAGGTTTTCGAACTTCCGAATCTTTTTAATGCGTCTGGTCTACGGGGTATTTATAGTTTGTGTCTGAGGGAAGATGCGGCGCATCTACTTAAGTAGATGCGGCGTATGTACGTAACTTCGCGTGGGGTCCAAGATTATAATATTCAGGAATATTCGTACACCGCCAGAAGATGCGGCGTAACTCTTTATTAGATGCGGCGCATGTCCTCTTGTATCTTGGATCGTATCTGGTGATATCTTGATAGAGATGCGGCGCATGTTGATAGTGAGATGCGGCGCATCTGGAGCAGATTAGTCTTGATCTTCTTCATTTCAGTAGACTCTTCACTTTATGCACGTTTTGCTCCATTATTAGTCCAAAATCGCCAAGTTTCACCAAATGCTTGTTTTTACCTGAGAATTACAAAAGTAAACGATTAAGTATCAATCCTCATACATAATATAGTAAAACAAGTCAAATTAATAGGATAAATGATAGTAATAAAATGTACTTATTTGAGTTCATCAGCCGTCAAGAGCAACTTTTAGCCGATTCTTGACGCCGTCAAGAGTACTTTTCCAGCCGATTTTGAGACTTTATTGTTTTCTTCACTTTTATGCTTCAAAAACGTCCAAAATGCTTCCTTTTCCAGATTTCTTCTCCAAAGTACCTAAAATGACAAAAGGAACGATTTAGGGCAATATTTGATCAAATAAATACGATTTAGGGCTTAAATGACCCCCTAAAAGCGGTACACTTTTCGCTTCATCAAATACCCTTACACTTGAGATTTGCTTGTCCTCAAGCAAATGCGCTTTTATTCTAATCAAAATACAAGTTAGGGGTCATTTAACGCTAATATAAAAGTAATTACAACAAATAATCGTTCCACTTTAATCATAATAAGCACGGAGATTACAAACTAGCACCTCACAAGTAGTGTTTAGATACTCACATCTCTCAAGTGTCATCAAAATAAATCTCATAAATGAAAACGGATAATATCTCTCACTACCTGTCATAGCAAATAGATTACCAAGGCTTGGAAAGGATCAAAAACCTCCTCCACTAGGCTAAGCACCTAAGATAAACTATCAAAGAGGGCTTTAAATGGGTTATAACGTTAGGTGTAGGATATGATAAACACGGTTTGTTGATAAGGGATATTTACTGGTGGCGAGTTAAAGATCTTGATTAATTACATGTACAATATGGCGTTGCTAAGCCAAGACAGACTCGACTTAAGCTAAAAACAAAATAACAAAAACATAAAATAAACATAAAATGAAACGGGATGGTAGTACGTATGTTTTTTTCTACTTTTCTTTTTCTCATTTTTTTGTATTTTTCTTGATTTTTTTGATTTTTTGATTTATTTTTTTTTTTTTTTTTTTTTTTTGCATACATTCTTGCCCTACCATCCAAAATAATACATCATAGGGGCGTTGCATCCCCTTACACTTGAACTTTTACATAACTTTACAAATAACTATTCTAATGACTCGAATTAAGATAATCGAAACACTTGGAGTACTTTTAAAATATTTAACACAAATGGGGGTAATAAATGATGTTTTTCCCCATTACTCCATTACACTAGTACTTTACCCATGAGTCCCAATCGTCCCAAAATAATATGTACAGGGATATGACTCGACTTAGCAACCATGTAATCAATTAGATAGTTAACTTGGGGTTTAAACAAATGTTGTAACAATAATGCACTAAAAATGAGTGCATACAAGGTAGGCTAAGGCGATTTGGGTGTACATTTAAGTGGGGTGTAAACAAATTCTTCATTTAAGTAAAATGCTTAAAGGTCGAAATGAAAAGATAGGCTCTGAGGGGTGTACTAGGGGTATCGTGTACTAAAAATGAGTACAACGCAAAGGGTGTGGGAGGATTACTTGACCAATGTAGCCAAAGTAATTATAACAAAAACACAGGTGTAAAACAATGGGTTAATCCTAATGCCTCTTATCATGTAGTAAATCTAACTACACGAATGTAGTCTCACTTGTGGCCTTGGAATGGTCCTAACGCAAGTTCTAGAATCTAAGTGCTACCGGTACACACATCATAGCATAAATGCTTTTCCTACCAATTCTAGGGCGAACCTCACATATTTGGGGTGGAAAATTTTTTTAGTGGTACGGTTTTGTGCTAGTCATATAACTCCTATCCATAAGACGCTCATTAAGATCAAAGTTTTACTCCTAAATGTTGTAAAAAAATTTAAATTTGGCACTAAAATTGCCCTAACAGGTATTTATCTCAGTTTTATTACACATCTACCATCAAACAAACAAAAATCAAGTGCAATTGTATTCTCTAAAGTATCGTACTTTTACCCCCCCCTTACACTTAAGATGAACATTGTCCCCAATGTTCAAATAACAAGACGTAAAAGTAAAAAGGTAAAAGAATGAAATCAAATACTCCCTGATTCGTTCGTTGGATAAAGAAGTAACACGGTTAGATCTTCTTCCAAGGTAATGTTGAAGCTCCAAGACTAATGCATCACCATAAGCTTGATTCCACATACATTTCCTTGTCCAAAATAACCTGTTAAACCTGAGAAAACAAACACGAAAACCTGCATAACATCGGCGGGATAAATTCTATATAAGGATATAATGCTTGTGGAATGATAATTTTGCAGATTCCTGGAGTTTATAAGTTAGAGATTTAATAAAAACTTTTTATGAAAACAAAACTTTCAAAAATTTCAGAAAATTAAAACCTGACGCCGTCAGAAATGATCTGACAGAATTCTCATGTTAAGTTTCCGGAAAATTTCTGGAAAAACCTATACCTTACTTTCTGGAAATCCTGCAAAATATCATTATGACTCGATACAAGCATTTGACTCAAACAAATGCTAATATGTATGTTAATTTATTATTATTACGATTCATGTTCATTTGTGTTCTACTAAACCGATTTGGATTTCCCTTACACTTAACTTTTGCAAAATACCTTTATATGTAGTTAAGACGAAGTTAAAAACAAGATAAAGCATTTTCACAATTTAGTTTTGAACATGAATCAATAATAATAAAAATTAAACACACATACGGAAACAAATAAAATCAAACAAACAAATAAATAAACACACAAAGCAAATAAAGCTTGGGTTGCCTCCCAAGAAGCGCTTGTTTTTGTTCGAGTCACGAGCCTGACTCTACCCTTATTTAACGGATAAAGGAGAGGTTTTTCCTACACTTAGGATTAAGTGCGGGTGATAGTAGCGATACACACCATCTTGGTGGAAGTATGCCGCGTGAGGAAAGAGTGGTGGATGAATTATATACTAAAAGGGGTGTGCTCCTTTCATCATAACCTTACCTAGTTCACTTTGGTCAATGGGTGAATTAAAGTTTTCTCCTAAAAAGGGATCATCTTCTATCAACTTCGAGAGATTCCTAGTTGGGAATCCATCTTGACCTAATAAACCCGGTTTAAACCCATAATGTTTCTTGTGATCAATCATGAATGGGTGATGTAAGTATGTAAGGTCATGGTTCACTCCTATATTAGCTTCCTCTCTACAAGGCTTAGAGTCTAATACCTTCAGCGTAACACTACCCGGACTATATGGTTTGATGGGTGGATCGGGACCTATTTTAATTCCTAACTTTTCATCCAAGGATGGAAAATTGGGTAAGGGTCTCGGTTGAGGCTCCGGTTCATCAAAACTAGGAACTTCCATAGAACTAAAAGAAAGGTTGTGACTACAAGTATTCAAACCTATTTCTTCTAGTTTTGTTTGGTCCAAGGGCTCTACCTCTATTGGGGTTCCTATAGTCTCTTCTACTTCTTCCGGGTAAGTCACGGGCGGTGTGGGTGCCTCGAATGATGGTGGGTTTTGTGGAGTACTTGGTGGACTTGGATTTTCTACTTTATCCTCCATCTTATCTTGATTACCTATGTGCTTATTATGTGATTTGTTGAAGTCTATCCCCAACATGCACCTAGGTATCTCAAATCCTTTTCTATTCATCTCAAATTCTTTGTCCGATTCATAAGAATCATTCTCAATAACTTGATCACTATGTTCCATTTGCCTAAAGGATTCCTCATACTCATCATATGTCTTGGTGAAATCTAATCCAAGCATGCACCTAGGTAGTTTAACATTAACCATCTCACAATCTTGGTCGGGTTCTAAGTCCATGTTCTTAGAAACTAGGTCTCTTTGCTCATACGAATCCACCAATTCGTTCCACTTATGGGTCATGGTTAGGAAGCTTTCCTCAAAATTCATCCAAAGGGCCTGACTAAAAGGAATTGATCTAGATAATGCTCGTCTAATAGAAATCTCACATGCATAGAATTCATTAAACCCATCTAACCTTACCCCTAACTCCTTTTGGAAATCACAAAGATCACACAAAAATTCATAGGAATGATAGGAAACAAATCTATTGGTGAAATATAATTGTTCCTCTATTGTCAATGATCTAAATGGAATTTCTTCCATCATAGTGACAAATGAAAATGGTTTTACAAACAAAGGGCACAAAGAAAAAGATAGACTACAAGAAATCCAAGAAAATAAAATAAAAAATCTCACTAGAAAGGAATCTAGTGAGTAGACCTAATAAAATAAAAATTCAACCTAAACAATAACTATTCCCCGGCAGCGGCGCCAAAAACTTGATGCGTGGTTTTGCAACCTTACAACAGGTTTTACCTCTCGAGGGATCTCAAGAGGCTTACAACCCCACCAGGCAGTGTACCTGACCGATGTAGTATAGTGTAGTGGTAAGTACGGGGGATTGATCGTTCTCCACAGGGAATAGTGTTCGTTAGGTATTAAAAACTACTCTAATTAGGTCTAAGGGTGAAGGAAGATTATTTTGTATTTTTATATTTTTTATGAAAGCAAGTAAAATCTCGGGTTTGAAGGAGTGGGCGGAATTAGTTGCCAGTCAACTAACCCAAATTACTACGAATGCAAATAAAATAAAATAACTAAAAATGAAAAGGTTGTGAAACTTATGTGGAGAGAAATGTGTTTACTTAGATTTCCTTACTCCCTAACTATCTTTTACCGGTTGATTAGTGTGTATTAATTGCGTGGATGACGGGTGTATTCCTTAATACCAATCGTGGGGTGGCGTACGTACTTCCCCAACTCTACAAGCTCCTACTTCACTCCTATGTCGAGCCGGCTAGGAAGCTCCTAACATGGGATCACTAGAATTCGCTCATGCATTAAATACAACCATAAAAACCTAGTACGCATTGGTTCATGTTTCTTAAGACGTTCAAGCAAGTTACCGAATAGGAAGTTAGCCAGTTTTCTTAAGCCTAACATCGATGAACAATCATCCAATACAATTAATAACACACTAATAACCAATAATCAATAGTTAGGTTTCATTAGATCTAAGGGTATGAAAACCCTTAAAAATGGCAGAAATTCGTCTTAGGGTTTCTCCTCACAAAGTTGCACACTAATGACAAAAAATTGCAAAACTATATATAGAGTTTAAGGGCTGACGGCGTCACGTTATAGATCTTGACGCCGTCACCTCGCCGTGTCTAGGGTTCCCGGATGGCCTTCTTGACGCCGTCCCTCTTTAGTCCTCCAAAATCCGCTCTGGCTTATCAAAGCTTGACGCCGTCAGAAATGGGCTTGACGCCGTCCCTCTTTAAGTTAAACCGTGATGGCCTTGATCACTTTAAAGGGTGACGCCGTCAGATTTTCCATGTAAAATTCTCTGGCTTATCATGTGTATTTTTCATGTCCACCTCTTTTGCCAAGCCATGACGCCGTCAAGAGCAATACTTGACGCCGTCAAGAGTACTTTTCCAGCCGATTTTGAGACTTTGTCGTTTTCTTCACTTTTATGCTCCAAAAACGTCCAAAATGCTTCCTTTTCCAGATTTCTTCTCCAAAGTACCTAAAATGACAAAAGGAACGATTTAGGGCAATATTTGATCAAATAAATACGATTTAGGGCTTAAATGACCCCCTAAAAGCGGTACACTTTTCGCTTCATCAGATAGGTTAGCACCAATTTTTTACTCTGCCATAATTGACATATTTGTCGTCTTAGATGTATATTAAAGCTATATTCATGATAACCTTAGGTTAATCATACTGTGTTATAGTCTACGATTACTTAAAAACTTACCTGTACCTGAGCAACAATCACAGCCATAAATACTCTTACGATTATAAACAATTGAACCTCCAAAACCAGACAATCAGTTATGGAATTCTATTAATCCAGACATTATGTATAATATATTTCAACACTATATTAGCATATCATGATAATAGTAACAATGTATAAACTTCTAATCTTAGACATAATTTAATCATATGTTTACATTAAACATACACTAATGATAATCGTAACCTTCCTAACAATAGTGAAAACAAATGTGTGATTCCCGCTGTGCTTGAATGTACACAATGTATTCCTCTGTGTTATTTTTGGCTGATCCGTGTGTGAGTATATATATAAATATAGTATCGGATGCACGTGATACACGAGAGTCAACAAGTCAACCCTTTAGGAAAAAGACCAACTTGTAAAACCCGTGAATGTGATATGTGTGATACCGGGCAAGTGATCACCCGGGTCGTGTCCCAACGAGGTGTGAATGGAAGATATCGTGTAAGGTTCGGAATTAGAGTGCTTGATGATTGGAATGAGATTTTTGGTTTTTGATTAAATATCCTACGACTACGGGAAGCATAAATAGGCTAAGGGAAACTTAAACATATAAATCTACAAAACATATATAAGCAAAACACAAAGAAAGAAAATAACGTAATTCAAAACCGGGAAAACGCGAAACTAAAAGTGAAATCTAAGAAATATTAACTCTACGAGTGCCAAATTATTTTTCCTACGTCCTAAATGACAAAAGAAAATTTTGAAAAAAAGAATTTTATTTTTCTGATTTTTAAATTATTTAATACGAATTAAAAACTAATTAAATTAATTAATTTCGGAAAAATACTAAATGAACAGTAAAAATTATGAAAAATTACCAAAAATTAAATTAAGCTAAAACTAATCTATGAAAAATAAGGGAACCTAAAAAACTACTGAAATAAGCAGATAAGCAGTTATAAGCTAAAGGGCTGACACTATTATAAAAATAAAATAAGTAGGATAATGCACCAAGCATAAATTGGTGCATTGGTAAGGGTCTGTGTGTTGGAACTAAGTGTCCCAGGTTCGAACCTCACTAACACCCATTTTTTGCTAAACCTTTTTTTTTTCTTTTTGAAAATTAATTAAGCAAGAACAAAATAAGCTAAGTTAAAACTGACAACTTTTTGAAAACCAAGAAATAAGCCCAGGAAGAGCTTAACTCAATGATCAGTTAAGAAGAAAAAAAACTTGAAACAAAAGGAAAATTGCTAAGGAATGCAAATAAGCTAAAAAGCTTTCCTAACAAGCTAAAGTTATAGAATAAGCTAAATTGGAACTGACAACTACAATGGAATTCACACTAACCAAAGGGAATCAGAATTAAGCAATAAAAAAAACACAAAATAAGCACAAGCAAAGAAAAGGACTGCTGATCTAAGGGATGTGCAGGGCAAATGGGGCTTAGTTCAAGCTTACAAAAAGCACTTAATTAAAATTCTTAAAAATCTACAAAAAATGGAAAAAACAAGAGCAGCAGCTAAAGTTTAACCAAGCTGAGTTTCAGCTTATAACAACCTATATTGAGAGAATTAAAAATCAAAGAAAACTGATGAAAGTGACAAATTACAACAAAACTGTAGTCTGCTATAAATACTTGGGTTGTTAAGGTAATTTCTTTAACCAAGGCCTTTGGGGTTTTGATGCAAACTGATAATAGATTATAAGTGATATCAGAAGTGCAAAAATGAGGCTAAGATAAGCATGAGCTTATAGGAGCTTATTTGAGCAATTCAAAGCCTTAAAACCTCACCAATTGATGCAAAACCTCAAAACACTTTAATTCAGCTCAAGTGAACTTACAAACAGCTAAACTCAACTAAACTAAACAAGATTTAAGTTCCCTTGTGTGCCAATGAACAGTGATGTACCAAATTGACCCAGTTTGGGTCTTAACCCAAACACTCCCTTATGAACTGATTTTTGAAAATTTTAAACTGAAACAGACAAGAAGGGCTAAGTCTCATGAACCATTAGTGCCTAACTAACTAAGATATACCATAATAAGCTAAAATTAAGAACCAATAAGCTCTAAATAAGCTTTAAGCACTTAAGCTATTTTTAGGCTTTCTAAGGTTTTAGAGCAAAACTGAACTGAAACACTTCCTCAGTGGGTATTGTCACTTAAAATCGACTAAGAAGTATAAATAAGCATAGCAAAAGAAAATAAGCACATAATAAGCATAAGAACAGTAAAAAGCAAATGAAACTGACAACAATTAAAACATAAACTTGAACTAATATTAAGAAAAGTAAATTACAATTCTGAAAATGTAAATAAGCTTAAAAATACAAAGTACCTATAAATAAAATAAGCTAAATTAAACCTGCCTCAAAGGCTTACATATGACTAACTATTTATACTAAAACTAAGACTAAGGGTCTTCGACACTCTGTGCTAGTTTTGTGAGGTAAAACTGCCTTGGGATACTCTTGTGCTTCTTTGGATCAAATCCCATCCGTAGGATTAAACTTGGATGATCTCAGCCCTTAAAATCAGTTTGGCGCCCAATGTGTTGTGGATTGCCAGCGTGGAGGAGGGGGAAAGGTGAAATAATCTCTGGGTTTTGACTTTGGGGTGTGTAGGGTGGCTGGGTAGGTGTTGGGAAATGGAGGGGGGATACAATAATGTTAGAGAAGGTACTGGTGATGGGATGGTGTTGAGTTTTGGTGAGAATGGGGAAAGGGAAGAAAGGGTTGACCTGGTCAACTGATGGGTTTAACTAAATAAAGCCGGATCTTGGGTTTTTATATTATTTGGGCTTGGGTTATGTGTTAGTGGGCTAGTGGGTTAAGGGTTGTTGGGATAAAAAGGGTTTTAGGTTAATGGTTTAAGGGTTAAGGATTAGGATAGGAAATGGATTAAACTTTGAGGGACCATTTATGTAGAAATCTGAAAATCCAAGGACCATGGCTGCCAATGACTGAAAATAATTTCAAGGACCATTTTTGTTGTTTTGGTATTTTGGATGTTGACTTTGAATTTTGACTTTGACTTCTGTCTTCACTTGATCAAATGTACACTTGTTGTCGAGTCGATCCAAAAATGCCCGTTTTTGCTCTGTTTTCAATCCTTTGTACCTGAAACACATAAAAACACAAACCAAGGATATCTGCAATAATATTTGGGTGTTTTTGGTCATTTTGGTGTCTTTAATGGGTGTAAAATGATGAGTATTTACACACTCATCAATCCCCCACACTAAACTATTGCTAGTCCCTAGCAATCCAATCGTATGAAGTAATGAAAGGATCAAAAGAATACCAAGTGTACCCCGTTTCGACTTTTTATTAAATGCAAGAAATTTAAACTTAGAACAAAAATAGATATCATGCTTGATTTCCAAAAATGGTATCATGGAACGGGATTCACACAAAATGGGTGTCTCCAGGCAATTGAAATCGTCATCCTCTTTTTATACTCCCAACTAAGCTTAAACTCATTGTGCAAACGCTTTTGTAAAATGCTAACACTACTTATACTAATAATCTATGTAAGTCGAGACTTAACTTTTCACTCCCACATTTATTTAAGTTAGGTGAATGTGCTTGATTTTCAAAATTTTGATCACAAAAATCGACGTTTATATAAAATTTTGACTAATACTAGTTGAAAGATAGATTTAAAATTCACAACAAGCAAGTTTCAAAACTTTATTGCATTTTGCAATATCATTCCATTTTATTTTTATTCTTTTTTCTTTTCATTTTTTCATCATTTTTTTTTTTTTTTTTATTTTTTATTTTTTTTACTTGTGCAACATAAACTAACGGAGTTTCATGGGAACCAAGACCTTACACTTTCCTGGAATAAAGGATCCAAGGGCCGTTACAACGGAGAGTTCCAAGACTCTAAACATTCCTGAAATGAGGATCCAAGGGTGTTAAAACAAGACCTCACACATTCCTGAATTAGAGGTCCAAGGGCCGGTGCAAGAGGGTAGCCAAGACCTAAACGCCTTCCAGAAATAAGGATCCAAGGGCCGATCTTGAACCGTAGCTTTTTATTTATTACTTTAACTTTTGCAACTTTCAAGCAACGTCTCACTTTCATTTTGCATTATTATGACATATGCTTGTTCTAAAGTTTAAATAAAGCTTTGAACTAGTATTTTTCAAAATCGTATGAAAAAATGATTTTGTGTGTTCAAATGTTTGAAAATAAGCACTTATTAAGTCAGATTAGGAGCTACTGGGAGGAAAAGCCATAGATTACTTATATAAGCTCTAAAGAGAACCAACTACTCTACGCTTAGCATTTTCATTTGCACAAATCGTAAAAACTTAGTCTAATCGTTAAGGAAGCAGCCAGATCAATACTCTGGCAGAGTCGGGATTCCCTTTGTTCTAACCTAATCAAGACTAAACATACCACACTTTTATTTAAAACTGACAAAAATTTTAAAATTTGGGTCAAAACGGGGGTACTAGGGCACTAGAAGGTACATAAGTGACAAAATTCGTGAGAATTCCCCCCCCCCCCCCTCGCACTTAGAATTGAATATTGCCCTCAATATTCAAAGTACCGGCTATTATGCCGACGCTTAGAACGTAAAAAGGTAATACCACTAGCCAAGTATGGAACAGAAATCTCCATTTTTCACAAAAAGGATTAAAAAGATATCCCTAGATAAACGTTAGTAAAAAGATCGGATATTGGGCGGCTGGATTGAAAACAGGCGCATCAATCATCACGATCTAAGGGAAACCTGAAAATAAGAGCAAACAACACACAAAGAAAAGCACAGCAGAGGAATTCCCCCACACTTAGTGTTAGAAAATAGAGAGAAGTCAGAAACATGGGTTGTCACCCATGTGGTGCTAATGTTTTTGTTAACCGAGTCACTAGCTTGACTCGACCCCGAATTCATTTGTTCATGGGGAAGTAAGTGGAAGAAACAATCTCCATCGGACTTTCATTCAATGTGTTTGGATAAACATTTGAACATAAGAAAGTTCCACACTGACGAGATACCCACGGTATTTTAATAGTAGAAACTATAAGGGACAATACCGGGGTCAAAGATGGTGTCCTCATTCCCGTAGGAGAAAAGGGAAAGAGAAATCACACCATATGTAACGAAGAGAAGCAAGATTTTTATGACTATCATAAAAAACTCTTCATCATCAAAAGCCATGTTGTCTTCAACGGGAGGGAGGGTCGGGATGAAATCTTCAAGAAGTAAATCTTTATGATCAATAACACCTCCCCCCACACTAGAGTCATTCTCAATCTCGAAATAAAAATGATCAAATTCCGGCTGAGAGAGTTCACCGGAGAACTCTTCAAAGATAACCGGATCATTTTTATCAAAGAGAAATGAGTCATACTTGGGAAGAGAGATATAAGCATGAGAAGTGGTACTGCCACTACTCGTCTCTTCCAAAAGATCAGTATCAAAAGAAAAGGCTTCATAAGCCGAGAGAGAAAAATCAGAATGAGAAGTGGGATTGCCACTACTCTCTTCAGCCGTATCAAAGATAAAACTTTCATATTTGGGAACAAGATCCTCGAGCTTGAGCTCCGAAGGATCTGACGGCTTATCTTCAAAAATAACTTTCTTCGGGGGGAGGGAAAATAATGGTTCATCAAATATCATTTTCTATAATAACGGAGCATCTCCCCCCGGATCACCATCGGGCTGAACAATTTCCGGCGAAATTGGAGCATCAACAAGAAGAACCTCGAGCTCTTCCATAGAGATATCACTTCTCTCAATCGGAGGAGAAGGATGGGAAGAGTCGAAAATGATTGGTGCAATCTCAATACGACAAACCGATTTCGGAGGTGGGACAAGTGGTGTGCTCTTAGAGCTAGCAATTTTCACCACTTCCGTTGTGATCTCCGATTCTTGTTCATCATAATCAAAAACACTTTTAGCTTCCCCAGCACATTTCTCAAACCATTTGCTTGAGCCAGGGGTAATTTTCATTGCTTTGAGCTCAGCACGTTTGTTTGAAGGACTCTTAACCATGAATCTTGAAAGTATCGAATTACTTCTTTCGGAAGCAATTACGAGATCAGATTTTTGATTAACCGTAGCAACGGTGCTTTTGGTTAGAGGTTTAGAGTTCTGATTTATGTTAAACGTGACTTCTTCATTTTCAACACGAATAGTTAATTCTTTAGCATATACATCAATGAGAGCACGACTCGTTCTTAAGAAAGCTCTCCCCAAAATGAGGGGAACTCTAGGATCGGCATCAAAGTCTACCACAACAAAATCAGTTGGAAAGTGGAACTTTCCTACTTTCACAACAACATCCTCGGCTATTCCAAGCGGATGAGTTACAGTACGGTCCGCTAGCTCGAGTGTCATGCAAGTAGATGTAAGCTTCGGAAGAGATAATTTCTTCCATACCGAGAGTGGCATAAGGTTAATGCTTGCGCCAAGATCGGCCAAGGCTGAGCACTGAACCATCCTCGAGAAATCACATGGGATTAAAAACTTGCCGGGGTCTCCAAGCTTTTCGGGAAGCTTCTTGAGGAGAACCGCAGAGCATTGCTCATTAAGCGGGGTCTTTGCCATCTCAGACAACTTATCCTTGTTGCTTAGTAAACTTTTGAGTGTAGATTCAAATTTGGGCATAAGAACGAGAGCATCTGCGAAGCTTATATCAAAATGCAACTCATTGAAGATTTTAAAAAATTTCTCCATTTGTTGATTGGTTTTATCATGGAGCTTTTGTTCATTAAGCCTTGAAGGATATGGAATCGAAGGCTTTGGATTTGTCTTCGGAACATCGGGTTCCGGAATTGGAGTTTGGACGACCGGAGGTTGGACGTGTGCGGTACTTCGTGGGCTTGAGAAGTGCACCTTGTCCGTTGTCACCTCGGTATCTCGATTCACTTCCCTCGGTGGAGGGGGCATAGGAGTCGAGGGTCCATTATGCGTCTTACCACTTCGAGTGGTGACGGCTTTCAACTCAGCATTAGGATTAGGAATGGTATTGCTCGGAAGTCCTCCGGAAGATGAAGAAGCTTGGTTCATGTTCATATTCATGAAACTGCTCATCATATTCTTCAACTCATTTGTTTGACGAGACATCGTCGTATCGATTTCCTTCCTCAACTCGACTTTCATATTATTAATTTGAGCTTGCATTGAACGTATGCTTGACTCAGTAATTTTCATGAATTCATTTGTCAAAGGAGCTTGAGGAGGTTGTTGATAAACTTGTTGAGTTGGAGGTTGGCAAGGTTGGTTGAAATTGTTGCGGTTTTGATTGAAATTTTGAGAATTGTTAAAGTTTTGACCTTGATTTTTAACAAAGCGGTTTTGATTATTTTGATTTTTCACGGGTGGAAAACCAGGTGGTACCATAGCATTCGGTGCTCGGTAATGAGTTTCCGCTTGCGGTCGGTATTGATTGTAATTTACGGCTGCTACGGGAGCTTGGTAAAAAGAAGCATCGGTTGCTTGACAATCATAATACGCATGCGGGCCACCACAAGTTTCACACACTTTGTTTAAGGCTTTGATTTGTTCCGGTTTATGAATTTCACTCTTAATTTCTTTCACTTCCTTCATCATGCAACGAATTACGTCCGTTAGAGCGGCTAACGGTGCGGTTAACTCGTATGAGTTACCGGATGAAGAAGCGGGAGTGATAGGAACATTCACTTTGTTTCGTGAAATAGGGACTTTAGATTTATTCTCACAAATTTCAAGCACATCTTTGGGTCGACGATTCAAGATATTGCCACCGGCGGCTGCATTAAGCGAATCTTGATCGTTTCCATTCAACCCATTATAAAACGTGTTGATTTGTTGCAACTCCGTGAAATCATGATGCGGGCATTTTCTGAGAAGATCCTTGAATCGTTCCCATGCCTCTCCGAAGTTCTCATCGAAACTTTGACGAAATCCAGAAATTTCATTTTTAAGATTAGTCGTCTTTGATGGAGGAAAGAAATAATTGACAAATTTTTGAACTAAATCTTCCCAAGTTTCAATGGTTCGAGGGGGTTCTTTTTCAAGCCAAATCCGGGCTGCCCCTTCGAGTGAAAACGGAAATAGCATCAATTTGATAACTGTTTGCGGCACATCCTTGTAATTGATGGTCGAGGTTAACTTGTTGAACCAACGGATGTGTGCATACGGATCTTCTCGTTCAAACCCGTGGAATTGATTTGTAGACACGAGTTGAATCAAATGTGTCTTCAATTCGAAATGATCAGAATTGATTGGCGGTAAAACGATGGCATCTCCGTAACCCTCGGTGGGTGCTTGGAGCATTTTGGCCATTGTTCGATTGTCTGCCATTTTATCAATGGGAATAGTACGAATCTCGGGTTCGACTATTCGGGCAGCACGTCTACGAGAACGTCTTTTTGGAATTGTGGTGAGATCACGAAGAGGACTCGTAGATCTAGAAGAACGAGTGCGCATGCACTAACAAAAACAATTCAATTAAAACAAGACCGAAGCAAAACACAAGTGAACTTAAACCTTAAATCAAACAAGCGTACGGTAGCTCTTTGAAAGAAAAACGCACAAAGTGGCGGAGGAGCAAAGGTGGGCAATAAATACCTCTTAAAAACCCGCTCCTTTCGGTCTACAATTTAATGTCAAGACCATCCTAGAACCTCCGTTATAGTTTGTTAATCAATCAAAGGTGAGCCGAATTCGCAAGCGACATAAAGGCAAGTTTTAAATCTTTTGTTTGGGAACTTATTATGATAATACTCCAAGTTGAGGAATATTATTTTGAGATTGCTTTTATGTTTTTATTCAACACAAGAAAATGGAAAATGTTTTTGTATTTTTGTTTTTATGTGATAATATATATACAAAAGGAAAAGAAAAATATTTTTTGTTTTTTATATTTTTGAAAGCGAAAACTTCAAGAAGAAGGATCTCAAGTCACTAATCGTTAAAACCTTTAACGATATTTTCGCAACACAACCTCCCCGGCAGCGGCGCCAAAATTTGATCCGTGTGTGAGTATATATATAAATATAGTATCGGATTCACGTGATACACGAGAGTCAACAAGTCAACCCTTTAGGAAAAAGACCAACTTGTAAAACCCGTGAATGTGATATGTGTGATACCGGGCAAGTGATCACCCGGGTCGTGTCCCAACGAGGTATGAATGGAAGATATCGTGTAAGGTTTGGAATTAGAGTGCTTGATGATTGGAATGAGATTTTTGATTTTTGATTAAATATCCTACGACTACGAGAAGCATAAATAGGCTAAGGGAAACTTAAACATATAAATCTACAAAACATATATAAGCAAAACACAAAGAAAGAAAATAACGTAATTGATGCGTGGTTTTGTAACCTTACAACAGGTTTTACCTCTCGAGGGATCTCAAGAGGCTTACAACCCCACCAGGCAGTGTACCTGACCGATGTAGTATAGTGTAGTGGTAAGTACGGGGGATTGATCGTTCTCCACAGGGAATAGTGTTCGTTAGGTATGAAAAACTACTCTAATTAGGTCCAAGGGGGAGGGAAGATTCTTTTTGTATTTTTATCTTTTAATGAAAGCAAGTAAAATCTCGGGTTTGAGGGAGTGGGCGGAATTAGTTGCTAGTCAACTAACCCAAATTACTACAAATGCAAATAAAATAAAATAATGAAAATGAAAAGTGGTGAAACTTATATGGAGAGAAATGTGTTTACTTAGATTTCCTTACTCCCTAACTATCTTTTACCGGTTGATTAGTGTGTATTAATTGCGTGGATGACGGGTGTATTCCTTAATACCAATCGTGGGGTGGCGTACGTACTTCCCTAACTCTACAAGCTCCTACTTCACTCCTATGTCGAGCCGGCTAGGAAGCTCCTAACATGAGATCACTAGAATTCACTCATGCATTAAATACAACCATATAAACCTAGTACGCATTGGTTCATGTTTCTTAAGACGTTCAAGCAAGTTACCGTATAGGAAGTTAGCCAGTTTTCTTAAGCCTAACATCGATAAACAATCATCCAATACAATTAATAACACACTAACAACTAATAATCAATAGTTAGGTTTCATTAGATCTAAGCAAACACAAGATAAATCTAGCCTAGCATGTTAATCAAAAGACAAGAACAAGATATAATCAAACAACACATAGACATATTGATTGATTAAATGAATACTTATCTTCAATTAAACATGGGAGATCCAAGGGTATGAAAACCCTTAAAAATGGCAGAAATTCGTCTAGGGTTTCTCATCACAAAGTTACACACAATAAGTCCCACACAATGAATAAAAATTGCAAAACTATATATAGAGTTTAGTATCTGACGGCGTCACGTTGTAGATCTTGACGCCGTCACCTCGCCGCGTTTAGGGTTCCCGGATGGCCTTCCTGACACCGTCCCTCTTTATTGCTCCAAAATCCGCTCTAGCTTATCAAGTCTTGACGCCATCAGAATAGGGCTTGACGCCGTCCCGCTTTAACTTAAACCGTGATGGCCTTGATCACCTTAAAGGGTGACGCCGTCAGAATTCCCTTGTAAAATTCCCTGGCTTATCATGTGTATTTTTCATATCCACCACTTTTGCCAAGCCATGACGCCGTCAAGAGCAATCCTTGACGCCGTCAAAGGTACTTTTCCAGCCGATTTTGAGACTTTGTCGTTTTCTTCACTTTTATGCTCCAAAAACGTCCAAAATGCTTCCTTTTCCAGATTTCTTCTCCAAAGTACCTAAAATGACAAAAGGAACGATTTAGGGCAATATTTGATTAAATAAATACGATTTAGGGCTTAAATGACCCCCTAAAAGCGGTACACTTTTCGCTTCATCAAATACCCTTACACTTGAGATTTGCTTGTCCTCAAGCAAATGCGCTTTTATTCTAATCAAAATACAAGTTAGGGGTCATTTAATGCTAACATAAAAGTAATTACAATAAATAGTCGTTCCACTTTAATCATAATAAGCACGGAGATTATAAACTAGCACCTCACAAGTAGTGTTTAGATACTCACATCTCTCAAGTGTCATCAAAATAAATCTCATAAATGAAAACGGATAATATCTCTCACTACCTGTCATAGCAAATAGATTACCATAGGCTTGGGAAAGGATCGAAAACCTCCTCCACTAGGCGTAAGCACCTAAGATAAACTATCAAAGAGGGCTTTTAAACGGGTTATAACGTAAGGTGTAGGGATATGATAAACACGGATTTGTTGGATAAGGGATATTTTACTGGTGGCGAGTTAAAGATCTTGATTAATTACATGTACAATATGGCGTTGCTAAGCCAAGACTAGACTCGACTTAAGCTAAAAACAAAATAACAAAAACATATAATGAAACGGGATGGTAGTCCGTATGTTTTTTCTACTTTTCTTTTTCTCATTTTTTTGTATTTTTCTTGATTTTTTCGATTTTTTTTTTTTTCATACACTCTTGCCCTACCATCCAAAATAATACATCATAGGGGCGTTGCATCCCCTTACACTTGAACTTTTACATAACTTTACAAATAACTATTCTACTGACTCGAATTAAGATAATCGAAACACTTGGAGTGTAGGGTATTCACAATGCAAGAAACACTAGTTTGAGGCTTTAGATTGGATCGAATGGACAAAGAACTAGAGAGAGAAAGTGATGGGAACTTCTAGAGAGAGAAACAATGTGTGTATTAGCTTAAGATAATGTGAAGTTCCAACCCTTCCCTTATGTGGGAAGGGGTATTTATACTTACAATATATTATGCCCCTAGCGGGCTGTAGAGTGAGCTGACAGAGGGTAAAGACCCGACCCACTCCACAATACTAATAATACTAACTAAGTTACTACTAATATTACTGATAATCCTATGAGCTATGATGTACTAATAACTACTCGGGGTGACCGAGTCTTCAGCTGAATATTCATATTCCTAACAATCTCCCCCTAAGGGAGGTCACCCCAGAAGCAATGTTCTGAATTTCAGCACTTCTTCCTTGGATCTTGACATCATAGCTCGTAATCATTGAATCTTCAATATCATAGATTGTTGTGCAAACATCAGTGATCAGAAGATGACTTCTCTTTTGTCTTGGAAGAACTTTGAGTAATCTTTGAAAGTATCATCCCTCTTGAGTCTCCAAGTCATCTTTCAGTAGTACGACTCCATGTGATGACATATACTTCGAGCCGACATGCTCACACGATATGGTGTCATGATCTTCAGCATCAGAGTTAGCAGAAGCTGTGTTGAAGGTCTTTTAGGTTGATCATGACTTCTTTGATGATGATGTGGTGTGAGCATGTGGTTATGGATTGGCATCTTTTCTGCAATCAGCTACAACAGCAACCAGCTACAGCATTCCCCTGCTACAACCGCCAGAGATTCCTGCATACAACAGTTAGCAATAATTCGACCGGTACTTACAAGTTTGGACTTCGAGATGGTTAACAGCATAGTGTGAAAACTCTCTCTAATCCTTACCAAGACCGTTCCTAATCGAAAACCCACAGAGGGCTTTTTAAGATTTTACCGTAGTAAATCAACGATTAGGTGAGTCGCTGGAGATCACTCCACGACTGTAGACCGGTTGAAACCGCCGTAACCACTAAGCGTAATCCACGAGGAATTACCGAAGTGACCTGCTTTCAGGGCTGTTTGATGTTGACCCTGGCAGGAATTTCCATTCAATCATTGAGAATTACATTTGTAAATTCTCTCATTAATGTTCTGGCAGATTGCTAAGATCTACGTAGGACTCATGAGTTTACAACTGGTGTCCTTAATGTTGAACAACCAGTGTAGAAATAATTCGTGTTCCTATGAGATCTTTTTATGCATCTCGTGGCTCTAGACTCTATAGTGCGTTTTGATTTAGTGAGCGGAGGCTGGAGAGGACTGCCACCTATTCAATACCATCTAACTCGGAGTGAGAGAGATGATAGGAATGTATTGAACTCCGTGACAATTGAAACAAGAATCCTTTGAGGGACCTTGAGTGGCTAGGGAGGGTTGTGCAGCGTATCACTGGGTCCATGATACTTTGTCTTCAATGCCAGCAATCAACTAAGTGATTCCGACAGCATATGTATTGACCCAGTTTCTGCCTAAGTTGTAAGGAGGGCTATTTCTTTTCACCCTTTATCTTTACAATTCTTTTTCATTCTTCAACCCCTTCAGTGCTTACCGAGACTTCATAACTAACACCTTGTTGGGTTTATTCCAGTGTTAGCTCCATCTAAGTCGGCACTCTTCCCTTATACACATTTCTCCTTTTTCATCATACCTAAGGACTTCTAAACTAACTAGTGGATTGTCCCTGGGTAGATCCCTCCGGCTCTGGCGAGATCGTGGGAACTTGAGCCTAACCTAACCATCCTTATAACTCCATGCATTAATTAAAATGGTTGGTCTTTGGTGTACTTCCACGATTGCCATAAACCAAATCTTTGAAAAATCTCTCAAAGTGTTCATGATTCTGAAACACATTTTTGCAAACACTTGAGAGTTTTATATTTTTCAAATGCTCCCCCTCAACATGTGCTCGGTTGATTGTTTTATAAATTTGCACAAGTTAGGTAGAGCTCGCACTTTTTGAATTGATCCACTTTCAGTGAACATGACCGATTCGAGACACGCTTACATCACTAGTTAGACTAGCTTGAAATTATTACCCGGCCTGGTCAAGTCCACAGAAAGTTTCTCGAAGTGGTACACTCTACTCAGATACATCTTTTTCGAGACACGCTTACATCACTGGTTGGACCAGCTTGAAATTATTACCCGGCCAAGACGTATCCTTTCGATTGATGACAGTTCAAGTTTCGTCAATTCATTGGTGAAGTCTGAGCCTTGCTCACGTAAGATGCCAAATCCTTTGTTTTGTTAAAAACATTTGCTCCCCCTCAATATGTGCATCGATATTAAGAAAGATTTTCGCACATATGGAAGAGCTTGCGTTTATGACCAAAACATTTTGCTCCCCCTCAATATGTGCCTTGATATGCAAAATGGTTTAGCACATACGAGAGAGCATACATTAACATCCAAATCATCACATTTTTTCAGAATTTCCTATTTAAATCACATTCTCTCCCCCGATCAAAAATTTCAAACCATTTGAGATTTGTGATCCCAATTGATTTAAATAAGTTTTAGAAAAATTTAGGAGAAAATGTGGTCAGGTTAAAATGTATTCTGATTTAGGAGCATACTATGCTCCCTCATAAATCAACGAGAGAGGATTACTTGTCAATATACATAGATCACACATAGATTATTACAGGATTAGAGGAAATTACATTTTAAAATTACAAGTGCCCAACAAAAGAATGATATCACTATAGAGACCACTTGTGGAGCGAATCAGCTCATGTCGTTCTTTCCATCAATCTGTAATCTCCTTCACGAACTCTACCCCCAACGAAGCTTTCCAGGTTGCGAAAGATCCTTCTTGTTTTCAGTCTACGCTCTATGGCTCTCATAAACTCTTTGCTCCTTTGTACATCCAGATCAGTCCAGAACTGAGTCTTCAATTGTGGGTTGTGAGGATTTATCTTGAAGTCTTTAATCCTGAAATCCAGTGCTTCATCGATCATTCTCAAGGTACCATCGCTGAATTTATGAATCTCACTGAGTTGCATCATCATAGGAGTCCCATGTTGGTCAGTGAACTTGACTGCTCTTGGAGATTCGATAACTTTAAAGTCGTGAATGTACTCGAGACCCTTACGTTCCCAATATGGCCTAGTGAGATTGAGTTTGGTCTGATAGCTCTCTATCCCTAGTTGAAAATCACTTACCCTTTGCCTGATGACAAGACCCCGGATCCATAAGTTAACAGCAGCAGCAAGCGCCTTCTTGTCGCGAGGTGGAAGATGATTCAGGTGCCCTTGAAGATTCAGAAGGAAGAGATCCTCGAAGTCACTCGGAGATAGATATTTGAAGTCGCTTTCAGAAATGATATACTCCTTCTGATCAGCACGACGAAGCACTATCCTTTTAAGATACTCATACCCATACATTGGGTGAATATCAACTTTGATAACACTTAAGATTCTTAGATGTGAGCGTATACCCTGACGACTACCCTCTCCTGCGTGCCGTTCAATGTAAAATCGTTTCTTGTTGAACCACCAATGTGTGACCCCATACGAAGCAGTAAGTTCAAACTTGTATTCTTCATCTGACCATACCTGATCAGGCACCATTTGTTCTAGCCCAACGTCAGGGTAGTAAGCCGCCTTCATCTTGGAAATGGATAATGCCTGACGATCACCATTATTCCCGAACCGGAGATAATTCAGATCGTTGTTAAAGAAGAGATCTGCTTGAATGTTCTTTTGACCTGGTGGACCATCAAAGGGAAGAGGTCGGTTGACGTCGTAGGAAAGGATCCGGTCATCAACTTGATCAGTAAATAGTCTATGACATTCTTCCATTTGGTATTGGAGATGATGCACATCAGGATGAAACACTTTGACGATTTCATATGCAGGACCTTCCAAGTCTTGGGGAGTGAGATTTGTGATGCCTTTCTTTTTACAGAACCAATTAATAAATGCCCCCATGTCATTAGTCTTTGCCAGCAATGAGTTCTCTGAAGGAGAGTTGTGTTGCGAAGCAATAGTAGCTGCCCAATTGTTTACAGGAACGCTTTTGTCTGATGATGGTATAGACCAATTAGGTTCAGGAATTGGTTCTCGATCTTCTTCAGATACAGGTTTCATCCAAGATTCCATATCTTCCCTGGTGGGTCGCTTTCTCGAGGATTCTGAGTCATCAGGTTTGTCTGTGCGTAAGAATTCCAACCACCATTTTTGATTAGGGTCAACTATTGGGATATTAGCATTAGCTGAGACTTCATCTTCATCATTTTGGGAGGTCAGATCTTCCACTTCTGATTCCTCATTCATGACAAAGTCCTCAGGAGTTGGTGAGAATGAGGACTTAGGTTGGGTGTCAACAGTTGTCCACGCAAGTGTTCCAACCTTTGTAACTCCCTTAGGCTTGCTTGGGGCAGACGAAGTATTGGATTGGTCTTTTCTACTAGAAGACACAGTGGGATGATGATGAGGTTGAGCTTGGATAGATCCTGAAGCTCCTGAAAACCTTGTAGCACCAGGGCCACCATCAGGTGGAGGAGGTGGAGGTGGATGTGGTGGAGAATCAGGAGGTGTACAGGGTTTATCTTGTCTTCTTTTCTTCTTTTTCCGTTGTTCTTCAAGCTCAGCCATGAGGAAATCCTGATTATCACGACTCATCGATTTTTCCAAGGCTTCATAAAGCCGTTGATGATCTTCGTGGCCTTGATACTGACCACATTCAAACATTCGGTCATAGAGGATTGATTTCATATCAGTAGTAGGAAGATCTCTGAATCGTGTCTTCATAGGAGCTTCCATTGCCCATCTGACCGCTTCCTCTACCTGATCATTCACAGCTTGAGCCACCTTTTGATCTATATTTAGCTTTTCCACATTAAGTAGTCTCTGCTCATAATTATTCATCTTCCGTGACATGTCATCAATGAGCTTTGTGGCGGCAGTTAGTTGTGAAGCTAAATTAGATGATAGTTCTGGAGGGATGGGTGTCGCTGGTGTTGCTTCTGGTGAGGGATCTACTATGATAGTTGCTGTTGTGGACACAGGAATTGTCATAGGTCTAATACCAGACATGTCTTGTTTAATTGGTACAGACACCATTGACTCCACTTCCTTATCATCATGTTGTATGTCAGTCTCTGTGGTGTTGTCGTTGGCTTTATCCAGGATGAATTGATCACCATAGTTGAAGTCGGTATCAAGATTCTTCAGAGAAGATAGAGTGCCAGTAGACCCTGTTGGTTCATTCAGGTGAGATTGCTCATCCTCCTTCATTTTCAGATTCTCATGAACCCCGGGTATGTAGAAGCCACGAATTCTTCATGTTGTATTTCTTGTGGAGGTTCTGTAGTGGTTGTTGTTATCTGATCATGAGTTTCCTTAATGATGTTATCAGACTCAGCTTCTTTATGAACTTTCTCATCTTGACTCTCACCTTGATCTTGTGGGTCCTTAATTTCAGTATGTGTGACCTTCATCTCCATCTTCTTTTCCTTAATGATGTTATCAGACTCAGCTTCCTTATGAACTTCCTCATCTTGACTCTCACTTTGATCTTGTGGGTCTTTTATTTCTGTATGTGTGATCTTCATCTCCACTTTCTTCTCCTTGTACAACTGTTCATCGCTTTCTGTATCACTGGAATCTTGAGCAACTTCTAAGCTTGGTGATTCTTCTTGATGTCCTTCAGAAAGATCAAGTGCTCTAGATGATCCCTGATCACGTTTCCTGAGCACAAATCGTGTTGTTGTCTTGGATGCCGGAGATGATATGGTAAGAAGAGTCTTAGCAGCTTGTACCACTGTAGCTACTCCTTTACCTTTGCCCTCTACTTCAGGTAATGGTTTACTGCTTTCACCAACAGGTTCTCTAAGGACAACTCCTTTCGTAGCACTCCTTGTTGATTCAGCGTGTTCTTTAGCACTCAGCTCCAAGGCTTGATGTAGAACCGGATCTTCTTCATCTCTTAGACCTAGTTCATGTATCACCATCTCTTCATCATCATCTCGACCTTTTGTCTTGATTTTCTTAGATTTCAACTTCTTGATTGATCCCTTCCTTTTGATCTTCTTAATTTTCTTAGATCCCTCAACTTCTGTGGGTGCATCCTTTCTTTTCTTTGATTTTGATTTAGATTGGGTTTGTTTGATGGATTTCTGGGTTTCTGGTTCAAGGGCTTCGGCTTCACTTCTTACCTTCTCAGAGAGAGACTTTTGATATCCCTCTACTTTGCTCAGATATTCCTTATAATAGGAGGCTTGACGAATGTTATCTGAAATAAGAGGCTCAGGAATAAGCTTTCCAAAGACTTCTTGTTTGGCCCCTTTTGCAGCCCATTTGAGATTTCCCAGAACAAATTCTTCTGAGGACAAATGGAGAGGAGAATCAGTTCTAGGATGGAACTTGTGAAGAGAGTAGAGGTGATGGATTATCATTTTAGTGAATCTGATGCTAGGAATTAACATCTTCCTCACTGTCTTCCTGCTGGCCAGATTAGATTCCAGTTTTGCTTTGTCTTCTAGGAAGGTGTGAATGGAGTGAACGAATTCTTCCCAGATCCTTTCAGCGAAATCTATGTTGGAACGTTTTATGATTCCCCATAGAATTTGAAGCACTGGAGCCCTAGGTCTTTCATAAGCAGAAGTCTTCCCAGTAAGACATAAATTGAGAATGGTGGCGAATGTTCTCCATGGTTGATACATTTCACTGGTGACTACCGCCGACACCTTGAGGATGGTTGATGGATAACCCAGATCATTAACGAAGTGGATGAGAGCCTCGGATGTAGGAGGTTGAGTAAAGGGTTTATCAATGACAGCAGGTGAGATTTGAAGAGCCTCTCTGATGGTGTCTGATGTCAGCTCGTACCATTGTTCATCTAACTGACAATGGTAATTTCCAGTGTCTTTGTTGAGTTCAATCGTATTCCAGAACTGTTGAATGTATATAGACGGAACTGTTGCACATGCATTGAATGCTCTGAAGAAGTTGGTATCCTTTAAGATATCAACAGATATCTTGTAAATAGGATTGGGTTGAGGTCTTGTCACATCGATATAACAGTTGCTCCTTCCAATAGGGATCCATTTGTTCTTAGGAAGTATTTGTTCATCTGTGCGAACAGGTGTTGGGACTGCAGGGTTTGGTTCTGAGGAAGTAGTGATCCCTGTATCTGTCATTGTATCTACACACACACATTCACAGAAAGACAGTATGTCTATGCAAGTTAGATGGGAGTCAATCCTTGAGGTTAGCACAAAGACTATGTGTACATAACAAAAGACTACAGTAGATCAAGTAACACACAATTGTGAGAGACCTAATATGTAGCAACCATCACTCACATTATAAAGTATTAACTGCACAGCTGCATCTGTAAGCATGTAGACAAACATATAGACATAACATGACAATACAGACAAATTGCATCCATGACCAAGTAGACAAACAGCATCCATAATCATAGACAAACCGCATTAATGATCAATCAGACAAACCGCATTCATGACAGTTTAGACAAACCGCGTTAGTTATGAAACAGTCAAACCGCGTTCGTGTTTAAAAAGACAAACCGCGTTAGTGATTAACAAGACAAACCGCGTTTGTGACTAAACAGACAAACCGCGTCTGTGACTAAACAGACAAACCGCGTCTGTGACTACTCAGACAAACCGCGTCTGTGACTAAACAGACAAACCGCGTCTGAGACTAAACAGACAAACCGCGTTTGTGATTAACCAGACAACTCGCGTTCATGATCAAGCAGACAAATCATTATCCATAGTAGCACAGACAAACCACATCCATGATGAATAGACAAACAGCATTCAAACATATTCACACAAATAGCACCGATGAACAAACCTTAAAGCAACCTACACCCTAGATCATGTAGAGAGTAATAATTATAGATTTCACCTTATGCAAACACTTCATGACATGCCACTCACTTCACAAATGAATCACTTAATTCCATACAGTGTTTAATCACTACATATTGCAAACTATTGACTTATGCCAGACAAACCGCATTGAAGAATATAACACCACTTAATCAATGAAGCATTCATTACTATGCGAATGTATGTACATACAAAAACAACACAACGAGAGCTTATAACAAACAACCCTATCTTAGTCCAGATTCACTCTAACTTAACCCATCTATCAATCGACTTAACGCATCTAACCTTGAAGGAACTAACAATCGACTTAACTATTTGTCAAATCAGATTTCTCATCTGATTAGTGAGAAAAGAAATCCATTCTATCCTAGAGACTTACTAATCGAACACTGATTGAACAAATCCTAGACCCATGAACGATTTTGACTTTTGGAGTCAAACATCATTCGACAAATCACACCAATCCAACACACAACTTGAAAGATGAAGCAATATGAGCATATAACACTTATCAATACATTCATAAATAGGAATCCCATCAATCAAAACACGAAATAACAAACACACCTAGGATCGAGTGATGAGCCGAACGGATCAACCTAAAAACAACAAGTAAGACATTTTGAATCTAGGAATGGTACAAGTAACAACCTACTGATATGGGTGAGGGTCGACATTTACCTAGGAAAATCTCGATGGATGGATTAAGATGGCGATCGTGGGTTTGGTTAGAGAGAGAGAGGTTCGATCGGTTTGATTATGGAGGAGAGAGAGTGTTGAGGGACAAACCGCGTGCGTTTTGGTTGTTAAATATCCTCACTTATCATTAAAATTAACCTTAATTACACTTTTGGTCCCTGTCTTTGTTGGCTTGACAAACCGCATAGGTTACAATTCTAACAATTTACTCCTAATGACACTTTTGGTCCCTGTCTTTGTTGGCTTGACAAACCGCATAGGTTACAATTCTAACAACTTACTCCTAACTCTCCTCTTTTTACTAAATGACACATGTGGTCCCTGACTTTCCAATCAATATACCTTCTAATACACATAGGCATCCAAATCAGATACGACACACTAAATCCCTAAGGACTTAATAATAGCCCAGTCTGATGGCATAGATTCAGAAATTACACAATGAATACTCATAGATAAGTTTAAATTGCTATTGTTCTCCCCCTCAATCAATGGCTGCATTTCTGTAGATAAATTTAGACATTGATTGAACAGCAATTTATCACTTGGTGAGATCAACTGTGAAAGTCTTTAGGCCAACAAAAATCACCAGTATGAATGAACATGAATATGAAGTAATCCATGCTCAGGTGAACATCACCTTGTTGGAGGAACAGCCGTCTTTTTAGCGACGTGCTTTCCCCAATATGAAGCGCGGGTTGCTATCTAAAGTAATAGCAAGCCATAGAGACATGATTTACTTATTAGGATCTACTTCTGTTCGAGCTTCATTTAAAACCCCGTGTCATTATTGAACGACATTTCTAGGGTCGTAAATGTTATCGATATCCAGAAGACATGCCTCTCTCTATCCAAGAACACATAATACTATATATATACAAGAAACATGTACCTATAAAATAGGAGAAACTATATACACCAAGAAAAAGGATACTTGAGATTTTCTTCGTAAAATCTGTACGAGTTTTGAACTGAATTGTTCAAAAGTCATTGTCCCCGTACATCACCGGTGGGTTTTCCGAACCTCCTCTGTGGGAGTCGATGTCCCCTTTGGTAGCCACACCTTGAGTTTCTTCTTGAAGCATTCTGTGAGAGTAGCTGCACACAGAAATCGTCTCCCTGCACTATCATAAGTATTTTGTTCGCATATGTATTGGTTAGTGACCATGGGTTCCTGCCTCTGTGGTTTCATGCAAACACTCTTAGACGCATTTTCTGTGTCAGTAGGTACCCACTGAAGACCAACCTTTTTAAAGATTCTACCTGTTGGCAACCATCTTAGGCACATTCTAAATATGCAATGTTTCTGAGGCACCTTAGTGTTTTTACAAGAGAATGTTTCTTGTCTTTCAGCACTAGACCTATTAGGCTTCTTAGGGTGCTTCATCAGTTCTATAGGCCTATGGTGGATGTTGGTCGCAGTGGAGACTGTGGAGACTGCAGTGACACGAGCATTAACTTCCTTAGTTAGTGCCATGTGAGACTTATCTTGAAAGAGACCCTTAGCTAATTCTCCCTTATGACTATGTTTTGAAGTGACTGATTTTGGCAACCATTTAGTCTCACCAAATTGGGGAGCACACCTTGAATAAGGGGCAGATGTTTCCAAGACTGATGGTTTGACAAGCTTAGGATTCACCCGGTTCTTGGCTGACTTCTTAATGTCATCCCTATGGGAAGCTAATGAGAAACTTTTCTTTAGATTTTGTGCTTGGAAGTGATCATTTTCAGCTATCAAAGATTGTGTTGGGTTTTTCCTCTTGTATTTGATATCCTTGACTGAACCATAAAGTTGTTTAATTTGTAATTTAAGTGTTTCATTCTCTGCCTGTAACTTAACAGTTTTAGCATCATGTGTGGTTTTATCACCGTTGACCTTTTCTTGCAATTCACATAGTTTGGTTCTTAACATGTTAATAGTCGCGCTCTTGGCCACTAGCTGATCTTTCAACTCATTTATCATAAAAAATTCCTGAATGTCAGGTAATTCAGGATTTTTGATGGAAGGTTTTAGGAACTTTTCTTTTATTTGTTGCATTGAAATTTCAAGATCAACACAATGTTTTTCCAGTTTTGAAAATCCTTTTAAAAGTTCATTGTAAACCCCTTTTTCAATCATATCATGTGATTTGAAAGACTCAGTGGTAGGCAAAGAACTCGACGAATTATCATGTACAAGTTCATTAGAAACAGTATTATCTAGATGAGACAGATGTACCACAGTAGACCGTGCTTGGTGATTTTCAGATTCGTGAGATTTCTTCTCACATCTAGAGAAGTCACTTCCTGCGCTGACACCATCATCCGTCTTGTCTGATTTTGTTCCATTCCTACCCTGCTGACCTTTTTCCTCAATGAACCCATAGACATCCCTTATCCGCTGTAGCAGTGTCGTTTTGAACATTTCAATTTCAGACCCAGTATATTTAGCAAAACACTCTTTAGTCACTTGACAGTCACAATAATAGTCCACAGTGTATTGAGATTTGATGAACACTTGGAATTGATTGTTGATCACATTGAGAGCGTCTCTGGATTTATCTTCAGAATATTCTTCCTTGACCAGCTCCTGTTCTAGTTGATCCAGATATAATGTCATCATGACTGTGAAATCACAAATTTCCTGACCAAAGAGTGAAGCAAAAGCCCGTCTGTACCCCATCACGTATTCAGAGTTACCGAACAAAGTCTTAATATGTGATAGAAGTGAACGGAAGCATGCTACTTGACTTTCCTTTGCATTAGCCAACTGCATATCCTCAAGGCATTCATCCATGTATGACTTCGAGTGTGACTCATCAGTTCCAGCAGAATCAGTATCATTTGTTTCTGTTAGAGATGTGTAATCATAGTTCCCATGATCCTTAATATCATCGTACAGTTTGAGAACCTCCGATATGATGGAGTCTGAGTTAGTTGTCATAGTGAATACGAGATTTTACTGATCTTGTGATTTAACCGAGAAATCGAATCTTTCGCGGGAATTTCTAAAATCACCAAGACACAAACCGCCTAGACAAACCGCGTAGACACAAACCGAGTTCACGCCGGAGAGACAAACCGCGTTGATACAAACCGAGTTCACACTGCAGAGACAAACCGCGTTGACACAAACCGCGTATGCGCCTTAGAGACAAACCGAGTTCACACTGGAGATACAAACCGCGTTGACACAAACCGCGTATGCGCCTAAGAGACAAACCGAGTTCACACTAGAGATACAAACCGCGTTGACACAAACCGCGTATGCACCTAAGAGACAAACCGAGTTCACACTGGAGACACAAACCGCGTTGACACAAACCGCGTATGCACCTAAGAGACAAACCGCGTTGGCACAAACTTCCAAACCCGTCACTTTCAATGCTATTTGTCCTTTTGCCTAAACTAGTAAAAGGACAAACCGCGTACCCGATGTGACACAAACAGCGTTCAAGAACTTCCAAAATACACAAACCGCATCCAAGAACACTTGAAATAAAACCACTCGAATCACCCAAAAACACCACACAAACCTTAAATCTGTGAATCCAAGTACTAAATACTACTCTTATACTATTCCTAAGCTAGAAAGTACAAGGTATAACAACTTTAAATCACTAAACAAAGCACAAAATGAAATATTAGTAACTTGACAAATCGAACCAAAAAACCTCACAAACTACACAAATCCGTGAATACCAACTCTCATGGACCTAACCATGGCTCTTGATACCAATTGTAGGGTATTCACAATGCAAGAAACACTAGTTTGAGGCTTTAGATTGGATCGAATGGACAAAGAACTAGAGAGAGAAAGTGATGGGAACTTCTAGAGAGAGAAACAATGTGTGTATTAGCTTAAGATAATGTGAAGTTCCAACCCTTCCCTTGTGTGGGAAGGGGTATTTATACTTACAATATATTATGCCCCTAGCGGGCTGTAGAGTGAGCTGACAGAGGGTAAAGACCCGACCCACTCCACAATACTAATAATACTAACTAAGTTACTACTAATATTACTGATAATCCTATGAGCTATGATGTACTAATAACTACTCGGGGTGACCGAGTCTTCAGCTGAATATTCATATTCCTAACATGGAGTACTTTTTTTTTTTTTAAATATTTAGCACATATGGGGGTAATAATGTTGTTCTTCCCCATTACTCCATTACACTAGTACTTTACCCATGAGTCCCAATCGTCCCAAAACAATATGTACAAGGATATGACTCGACTTAGCAACCATGTAATCAATTAGATAATTAACTTGGGGTTTAAACAAATGTTGTCACAATAATGCACTAAAAATGAGTGCATACAAGGTAGGCTAAGGCGATTTGGGTGTACATTTAAGTGGGGTGTAACAAATTCTTACTTTAAGTAAAATGCTTAAAGGTCGAAACGAAAAGATAGGCTCTGAGGGGTGTACTAGGGGTATCGTGTACTAAAAATGAGTACAACGCAAAGGGTGTGGGAGAATTACTTGACCAATGTAGCCAATGTAATTATAACAAAAACACAGGTGTAAAACAATGGGTTAATCCTAATGCCTCTTATCATGTAGTAAATCTAACTACACGAATGTAGTCTCACTTGTGGCCTCGGAATGGTCCTAACGCAAGTTCTAGAATCTAAGTGCTACCGGTACACACATCATAGCATAAATGCTTTTCCTACCAATTCTAGGGGCGAACCTCACATATTTGGGGGTGGAAAATTTTTTAGTGGTACTGTTTTTTGCTAGTCATATAACTCCTATCCATGAGATGCTCATTAAGACCAAAGTTTCACTCCTATATGTTGTAAAAAAATTTAAATTTGGCACTAAAATTGCCCTAACAAGTATTTATCTCAGTTTTATTACACATCTACCATCAAACAAACAAAAATCAAGCGTAATTGTATTCTCTAAAGTGTCGTATTTTTACCCCCCCTTACACTTAAGATGAACATTGTCCCCAATGTTCAAATAACAAGATGTAAAAGTAAATACGGTAAAAGAATGAAATCAAATACTCCCCTGATTCGTTTGGTGGATAAAGAGGTAACATGGTTAGATCTTCTTCCAAGAGAATGTAGAAGCTCCAAGACTAATGCATCGCCATAAGCTTGATTCCACATACATCTCCTTGTCCAAAATAACCTGTTAAACCTGAGAAAACAAACACGAAAACCTGCATAACATCGGCGGGATAAATTCTATATAAGGATATAATGCTTGTGGAATGATAATTTTGCAGATTCCTGGAGTTTATAAGTTAGAGATTTAATAAAAACTTTTTATGAAAACAAAACTTTCAAAAATTTCAGAAAATTAAAACTTGACGCCATCAGGTTGTAAAGCCTGACGCCGTCAGAAATCATCTGACAGAATTCTCATGTTAAGTTTTCGGAAAATTTCTGGAAAAACCTATACCTTACTTCCTGGAATTCCTGCAAAACATCATTATGACTCGATACAAGCATTTGACTCAAACAGATACTAATATGTATGTTAATTTATTATTGTTATGATTCATGTTCATTTGTTCTAATAAACCGATTTAGATTTCCCTTACACTTATCTTTTGCAAAATACCTTTATATGTAGTTAAGACGAAGTTAAAAACAAGATAAAGCATTTTCACAATTTACCTTTGAACATGAATCAATAATAATAAAAAATTAAACATACATACGGAAACAAATAAAATCAAACAAACAAATAAATAAACACATTATGCGCGTGATGTGTCGTTGCGGTTTAGCAGTTTTAATGCCTACTCAAGTTTTAAATTTATATTTAGCCGACTTATCAATAACACACACACTTAACGAGCAGTGTACCCGGTCAGTATGAAGATAATGGTAAGTAGAGTGTCGATCACTAAGAGTGGAACGTATTATCTCGTTATTCTAATCAGTATTTTAATATCCTAACGCAAGGGGGTTTCAGCCTGAGAGACTGGCACGGTTTGTTTGCAATTAAATAATAAAATAAACCAATAGGCACGAATCAGCAAGTAGCACACACGTACACAGATAAATACTCGAGACAATAAGAGGGCTGTCCTTATGATTAAGTAGATTGTCACTTGTTTTATTGATAGCTTTATATGAAGTGTATGTAGTTAACCCTTTCTCGTTGGTCCTAATCTTATCGGCGAGTAAACCCTTAATGATTACTTATGTCTAAAAGTTATTCCTAAGTGATCAATTTAGTAATAACCGTGGGAGCCACATTATGTCCCGCAGTCAAATGCCCGCAAGCCACTAATAAACACAGAGGTTATCAATGCACTAATAAGTAGTAACCAAAGACATCAACATATAAACTTTAATTGATGGGAAAGCAAGTATTAAAGGGAGTGCAATCTTTCGTTGTCACATTACACAAGCCACCAATCCTGATGAATTAAAGTTTGCTAACACAATAAAACAAAACTACTTAATGAATTAAACACATGCAGCACCTTCTTACAGCTCTTGTATCTTTGATTTGGGTGTGTCTTGTGCTGCCTCCTTGACTGAATTCGTCCTTTTGTTCTTCTGTTCGGACTTAGGTTATATTATATTGCGTACGAAATTCGTCTGGTCTTGGGGTATTTATAGTTTCTGTCTGAAGGAAGATGCGGCGCATCTAGTAAGTAGATGCGGCGCATGTACTTAACTTCGCGTGGGGTCCAAGATTATAATATTCAGGAATATTCGTACACCGCCAGAAGATGCGGCGTAACTCCATGATTGGATGCGGCGCATGTCCTCTTGTATCTTGGATCGTATCTGGTGATATCTTGATAGAGATGCGGCGCATGTCATGAGTGAGATGCGGCGCATCTGGAGCAGATTAGTCTTGATCTTCTTCATTTCAGTAGACTCTTAACTTCTTGCATGTTATGCTCCATAATCAGTCCAAAATCGCTAAGTTTCACCAAATGCTTGTTTTTACCTGAGAATTACAAAAGTAAACGATTAAGTATCAATCCTCATACATAATATAGTAAAACAAGTCAAATTAATAGGATAAATGATAGTAATAAAATGTACTTATTTGAGTTCATCAAATATCCCCCCACTTGAACTTTACTTGTCCCCAAGTAAACCTTAGAATTTCTCTTATGAAAATGTATCCTAAAAGATGTTAGGATTTATTTTTATATTTAAGCATGTATTCGTTCATTTCATAATCACACAACTAAACACTTTAACGAATTAGAAGTAAAATAAAATAAGTCGATAAAAGCAAATCTAATCGTTTAACTGTCCAGTCGCGACGAATATTCTATCATAAGCTTGGCAAGTATACACATCTCCACCACTAAAGCTAAGGAATAACAAGTCTAAAGCGGTAAAAAGGGTTTTTAGGCTTAAGGGTTAATTATTCTCTTTCACTATCGATCTCAAATTCCAGAAAAGGCGACAAAATCACAAATACATGATCGAATCCACGAACACGATACTTGCAATTGCTCAAATCCTTAACTCGAATAGGCTAAAGATAGGTCCAAACTTCACCAATAATAATATATCAAAAAGG
This sequence comes from Artemisia tridentata subsp. tridentata, assembly GCA_021014915.2. NCBI lineage: Eukaryota > Viridiplantae > Streptophyta > Magnoliopsida > Asterales > Asteraceae > Artemisia > Artemisia tridentata. The sequence continues at coordinate 185,210,508 of CP139502.1, read as the reverse complement.
GCGACAAAATCATAAATACATAGCCGAATCCACGACTACGATACTTAAGATTGCTCAAATCCCTAATCTCAATAAATCAAAGGTTTGGTTGGATAAAGAATAATAAAGGGCATGGATAACATTCGGGATATAAATTGGTGCAAAAATAAAAATAAACAAAACAAATAAATTAAAATCTTAAGTGTGGTTAATCATTATCCCAACCATCCCATGAATAAGACTCATATCATTGAATAACTCACGCTTTAACACTTGAAACACACGCTTTAGGTAGACACGAATTATACTCAACAAAATCTTAATCAAAGAATAAACCTTAATTGGCGTTCCCATAACTGTCAATTCCCATTCAATCCATAGATATAGTACAACAAATAGTGGTGATATCGACCACTTACATAACTTTACATAAGTTGGTTAAAACTAACTTCCAACTTTTCTTTCTTTTTCTTTTCTTATTTTTTCGATTTTTTTTTTTTTTTTTTTTTTTTTTTTATTATTATTAAACATAAACATAGATGTGTAAAATTTCACCACATCACTATAACTTTCTTTCCGGATAATTTTTCCATACTTTTCATGACTTCAAAAATAATGGTAATAGTGAAAGTAGTAAACACACGAAAAATAAACTCCAAAATATACAATATTTACTTTCACTCCAATTGCATTGTGCAATTTCCCGACCTAACCATAGATAATGAATTACGCACGCGAACACAGGTAATGTAAGGAAACACACTCTGCCTATAGCAATCAACCAACCACGGATTCTAATCTACAGGGTAGGCTAAGGTGTAAGGGTGTAACGAAACATTTTAAACATAGGTGTAAGAAACGAAAGGAATGGCTCTGAGGGTTTTTCTAGGGGTATCTTACTCTAAAAATGAGAGTAACAAAAGGGTTTATACGGGGGTTAACTAACCAGTGTAGTTAGTTAATAACACATAACAAATAATAGGCTATTTGGGTGTAATCCTAGAATTTTACCAATTTAGACAAGTCATTCCAATTATATAAATAATACTCATTATGGTGGTCTCGAATAGTATACAAGCCAAGTTCTAAAGTTTACACGTCACCGGCACACTCATAGATTTGTGAATTTTGAAAAATCACAATTTTTGAAAATAACGTCATGTGTGCAGTTATGCAACTTAGATCTTAAACAAAAACATGCTAAAATTTTTTTAAGTTTGATATATTAAGCACATTTTAAGCATAATTTTTGAAAAAGTTTAGGACAAGTAATTGTTAAGTGTTCTAATTCTCCAATCCCCCCACTTAAGTTAAACAACGTCCTCGTTGTTTGTATAAAAGGTTAAAAACTGGAAAATAAAAGAATTAGAACAGAAAAACTCCCCTGAGATTTGCTCGGTATGATCCTCCATTAGTATAAGAGCAAAAATCAACTTCTTGTGGATTAGAACGTTAAAGCTTCATACTTGATGTATCCACAGGAAATCCAGGAAACTATAATACCACCAACACTTTAAAGCACACCTAAGATAAGAAAGGTTCAAACTTGCATAATACATTAGTAGTTAGATAAAAATAAAACTTAAAAATTAAAACTGAAAATCATCAGGTCAGTCGATGCGCCGTATCTTATGGAAGAAGATACGCCGTATCGAGCCTGGAATAAATACGGATCAGAATAAAGATGCGCCGCATCCTTAACCAGGGATGCGCCGCATTAAAATAAACTGATAAATAGTTTTAAAGTCGAAAATAAAAATGCAGAAAAATAAAATAAGATATGACCATTGCAGGAGATGCGTCGCATCTCAGAATTGAGATGCGCCGTATCCTCATGCGGGCCTGGAAACAAAATAAAATGAAGTAAAGGATAGGATGCGTCGCATCTGTTTAAGCAGATACGGCGCATGTAGTAATCAAACAGACTGATAACAGTCTGTTGTAAAAGGACTCGTTCCACGGTTTAATCTCATACGTCCTCTCGTACTCTCATGCTGAACTTAATGCCAGTCTTCATCAAACATAACAAGAAATATAAACTGAAACATTAAATATAAACATAAGAATAGCGATTAGTACAATCCAAAAAGTAATAATAATGTGCGGAACAATGTCTATGAAATCAAGAGAGTAAGGTCATGGGTGAGTGTGGTCGTCTGGATGGGTCCCGGAAGTGCTGGCTCCATCAGTCCTCTGGCGGACTCTGCGCTCGTATGCACGTGTCACTCCCGCAACCTCAGTACCATCTGGACGAACGTGTGTAATACCCTGCTGCTCTAATAGTCTGCTCACACTCATGACCACCCACTCTGAGTCTCTCCTCAGGGCTCTCAACTCTCCCTCGACTACCTCAAGTCTCTGACCAATGGTGCGTGGGGGTACTGGTGCCTGTGGCACCTCCTCGTCGGCAGGAGCAGCAGCCGAAGGTTCCTGAGGTCCTCCCTGCTCCGCCTCTGGCCCTGCAGCTCTGGCGGGCCCTAATGCTACCCAAAAGTGGCCTCCCGCAGCCACCTGGCAGATCCCGAGTCTAACCAAATAGTCCCTATCGATAACCGGGAGACGGGCCACAATAACCTCCAGCCCCGCTGGGATCTCTGCTCCAATAACTCCAAAATGGCGGGCCAGCCTCGAAACAAAATGCCCGCCAGTCATCTGGCTCCTCCGATCTCTCCCTGCAGCAGATCGGTGGAGGTAGTGCGCTAAAAAGTGGGGGATGTTCACCGACAACCCCTCATCCATACTCCTCAAGAGGAAGAGGTCCAGAGTGGTCACCTTCTCAGGTGACTGACCCCTCCCAGCGATGGTGAGTGCAATCAAACGGTGGCATAGCCGCCTCATCGGCTCTCTGATCAATGTGTAGGATGGGGTGGAACTAACGATGTCACCCATCGAAGAAATCCTAACCCAGTAGTCACTGAATACCCCTCTGTCAGGGACAACCCGTAAACTCTCAGCCCAGTATCTGGCAAACCCAGCAGATCCAATCTCCTCCTCAGTGTGTAGCCCCATGGCCAAAATAAACTGCCTCATCGACATCTGCCTATGCATACCTCCTAACCTGAATACCAGAGTGTCAGCTGTATCAATCTCCAAATCCGTCTCCCTGTAATGAATCGTGCTAAAGAACTCCAGCATGAGCTCCCTAATCAGAGGCTCGTCAATCCTAAATAGTCTCTCCCAAGCACTAGACCTAAACACTACCTCCTCATCGTCTCCAACAACTACCATCTCCATCCGATGCTGTAAACTAGCAGCTGCATGTCCACCACCGATCAATCCCACATCGTCAAAATTCAAAACCTGGACTCTGAATATTTTCTTGAAGTAAATCGAGTCAAGCCTATGCAAGTAATCCTCTAGAGCGGCAGGAGTAAGTCCCATGTTCTCAAATTGTAGCCACTGATGCCTTAGTGTGACCTCTGGTAGTGCCATCTGAAATAGATATTCACAGTCAGTAAACAGTCTGCAAAATAGGTAGATACGGCGCATCTGATTTAATCAGTGCGGCGTATCTGTATAAAGTATAAGAGATGCGGTGCAAGACAATAGATACGGCGTATTGAGATGCGTCGTATCTAGATTAATCAATACGGCGTATCTAGAATTTTATCAATTTTGAAATAGGTCGTTACGCCGCATTAATCAACCTAGATGCGCCGCATCTAAAAGCATATCAGTATAAAATAAAGGGTTAGGCACGTTTTTCAAGAATCCGTATCCGTGACGTAAACTCCCGCATTATATCACAGACCAAATTTACTGAATTGTTCCTATCAAAAACTTCTATCACACTTTCCCTCTAAAATTTAAAAACAATCACCCAAAACCCTATTTTTCGTTCGATTTAATTAGTGCCAAATTCGATGTCCAAATCTAAAATTAACTTAGGGGAAATTATCAATGCCAAGTTCTAATCATATCCCTATATCGTTTAAGCCCTAATCGAAGTGGTCATATAAACCCTAATTTTTATAATTAAACGAAATTAAATCAAAATAGAATAATTACCTTAATTTGATGATTAGGAGAAAGGTTATAGATCGGATTAAAGGAGGATTTAAGAAAGATGATCGGATTTCGAGTATAATTTTAGTGCGTGAAAATTCTTAACTGTGTGTGTTTATGCGGCGCATTCCCGTCGTATTTATAGGGCGACACGATGCGCCGTATTAGAAAATTGGGATGCGCCGTATCTATTTAATTTCGTTGACTAGTCAATAAGTCCTAGTTGGTCAGGGATACGGCGTTTTGGATATTTAGATCCGCCGTATCTCTATGTTAGTTAACGAAATTTAAATGAAGAACGTACCTTGGCCTCCGCAACACAGTTCCTTATACATCAAATTTGGGTTAAACGGCACACCATATAGATGAATTCAAAATAAGAGCAATAGGCATAAACGTTTCATTAATAATTGTAATCTTATTGTTTAGTGGATAAGGATTTATTCCGAGGTTAGGAACAAATATCGTTTTTGAGCATACAAAATTAAGATTACGATTTGAATCAGATGTATAATATGGATAATAAAACTGAGATCATAGTGTAGAGAACTTTCCTTTGGGCAGTTGAATTATCGTAGAGTTTACCTGGGATTCTATTTCAAGAATTTAAGAAGTTCAATGTTACCAGTACTGAGTTTTCCTCCACTCTTGTCGTCTTATGTTCGGTCACTTCAGCTAGCGTCTCTTGGTTTTGTTCAGAATGTAATCCTTCTTGGTGATGCTCGAGTCATCATTTATCCTGAAAATAAACAACTTGCACACGAGAGTAGCGGACCGATCAAAGTAAATATCAAAAATCAACTATATTTATCAAATTATATTCGTCGTATTAACAAAAGTTAATGCGCCGTACTTTCGTTACGTTTAAAAATAAATATCGATTTTTTGATTCAGAAAGATGCGCCGTATCGACAGAGATCGATACGCCGTATCTGTTTAATAATTCGCAAACTGTTTTTAATTAAAATAATAGATACGCCGTATCTGCTAAAGCAGATGCGTCGTATGGCGTTAACGTTTAGAAAAAAAAAATTTCTTATTAAAAACAGATACGCCGTATCTGCAAAAGCAGATGCGTCGTATTACTTTATTGCTTTTTTTTTTTTTTAAATTTCGTATTAAAAACAGATACGCCGTATCTTGGGGAAAAGATGCGTCGTATCGAATTAATTAAACGCGTTGTATTTTTTTTAAAATTAAACGCAATACGCCGTATCTGAGAGATCAGATGCGCCGTATCGTTTGATTTAGCACAGTACAACGATAGCAGAACAGAAAAATACGAAAAATAAAAACAAAAATTAAACACACAAACGAAAATAAACACACAAAAATAAAAGAAAACAATTAACACACAATACAACAAATATGCAAAATAATACAATGATGCAATTAATCTAATAAAAAAGAAAAACCTAATTAAAATACTAATTAAATTAACAGATAATAACAATTCACTCCCCGGCAGCGGCGCCAAAAACTTGATGCGCGTGATGTGTCGTTGCGGTTTAGCAGTTTTAATGCCTACTCAAGTTTTAAATTTATATTTAGCCGACTTATCAATAACACACACACTTAACGAGCAGTGTACCCGGTCAGTATGAAGATAATGGTAAGTAGAGTGTCGATCACTAAGAGTGGAACGTATTATCTCGTTATTCTAATCAGTATTTTAATATCCTAACGCAAGGGGGTTTCAGCCTGAGAGACTGGCACGGTTTGTTTGCAATTAAATAATAAAATAAACCAATAGGCACGAATCAGCAAGTAGCACACACGTACACAGATAAATACTCGAGACAATAAGAGGGCTGTCCTTATGATTAAGTAGATTGTCACTTGTTTTATTGATAGCTTTATATGAAGTGTATGTAGTTAACCCTTTCTCGTTGGTCCTAATCTTATCGGCGAGTAAACCCTTAATGATTACTTATGTCTAAAAGTTATTCCTAAGTGATCAATTTAGTAATAACCGTGGGAGCCACATTATGTCCCGCAGTCAAATGCCCGCAAGCCACTAATAAACACAGAGGTTATCAATGCACTAATAAGTAGTAACCAAAGACATCAACATATAAACTTTAATTGATGGGAAAGCAAGTATTAAAGGGAGTGCAATCTTTCGTTGTCACATTACACAAGCCACCAATCCTGATGAATTAAAGTTTGCTAACACAACAAAACAAAACTACTTAATGAATTAAACACATGCAGCACCTTCTTACAGCTCTTGTATCTTTGATTTGGGTGTGTCTTGTGCTGCCTCCTTGACTGAATTCGTCCTTTTGTTCTTCTGTTCGGACTTAGGTTATATTATATTGCGTACGAAATTCGTCTGGTCTTGGGGTATTTATAGTTTCTGTCTGAAGGAAGATGCGGCGCATCTAGTAAGTAGATGCGGCGCATGTACTTAACTTCGCGTGGGGTCCAAGATTATAATATTCAGGAATATTCGTACACCGCCAGAAGATGCGGCGTAACTCCATGATTGGATGCGGCGCATGTCCTCTTGTATCTTGGATCGTATCTGGTGATATCTTGATAGAGATGCGGCGCATGTCATGAGTGAGATGCGGCGCATCTGGAGCAGATTAGTCTTGATCTTCTTCATTTCAGTAGACTCTTAACTTCTTGCATGTTATGCTCCATAATCAGTCCAAAATCGCTAAGTTTCACCAAATGCTTGTTTTTACCTGAGAATTACAAAAGTAAACGATTAAGTATCAATCCTCATACATAATATAGTAAAACAAGTCAAATTAATAGGATAAATGATAGTAATAAAATGTACTTATTTGAGTTCATCAACACACAAAGCAAATAAAGCTTGGGTTGCCTCCCAAGAAGCGCTTGTTTTTGTTCGAGTCACGAGCCTGACTCTACCCTTATTTAACGGAAATAGGGGAGGTTTTCCCTACACTTAGGATTAAGTGCGGGTGGAAGTAGCGATACACACCCTTAGGGTGGAAATATGCCACGTGAGGAAAGAGTGGTGGATGAATTATATACTCAAAGGGGTGTGCTCCTTTCATCATAACCTTACCTAGTTCACTTTAGTCAATGGGTGAATTAAAGTTTTCTCCTAAAAAGGGATCATCTTCTATCAACTTCGAGAGATTCCTAGTTGGGAATCCATCTTGACCTAATAAACCCGGTTTAAACCCATAATGTTTCTTGTGATCAATCATGAATGGGTGATGTAAGTATGTAAGGTCATGGTTCACTCCTATATTAGCTTCCACTCCACATGGCCTAGAGTCTACTACCTTAATCATAACATTACCCGGACTACATGGTTTGATGGGTGGATCGGGACCTTTTTTAATTCCTAAATTCACATCTAAAGATGGAAGATTAGGTAACGGTTTTGGTTGAGGCTCCGGTTCATCAAAACTAGGAACTTCCATAGAACTAAAAGAAAGGTTATGACTACAAGTATTCAAACCTATTTCTTCTAGTTTTGTTTCTTCCAAAGGTTCTACTTCAATTGGGGTTCCTATAGTCCCTTCTACTTCTTACGGGTAAGTCACGTGCGGTGTGTATGCCTCAAATGATGGTAGGACTTGTGGGGTACTTTGTAGGTTTGTGTTATTTACCTCATCCTTCCTTGTCTCTATATCAATTATATCCACATCATGTGTTTTAGTAGAATCTAACCCAAACATGTTCCTAAGTATCTCAAATCCTTCTCTAGCCATTTCAAGTTCTAAGTCCGATTCATAAGAATCTTCCCCGATAACATGATCACTATGTTCAATTTGCCTAAAGGATTCATCATGTGTTCCTTGAGATTCAAAGTCATTGATCATAAAACCTAGGTCTTTTTGCTCAATATGCTCATGTTCGGCTAAATCCTCCTAAATTGTTTCCTCAAGTTGTGATGTATACGAACCCATTAATTCATTAAACTTATGGTTCACGGTTAGGAGGCTTTCCTCAAAAATTTTCCAAAGGGTCTTATTAAAAGGAGTTGATCCTAACAATGATTGTTTAATAGAAGCCACACATGCACATAATTCATCAAACCTATCAAACTTTATACCCATCTCCTCTTGTATATATCTAAGATCACTTAAAAATTCATTGGAACAACAGGAAGCAAATCTATCCGTGTAAAGTAATTGTTCCTCTATTGTTAATGATCTAAATGGAATTTCATCCGCCATGGTGACAAATGAAAATGGTTTTACAAACAAAGGGCACAAAGAAAAAGATAGACTAAAGAAAACCTAGAAAAATAAAATAAAAAATCTCACTAGAAAGGAATCTAGTGAGTAGACCTAATAAAATAAAAATTCAACCTAAACAATAACTATTCCCCGGCAGCGGCGCCAAAAACTTGATGCGTGGTTTTGCAACCTTACAACAGGTTTTACCTCTCGAGGGATCTCAAGAGGCTTACAACCCCACCAGGCAGTGTACCTGACCGATGTAGTATAGTGTAGTGGTAAGTACGGGGGATTGATCGTTCTCCACAGGGAATAGTGTTCGTTAGGTATGAAAAACTACTCTAATTAGGTCTAAGGGGGAGGGAAGATTCTTTTTGTATTTTTATATTTTAATGAAAGCAAGTAAAATCTCGGGTTTGAAGGAGTGGGCGGAATTAGTTGCTAGTCAACTAACCCAAATAACTACAAATGCAAATAAAATAAAATAATGAAAATGAAAAGTGGTGAAACTTATATGGAGAGAAATGTGTTTACTTAGATTTCCTTACTCCCTAACTATCTTTTACCGGTTGATTAGTGTGTATTAATTGCGTGGATGACGGGTGTATTCCTTAATACCAATCGTGGGGTGGCGTACGTACTTCCCCAACTCTACAAGCTCCTACTTCACTCCTATGTCGAGCCGGCTAGGAAGCTCCTAACATGGGATCACTAGAATTCGCTCATGCATTAAATACAACCATATAAACCTAGTACGCATTGGTTCATGTTTCTTAAGACGTTCAAGCAAGTTACCGTATAGGAGGTTAGCCAGTTTTCTTAAGCCTAACATCGATAAACAATCATCCAATACAATTAATAACACACTAACAACTAATAATCAATAGTTAGGTTTCATTAGATCTAAGCAAACACAAGATAAATCTAGCCTAGCATGTTAATCAAAAGACAAGAACAAGATATAATCAAACAACACATAGACATATTGATTGATTAAATGAATACTTATCTTCAATTAAACATGGGAGATCCAAGGGTATGAAAACCCTTAAAAATGGCATAAATTCGTCTAGGGTTTCTCCTCACCAAGTTACACACAATAAGTTCCACACAATGAATAAAAATTGCAAAACTATATATAGAGTTTAGTATCTGACGGCGTCACGTTGTAGATCTTGACACCGTCACCTCGCTGCGTTTAGGGTTCCCGGATGGCCTTCCTGACGCCGTCCCTCTTTAGTGCTCCAAAATCCGCTCTGGCTTATCAAGGCTTGACGCCGTCAGAATAGGGCTTGATGCCGTCCCGCTTTAACTTAAACCGTGATGGCCTTGATCACCTTAAAGGGTGACGCCGTCAGAATTCCCTTGTAAAATTCCCTGGCTTATCATGTGTATTTTTCATATCCACCACTTTTGCCAAGCCATGACGCCGTCAAGAGCAATCCTTGACGCCGTCAAAGGTACTTTTCCAGCCGATTTTGAGACTTTGTCGTTTTCTTCACTTTTATGCTCCAAAAACGTCCAAAATGCTTCCTTTTCCAGATTTCTTCTCCAAAGTACTTAAAATGACAAAAGGAACGATTTAGGGCAATATTTGATCAAATAAATACGATTTAGGGCTTAAATGACCCCCTAAAAGCGGTACACTTTTCGCTTCATCAGTAATTCAAAACCGGGAAAACGCGAAACTAAAAGTGAAATCTAAGAAATATTAACTCTACGAGTGCCAAATTATTTTTCCTACGTCCTAAATGACAAAAGAAAATTTAAAAAAAAAGAATTTTTTTTTTATGATTTTTAAATTATTTAATACGAATTAAAAACTAATTAAACTAAATTAATTTCGGAAAAATACTAAATGAACAGTAAAAATTATGAAAAATTACAAAAAATTAAATTAAGCAAAAATTAAATTAAGCTAAAAATAATCTATGAAAAATAAGGGAACCTAAAAAACTACTGAAATAAGCATGAAATAAGCAGATAAGCAGTTATAAGCTAAAGGGCTGACACTAGTATAAAAATAAAATAAGTAGGATAATGCACCAAGCATAACTTGGTGCATTGGTAAGGGTCTGTGTGTTGGAACTAAGTGTCCCAGGTTCGAACCTCACTAACACCCATTTTTTGCTAAACCTTTTTTTTTTCTTTTTGAAATTTAATTATGCAAGAACAAAATAAGCTAAGTTAAAACTGACAACTTTTTGAAAACCAAGAAATAAGCCCAGAAAGAGCTTAACTCAATGATCAGTTAAGAAGAAAAAAAAATTGAAACAAAAGGAAAATTGCTAAGAAATGCAAATAAGCTAAAAAGCTTTCCTAAAAAGCTAAAGTTATGGAATAAGCTAAATTGGAACTGATAGCTACAATGGAATTCACACTAACCAAAGGGAATCAGAATTAAGCAATAAAAAAAAACACAAAATAAGCACAAGCAAAGAAAAGGACTGCTGATCTAAGGGATGTGCAGGGCAAATGGGGCTTAGTTCAAGCTTACAAAAAGCACTTAATTAAAATTCTTAAAAATCTACAAAAAATGGAAAAAACAAGAGCAGCAGCTAAAGTTTAACCAAGCTGAGTTTCATCTTATAACAACCTATATTGAGAGAATTAAAAATCAAAGAAAACTGATGAAAGTGACAAATTACAACAAAACTACAGTCTGCTATAAATACTTGGGCTGTTAAGGTAATTTCTTTGACCAAGGCCTTTGGGGTTTTGATGCAAACTAATAATAGATTATAAGTGATATCAGAAATGCAAAAATGAGGCTAAGATAAGCATGAGCTTATAAGAGCTTATTTGAGCAGTTCAAAGCCTTAAAACCTCGCCAATTGATGCAAAACCTCAAAACACTTTAATTCAGCTCAAGTGAACTTACAAACAGCTAAACTCAACTAAACTAAGCAAGATTTAAGTTCTCTTGTGTGCCAATGAACAGTGATGTACCAAATTGACCCAGTTTGGGTCTTAACCCAAACACTCCCTTATGAACTGATTTTGCAATTTTTAAACTAAAACAGACAAGAAGGGCTAAGTCTCATGAACCATTAGTGCCTAACTAACTGAGATATACCATAATAAGCTAAAATTAAGAACCAATAAGCTCTGAATAAGCTTTAAGCACTTAAGCTATTTTTAGGCTTTCTAAGGTTTTAGAGCAAAACTGAACTGAAACACTTCCTCAGTGGGTATTGTCACTTAAAATCGACCAAGAAGTGTAAATAAGCATAGCAAAAGCAAATAAGCACATAATAAGCATAAGAACAGTAAAAAGCAAATGAAACTGACAACAATTAAAACATAAACTTGAACTAATATTAAGAAAAGTAAATTACAATTCTGAAAATGTAAATAAGCTTAAAAATACAAAGTACCTTAAAATAAAATAAGCTAAATTAAACCTGCCTCAAAGGCTTACATATGACTAACTATTTATACTAAAATTAAGACTAAGGGGTCTTCAACATTTTGTGCTAGTTTTGTGAGGTAAAACTGCTTTGGGATACTCTTGTGCTTCTTTGGATCAAATCCCATCCGTAGGATTAAACTTGGATGATCTCAGCCCTTAAAATCAGTTTGGCGCCCAATGTGTTGTGGATTTCCAGCTTGGAGGAGGGGGAAAGGTGAAATAATCTTTGGGTTTTGACTTTGGGGTGTGGTAGGGTGGCTGGGTAGGTGTTGGGGAATGGAGGGGGGAGACAATAATGTTGGAGAAGGTACTGGTGATGGGATGGTGTTGAGTATTGGCGGGAATGGGGAAAGGGAAGAAAGGGTTGACCTGGTCAACTGATGGGTTTAACTAAATAAAGCCGGATCTTGGGTTTTTATATTATTTGGGCTTGGGTTATGTGTTAGTGGGCTGGTGGGTTAAGGGTTGTTGGGATAAAAAGGGTTTTGGGTTAATGGTTTAAGGGTTAAGGATTAGGATAGGAAATGGATTAAACTTTGAGGGACCATTTATGTAGAAATCTGAAAATACAAGGACCATGGCTGCTAATGACTGAAAATAATTTCAAGGACCATTTGTGTTGTTTTGGTATTTTGGTTGTTGACTTTGACTTTTGACTTTGACTTCTGTCTTCAATTGATCAAATGCACACTTGTTGTCGAGTCGATCCAAAAATGCCCGTTTTTGCTCTGTTTTCAATCCTTTGTACCTGAAACACATAAAAACACAAACCAAGGATATCTGCAGTAATATTTGGGTGTTTTTGGTCGTTTTGGTTTTCTTTAATGGGTGTAAAATGATGAGTATTTACACACTCATCATTGGCCTAAAACAGTATAATGTTGTCTAAAGATTTTGGCAACATTCAAGTATTACTTTTAAAAAAACCATGATTTACATCAGTTTACATACCAGATTCACTTCAAACAAGATGGCTCAACAATTTCTCTCCCAATACATGCAGGACACATTTGAAAATCAACAGGTAAACCTTATTCATACATATTTATGTTATATATTAATGCATAAACAGTTATGCAATTTAAGTCAAGGAATAAAAAAATTTGGTTTATGTTACGATTCTCAACAATAGATCTTGCCGGATGTTTTTGCCGAGTACTTCAAGAATGAAAACAACATGCTTTACCTGAACGGTACCGACAGGTACCGTTACAAAACAGAGACGGAAAATGGGTGCTATGTGACAAAGAGTGGTCTGAGTTTGTTGCAGCAAGTGTTCCTCGCATTGCAACTACAATGCATTTTGTTAGGATCGGACAAGACGACTACTACGTGACAGTCTACGACATTAGTGGATCAGAGTGTGCGGGATACAATAGACGAAAAATAGGACCAAGAATGACCAGGTGTTTGTCAACGTATGCTCCAGGAATCACGGTAATCAAACATCTATATTGTAATCATACTCTCGATTCAAAACTAAATTAAACGTTGTTATCAATGTATAACTTAATTATAAAATCCGTTTTTTTTCGTGTAGTTACTACCAGGTGATTTCTTACAAGATATCTGGCAAAACAATTTCACCCTCATGTACGCAGGAATGGCTTTCCATGTTCGCCACAACAGGGTTAAACCTTGGGAGGATAGGACCGTCAGGATGAATGGCTTAACAGGTTACGGGTGGGACGACTTCGTTGTGACAGCGGGGATAGAGTGGGGTCAACAACTTGTCTTTACAAACCTGGAAAGATGCACTTTATCGAGATCGTAATGGTAAGTCAAAGTCACTGTTTTTCGGTTTTACTTATAATTTTAAAACAAATCAAACCATCATAACCATATATTATCAAACTGCATAACAACGCAATCACATTATTATTCCAGACCCGAGAATGCATCACATTTGCACATGGCACCATCACAATGCTCATGTAAATGAAGACATGGTCGTTTACATACGGTTCCGCCCAGAAGTTGGATATTACTATCCACTGGTAAGATACAAACAATAAATGAGCAAACCAAAAAACGTAAAATATCTGTTTTGAAAAAATGAAACTAACCACATAATCCATTTTACAAAATAGGAGATCGAATCCAAAATCTGTGACAACTTGAAGTTGCACAAGTACAGGAAAGCAGAGATCGTACACATGAAATGGGCTTACTCAGTCAAGCTACATCTAGTTTTACATACAGACAACCCTTTTAAGATCAAAGCCCTGGTGATGGTAGGGAACTAGTATCAGTTTGGACAAGATTCTGTATTTGAATAATGGAAAATGATGCGTATAAAGCTGGTTCGTTATGAGGTTCAATGAGATGAAGGCCAACTACAGCGAGTCCCAATATTCCATGTTTGTTAATATGCTATCATAGGTTATCAGTGTATGACGCCACAACCAAATTTGAAACATTTCTATTTTACTTTTTTGGAAGTGGGATACTTACATCCTAACTTTATAAACTTTACAATCTGTCTACATAAAATTATATGAATCGTATTATGAACTGCTTATATACTTTTAAATTTTGTGTTACTAAAAAGCTTTAACAGTACTAAGTTTAAAGAAGCAGTACTAACTTGAAATTTAGTACTGCTATTATGAGTTTAAAGGAGCAGTACTAACTTGAAAGTTAGTACTGCTGGAACCTAATTGTTATAGTATGTAAGATTAGGTTTTCAGATGTAATTAAGAATTTTTTGTGTACAAATTTTCAGCAGAAACTGAGGAATTATATTATAGCATACTTGATTGTAATGTTTTAGCGTCATTACAGAAAACCAATGTTCAAAATAAAAAAACATCGCTTTATGTAAATAGCTACATGATGTCCCACATAGATGAAATAGTAAATGTGAAGCTACTTTATAAAACGTGATGTGCATGAGAGGTACGTGTTGGGCTTAGTATGAAGTTCTATTATATCTTGGGCGGTAATTTGTAATTATACATTTGGAAAACTAGAAGGGGGGGGGGGTTGAATAGTTTTATGTCTATTTAATTTTATTATGAAAACCTTTGTTTATTTTTAAAACACTTAGATTCAAGTTTGTATGAAAAATAAAACTTGAACCTTATTATTAGTTATATATGTATTCTTTTAAATTGATTGTAAAAGTTTTGGTTTGTTGAATGTAGTTTCAATTTGATCTATATGTGAAGTCAACTTCTAATTATTACTAACAATTATATATGCCTATATGTTATAAAAGTAATGACGATATAAATAAAGATGTAAGTAAGAGATGGAAAGATCTAACCGAGACGCGAGGGATTTATAGTGGTTCGGCTACAAGGACACCTTCCTTGCCCTACTCCACTCCCCGAGCACCAAGCTCGAGAGTTTTCTTCACAACTTCAATAAGCTCCCTTATAGCGGAGAAAACCGTACACAACTTTGGCTTACACGGGTTTAACGACACAAAGCTAAATGTCGAGTTCTAATCGTAGCTAGAACCAATCTCACAACTTCACAACACAACTTCTTCACAACTTATTCACGACTACTTCACAACGGCTTCACGACTGCTTCACGACTTCTTCACGACTTCAACACGACCGCTACACAACCTCTATGCTGCGGCTTCACGACTTCAACACTATGTCTTCACGACTAAGACTTCACGACTTCAACACGACCGCTACACAACCTCTATGCTACGGCTTCACGACTTCAACACTAGGACTTCACGACT
Organism: Artemisia tridentata subsp. tridentata; assembly: GCA_021014915.2. Taxonomy (NCBI): domain Eukaryota; kingdom Viridiplantae; phylum Streptophyta; class Magnoliopsida; order Asterales; family Asteraceae; genus Artemisia; species Artemisia tridentata. The sequence continues at coordinate 185,195,240 of CP139502.1, read as the reverse complement.
AGGACTTCACGGCTTCAACACGACCGCTACACAACCTCTATGCTACGGCTTCACGACTTCAACACTAGGACTTCACGACTAGGACTTCACGGCTTCAACACGACCGCTACACAACCTCTATGCTACGGCTTCATGACTTCAACACTAGGACTTCACGACTAGGACTTCATGGCTTCAATACGACCGCTACACAACCTCTATGCTACGGCTTCACGACTTCAACACTAGGACTTCATGACTAGGACTTCATGGCTTCAACACGACCGCTACACAACCTCTATGCTACGGCTTCACGACTTCTAGGCTATGGCTTCACAACGGCTTCAAGACTTCTCTACTTCACAACTTTACAAGGCTTCTACTCTAATTCTTTACTCCACAACTACTTATCCACCTTCTTCACTACTTACACACTACTCTAGCCTAATCACTTATGTTTACAACATATATACACACTTTACACAAATGAATGAAAGATTTACAAAGTATACAAAACAAACAACTTGAGTAACAAGATGCTACTAAGTTGTAATACTTCTAGTCTTGATTAATAGAAGTATTCTTCTTTTGCACTTGGATGGTGGAAGCTTGGATCACTTGGAAACCAATGCTTAAGATTACATGATCAAAGGTTTTTTGAAGATATGAAATGAGATTTACAACAGAAAGTTTTAGTGCAAAAGGGTGAGTAAAAATCCAGGGGAAGGCTGGTATTTATAGGCAGAAAAACTGGACAGCTGGGAGCTACTGGAGCGTGGCCGGCCCCCTTAATTTTAAGGGGGCCGCCTAGCAAAATTAAGGGGGCCGCCCATGCTAGCCGTTGCCCAGTTTTGTCTTTTTGTGGGGAAGGTTTTTCTGGAACATTTTACTGATTTTGGTTAAAAATTTGAATTCATAAATTTATAATGAATTAAACCTTTTTATTTATTACCAAAAATGTTTTTCTAAAAGATATAAAATGTTTTTGACATTTTATAAAAAATCTAGTGCTTAAGAAAATGTTCCTTTGATCATATAATGCATTAAGCATTAGTTCATTCATACCTTAAGTGATTTTAGTTGTAGAAGTGAATATTTATAACTAAGTACTTGTTTATTTTATAAGTTTATGTTTTAATGAGTTTACATTTTGTGATCATCAAAACATAGAGATATGAATAAATATTGATAATGTTTTTAGGCATTATTTATGTCAACAATACATTTAGCCTCTCAAGTTATAATAGAACTTTATATGAATGCTTAACATTTTTTTTAAATAATAATGCTGTACCAAATAGGATATTAAATCAGAAATTTGGGACGACTTGAACATGCACAAGTACACAAAAAGAGAGATCGTACACAGGAAACAGTGTTACCGAGTCAATGTTCATGTAGTTTTACTCAGACATAACCCTTTTAAGATAAAAGCTTTGATCATGGAGGGAAACTGGCATCAGTTTGGTCAAGCTTGTGGCTTTGAAGAACAAAAGATGATGCGCCTGAAACAGGTGGGTTATGAGATTCAATCAATCGATGGTGAACTACACAAAGTACCTATATTCCATGTGTGTTAAGATATTATAGCGGCCTAAACGTGATTGGAATATCATTAACACATATTATTAAAACATAAAATATCCAGACCAATACACAGGGATAATATTAGATTACATAATGCTAACAATATCACAACAAAATCAAGTTTGTTTCAAAACATCAACAACATGGGTAGGTTATATACACTTTCCAATGTGAAATACGGCTAAACTAATCTTAATACATAATCCTACCGATACCGTGCTACATTACCATAAACCAAAGTTAAACAGTTACATAATCCATAATTAATCCAGCATACCATCTGACATGTATTTATCATCAAACAAAACACAAAAAAAATTTTGTTAACCAATTGTCTACCACATATGAAATACAGGGTACACTCCTGGGTTATCACCATCCAAAACCTCTAGATTGTGTGTGTATCTGAACCTTAACATTTCATGAAACTTGACAGAGCACTCACAAGCAAACTTTTTCCATTTACCAGTAATGATTACATGATTTTTCCGTTACGGTGCTTCATTGTGAGGAACCAATTTCACAACCATCCTATACTCTATTTATTGATGTCTAATTTAACAATTTGTATAGTGTGCATCGGATAATCATCAAGAAATTCAGCTGGTATGGTCTGCAATTAAAGACAATCAACAAAATAATAAATATTCAACTTTGCACAGTTAATACGTGATAAAAAAAATAGAAGTAAAAATAAAAAATTAAAAAAAATTGAAAAAAAAAAAAAAAAAAAAAAAAAAAAAAAAAAAAACACACACACTTGCAAGTCGTTGCCTGTCTACAATTTCAGCATAAGGAATATAGAATGATTCCTTCCTTTCACCAAAGTGTTCCTTGTGTCGTTCCCAAGTACATTTGTGTAACATCCTCTTATCACCTTCAATTAACATAGGAGACACATATGTGTAAAACATATTATAGGTCCTAATATACTTATTGTTTACAAAATCCATACAATCCTGTCATTCAAATCAATTTACCCCTAATTGAAAATAAGTCCATCAAACACTATTTAAGTAACAAGTACACCATAAGTTAACTCCACAAAAAACCAAAGTTTAACCTTTCCTCAAAACACAAAGTATCAGACTACCATCATCTTACAATTTCAGCATACATCAAACACAACCACCAAAGGAATAGGCCCATTAAATAACTGAACTTCAAAGGCCGGATCGACTGTTGTTCCAACCATCTAGAATCTGATCATTTTGTTCATTGGAAACTGGAAATCTTCAGCCAAAGTCATCCAATTTGTCCTAAAGTTCATATGATTGTTTCTCCATGGCCTATCAGCGTAATGCTCAATTTTTATAACTACACGGCGTTCACTGTCCATCCTCCTTAGAATCACATGGTCAAATTGTTGCCAATTGTTATCAGAAACAAAACCGCTTGGTATAGTCTGAAAGCAATTACAACAACTTATTAACTTCAATGCTTTTACTATTAAATATTTATTAAAACTTTCACACAACATAATCTATATAAAGTAAGAACCCTTACCAATCTTCCAGAATCAATCACAAATGGAAAAAGCCTTTGGTAGAAAGTATTATCTTCAGACAAGTGCACTCAATGTTGGAACCAGTTACACCCGTGTACCAACCTTTCATCTAATGAATATCAGACACAAAGTAAACGTTACTCGGCCGCAAACACATACAACTGATTCACCTCAAATTAACACGTAAAATTGAATGAATATTACAATAAAACATAATACTACCTGGCTCATTTGCATCATGTCCTTGAACAAACGCAAGCCGTGTGGGGTAATGCTATTCATGTATGAGCTGAAAACCATCGTTATCAAACCTCATCAACGCCAATCGCATATCAGTCTTTTTGGTCAACACAACTCGCTCACCAACCATTAGATTTGCATGACGAACAACCGTGTTCTAGTTAACATTAAACTGAAAACCAACGCTATCCAAAGTCCCAGGAATAACAGCTCGGTTTGCAACTGTATATATTTCAGAATCCGAAAATTCAATAACAAAATCATTGCGTTCAACATCTTGAAGGAACTCCACACGAAACCACTAATAAAACAAAATTCAAAAGTATTAAAACATCCTTTATGAATTCAAATTTTTTTACAAATATACAAGTATAACGTAACTTTACCGGTGATAAGCTTCGATTATTCCCAACTTCAGCAATGCAAATAACCAACCTGTTCCATGTATGAATTCTCCCATAACCACCGCTCTCCCATCCATCTGCGTCATACGCTGTAACAAAAAAGGTGTCTGCAGCCTCCTTTATGAAATGCAAAGTCCTAATATTCAAATAGCCACTTTGCTCTATGAAGTTATTCCAGCTTGCACCAGATAAACTCCATTCTTCGCTCCCTCTTTCACGACAAATAAAAAGTTTCTTTTTAGCCCTATTATTATTAATCAGGTACACATAGTCCTTATTGTTATAGTAGTTAAGATGATAGTAATCAGGGAGTACCTACATACAACAAATAAATAAATACATAAGCAAACAAACTCAAAAAGCGTGTATAATAAGATTATTATTAGAATATAATCACATAAACACTTACCAAAGTTCCCATATCTTCTACATGATTATAATCCTTGATGAATTGTGTTGTCATTATTCTGCAACCAATCAAAACAAGTTAAACAAGCACATCATTACAGAACATACCACAATCCAAATACATCTAACATCTATCAAACATACACACTCAATTACCATTATAATAAGCAACGCCATTACAACATGTATGCAATAACTAACATCACTTTCGCAACATATCATAGTAACAGGGTTAAATAATTATACACTAAAACAAATATCAACACATGGTTTTCTATACATCCTACCAAAATCAATAATATTTACAACCTATATTAATCAAAAAATACAACTTCAATACTTATTGCAGACCCACAACTAAAAAATCTATAAACGGCAGTTAAACAATACTCTTAACAACATAGAAAACAATTTAGGGTTTATACCAACACACATATACATCACCTATATACAACTTAAATTAGAGGATTATAATCAACAACAACAAAAATATTGTAATAATCAACTCCCTAAATCAATACATACTATAAAACCCTAATCAAATATAAATAACAGAATCAATAAAATTAACTACTATATACGGTTAAGAGTGAAAACACGATTAGATAATGCTACGAGATTAAAAATATCTTACCTTTCACATAATGCAGATGAGAATAGTTGATGCCCGATGACTTTTGACTTTCTCTCTATCTTATCTTTAGATGGCAAGAACAAGTAACAGTTTTAATAAAAAAGCTGAAGCTAAAGAATCAAATAAAGATAGTAACCGTTGTAGGCTTAATTCTACTCACAAGTAATCATTAACCTGCATGCAAATGTATTCATTCAATATTGATTATAAAATATATATTTTTAAACAAAAAAATAACATAAACATTAAAAATGTATACATCAAACTAGGTTCAAATGTTATTAGGATACAAAAATGTATTCTCATAAAAAATACATAAATAAAAAATAACGCCATACATGTATTCTAAGAAGATAATAATAATGAATGCATAAAAAGTTGAGCCAGTAGTAAGTACCAAATCACTTTCACAAATAAAAAGAAATGAAAATGCACTAATACTGACAATGTATAACACAACAAACAATAAAATAAACAACATAGACAATTGCTAAGTGCTAAATAATCCATGATTCATTTTTATGTGTCTCGGTAATTAACAATTAAAATAAAGAGCGTGAAACTTACAAAAGAAAAAATTACAAAGCATGGCCGCCCATCGGGCGGGCTTCGACAACTAGTATATATATATATATATATATATATATATATATATATATATATATATATATATATATATATATATATATAGGTTGAAGAGTACCTTGATTCTATACGAAGAAATAAACGGTCACAAAGAGTAGCATTTTTTTTTTTATCGGAAATTATGGAGTATTAAGTAACAAGTGAAATTAAAATACTTTATTCTATAGGTAATCATTGCCTACAAACAAAATACAATACAACACTCTTACATACAAATAAATACTACTTAACGTGTATTTCAAATGTAAAGCATGTGTAATATACAATAAGTTAGAACAAAATTTCTATAAAAATATACAATTATCTTTTTACATGCAATACATGCATTTGGCACAGTAATACACACACAAAAAAAAAAACAAAAAAAAATAAATAAAAATAAAAAATCGTTTGACACCATAACCAACTAATTTAACAATCACTTACAAAACCGGGAAAAAAAAAAAAAAAAAAAAAAAGGCATAATGATAAAAAAAATAATAATAACAAAACAACAAAAAAAACTTATAAAAAAAGGTCAAACAATTTCAATGTACGTCAATCATTAAAAAAAAAAAAAAAAAATAAAAAAAAAAAAAAAAAAAAAAAAAAAAGACCGCTAAGTAACACCATCAAAACAAAAAATACAACTAAACATAAATTAATACATTTTAAACAATAATAAAAAACAACATACTTAAGTAACAAATTTCCGTTAACCAACGCCGTCACAAGTAAAATTATAACATCACAAAATTAAAATCTAAAATAACTCTCAAGAATAGATAAATTAAAATGTATATATGCATGTCTCTTTATCATTACGTAACAAATAACTAAAAAATCATTGATATCCGAACATGAATGAATTAAAATGTAAAAATACAAGTTATGGTCACGTCGGGTGAATACATAATAAATAACTATAAAAGAACACTATTATCCTTACATAATTAAATTAAAATGCAAAATGGGCGGGCTTTGAAAACTAGTATATACATATATATATATATATATATATATATATATATATATATATATATATATAGTATATACATATATATATATGGATAAGGATCCTCTCATGTTCATTTGAACATGAGAGGTAAAGTTTTGCATGATATGATTGTACATTGTCTTTATTGTCAATTATTTATTTTATTTTAATTCAAATGTACAACCATATCATGACTTTATCTCTTATGTTTAAATGAACATGAGAGGATTCTCATCCTATATATATATACTCCCACTGTCTCAAAACTATTGTTATGAGAGAAATTACAAAGTTTCATAAAAATATGACCAATATAAATCTCAACCACTCAAAGAAAATATTCCTCTAATATATTATTTAGTTTTTACTTGAAAAAAAAAATGAACAATTATTTTGAAATACTATAAAAAGGAAATGTGGATAATAATTTTAAGACGGAGCCATTATATCATTACCATAAATGATTTGGCAGGATTGGTTTTATTAATTTTGTTTCATGGAGGTAGAGGTGATGAATAGTAATGTCTATAAAGAGAAGCATAAGCATGAGCAATGATGCAGGAGACCATTCTTCACTTTCTTTCACATCTTTCAATGCAAAAACTTAACATTAAAGTGGGAAAAGTAATTGAAGACGTACAAGTTAAAGATGTTACATTACTAATCACATGATGATTTGGCTTATCTTTAATGTTCCTTTAAACCAATGTTTTTCTCATGTATATTGTCCCTACTCACTTTTTTTGAAAATTCAGACATCAGGGTGAAGTGGTGAACCATAGTCACCTTTAAAAATGAGTGGTAGTTTGTACATTCTCATATTTGATTTAAACTCTTTAAAAAATGTATTAAAAAGTTGTACCGTATATATAAACTCCATACATATCCCCAAATTACCAGAATAAAATAAATCTCATAAACACTTGAGGGATAACAAAAAAACCAGGCTTCCTCGCCTAGGAACAACATTAAAAACGCATACACATCTGAGAACTAATAGTAAAACACTAGCCTAGAAAACTCCTTATACGATAAAATCATGCTAATTCATCTTAAAAACAGCTCAAGCTGAGAAAAACTTTTCCTGGGACCCCCCCCCCCCCCCTCTCCCCCCACATAAGGAACAATATTAAAACAGGTGTGCAACGCCCTGAATAAAGTGGTTCCTAGTACTTGAATGTTCTAAAAAACACACCTGAAAAATAAGTCATAAATGCCCGAAAAGCTAAACATGGCACACACATTTTTCATCATAATTAAGAAACCAAGTCACAAATATCAAAATAACGCCTGAGAGGCTTACACAGGAAACAAATAACGTGTTCTAAAATGCCTGGAAGGCCAAAAAAAGTATAGTCATTCAACAATGATAAAACTTTTCATTAATAAGTTATACAAAAACATAACAAATACGAGAGACTCAAACAACTGCGATCCAGGCGCAACTAGAGCTAACAAAACTCATAAAATAGACTGCTTTAACCTGGAAAAGGAATAACCAACAAGCTGTCTAAAAGTGAGAGTGTACTCCAAGAGCGGCAAAAAATCCCAGGATAAAAACTCCCAGGGACGTGTAAGACTCGGTGTATAACTTCTCACTCTGCAAAACCCTTTAAACCTCACTCTCATCCTAGGGCAGATGCAATTCCCTCCTTTCAGGACGATTGCGTCTCTTGCCCGTACGCTCCCTAACCATTGAGAGCAGGATGAAGAGGTAAAACAATCCTCTCGCACTAAAATTCAGGAGAGGATCCGGTAGGTTAACCTAGAGAACCTCTTGGTCATGCCACCTATGCCACGACACTACTCAACAGCATAGCCCGGTGGACGTAATCGTGGGCATGAATAGATAAGGAAATAATAATCGCAGGCCAGAACCACCAAAGTACAGCCCATAAATCCTCCAGGAAATGAAAGGGTCTAGGACACCCTAGTATAAGCCGGAACGGTGATCCCAAAACAGGCTCGCAAAAACAGTTGTCGGGGTCATCGGGCTCTAAAGTTGCGAGGTTGGTCGTGGTAAAATCTTCAAACATATTAGCTCATGTTCCTCCACCACCAAATACACTACTTGGTAACCAGAACTGAAATACAATGAAAATACAATTAGAAAAAAAAAGGTTAGATAACAAGGGAAAGAAAACTCACCAAGGAGTGACGACAAGCTTGTGACATGCACAGCTAAGTCCTCCTGGGCGTTATCATTTCAATGTTACATTGCTTCAATCTCGTAATAACAGTCAAGACACCATCCAGAGGAGCTAAGCAATCTGCTCCTGGACGTTTGGAAAAATCAAAAGATCATACTTCAACGATCAACCTCCCCAAGGAGGAACTTGGAAAAAACCAACAAAGGGAAAGAGGCCCCCAAAATACCCGACAAGCCTGTCCAGGCAGACGAAAGTCTGGAAAACTCGCCAGGACTGTTAGGACGAGCACCACGTCCTCTCCTCGCTTCTCCTCAAAATGTCCTCCACTTGGACCATCACCCTTTACAGGTTCTCACAACCATAAAGGACTCCCTACAAATACTAGGCCATTTCCTCGAAATAGCCCAAGCTAACTCAAGCTAATCACTAACCACACTTCAAAGATCCGCCTTAGGAACCTCGCATCCAAGTCGATTACTCTCTAGGGTAATTGACACAAACCAATAAGTCGATTCGTGAGTGTTACCCCAACTCGTGACTCCGGTCACCTTCTAGGGTCCTTACCGAACGTGGGAAACCAAACGATCGACCACCCCAAACCCTTAATATGACCTTACGTAATAATACATGCAATTTTAAGTTTAAGTTGGATATATGTGCGATTTTAAGCTTTTTGAGAGATGTACATGCTATTCCCCCTTGCCAAGACCATATCCAAACTGCAAATCGAATATTTAGTTCGGTCGGTCCGGTTTGATTTTGACAAATTCGGTTCGGTTACAAATTTGGTTTTGTGTTATTCGATTTAGTTCGGTTTCAATTTTCTATTTCTGTGGATATTACCTGATTTGTGAACAACCCTATTTAATTGTAGAGAAAATCGTCAAATTAAACTTAGTTGTTTAATATGTTTTTTAAGTGGTTGTAGGGGATAACCAAAATAAACGAACACAACCGGATATTGTTTGAATCTCTGAAAGGTGTGTGAACACTTTTAGTTCGAATCAATTCGGTGGTTCTCCCAAATTATTCAATCGGATACAATTCAGAGATTGAGAATGTTTTGAATGTTTTTGTTTGAGATTGATGAACCAAAGAGAATGATAATGACCAAAGAAAAAACGTATGAATATCTGTCAGGTATTAGGGCTAATAACCGCCTTTTAGGCAGTTTTATATAGGTTTCAAAGTTGTCAAAATTAGTCCCTTAATAACCGCCTTTTAGCCAGGGGCTCTGCCCCTTGGACCCTGCCAGGGGCTGCCGCCCCTGTACCCCACTCCCAGGGGCGCTCGCCCTGGACCCCAATCCCTTAAGGGCTTCGCCCCTTAGATCATAATAAATTCAAATAGCCGTACACTCCGCACTTCCAAACCTAAATGATGTCTTATTATGATTAAATTGGTCAAACAAGTTAATCCAATTATACTAAAATATCCAACAATGGTGCTTACTCATCGTACTCCTCTTTGAAAAATCATATTTTCCTTTATTTTCCCTATCATTGTTTAACCACGGCCACAAAAGATTTGGTTCATCAAGGTTGTTTCTCGGTGTCAAGGCATGCGACAATGATACTTTGTTTCTCCCTGTCAAGGATCGTTGTTTAACATGAATGCAAAAGGCTTTCACTTATTAATAAATAACACGAACCAAAATTTTATGTTGTCTACTTATTTGAATGCTCACCGCAAAAGTTTCATGCATCCATATACTCAATAGGCATTCTGACTCATGCGATGCACGAGTCTTGTTTACCATCATATGATCAAACATTTATTTATATCAATTACACAATTTTGCATATGATACATGCATGTTTACGGGTGAAAATGTAATCGGTTTCTAATAAAAAATTTCGAGTTAAGTTTACCCATTCGTTTCTTTTAAAGATTCAAGACAAATGAGTTCGAGTCGAATTATATACAAATAAGTTTTAATCAAAAGTGTCGGGGCTAAGTTGACCTACTGGTTTATTTAAATATATAAAAACATAATGAAAATAATTATTTTTTTCATTTTTTTCTTTATCATTAAAGTTGTAAAATTACTTATATGTTAATTTGAAAATCACATTTTTTAATTTACTTAGATAAAAGGTAATAAAATTTTCACATATTTTATTTATTTATTTATTTTTGTTGTATTAAATGTTTAGTATCGTAAATACTCATATTATTTGCTTATTTATTTTTGTTGAATTAAATGTTTAGTATAATAAATACTCACATTTATATCATGAAACTATAAAATTATAAATATATAGATAAATATAGATATAGATAGATATGCGCCCGTGACCATTCCATAATACGGAATACTTATGTTTGTATATGTGTATGTTTAGTGATGTTTGATAGCTATTAATTGTTACATAGTTATATAGAAATACCTTTAATAACATAGGTAGAACACAAACAAGTAATAAATTAAAACAAATTTTATTTATAGATTAAATATTTCATGTTTGTTTACCATTTTAATTCGAACACCAATATGTTATGTTTTAATTTTTAAACGAATAAAACATGCATATACTACTCGTCCACTCCCAACTGCAAAGCCCGTATTCTGTTGGGCCTCCAGTTATATGCCCAACTTCAAGCCTGAATTTTCATGTAGCCTACCGTCAAACAACCGAACTCATTACTATATATATTAAATGACATTTCTCACGTGAAACATAGTCGTTTCATGTTAGGGTTAATTGATGTCTAAAATAGGTCCAAAAGTCATCTCGTGCTTATTTTGTTAATTGGACTTACTTTTACACTTGGCCCAAGATATCTTGGAAGGAGGATAGGCCACAACAAGCCCATGAGTATGTCGGTTCACTGGATTGCACAACAAAGGACGATGGATATCTTATAAAAAAAGGGATTAATACTACTTATATTAGAGGAATGACTCTCTCTCCTCAAAATTTTCAGACCAAAATTTTCAGACCAAAACAATTAATACAAAATTTAAAACACCCTATCACCAACATGTACAACTACCTAAGCACAATGTACAAGAAAAGAAACCATCGATCTCAGCTCATCTCGGTTTATCATCAAAGATTCATTCAAAGTAATTAAACCTCAAGAGATATACATCATAGATCTTAGATCTTTTTTAGAAGACTAACTTCTTTTTATATATCCGAAACTTAAAAGAAGGATAAAAACAAACGTGCTTCAATCCTCCCTTTTCATTCGAGACTACAAAAATACTCATCACAAGGCCACGGCCGTGGGTTTAACCCACGATTTTGGCTCGTCCGAACACAAACACGACACAAGTGATACCAAAATTGATTTTTTTATACATTTTTAGTTAACAAAAATAGTAAACCCATTAGTTTTAAACCCGAAATATCAATATTCGTGACTCGTGAGTCATGAGTTGACTCACACCGAGTTAACACCGCGCGTGACTCGGTGTTTCTCACCTTTTTCTTCTAGATCTAAACGATGGAGATGGTTAGGGGTGATGGTGGAGGCGCGTAGGTGATAAAAGGGTGGTGGTGGAGCTTCTTGGTGGCGCGTGTGGTGGTGGAGGGTGATGAGGAAGTGTTGGGGAGTCGTTTGGTGGTGGCGGTGTAACGTGAGGAGTGGCGGTGAGGGAGTATGGTGGTCGCCGGATTTTGTTGCCGGAAAAGATGCTAGGAGAGAGAGAAGAGTAGGTGCGGCTATGAGGGTGAAAATGAGGAGTTATAACCCTAATGGGGTTATAGATTTTCTTTATATAGGCTAAGGACTAGATTTAAATGCATAAGGCCCCTCAAGGACTGGTTGTGTAACTTGGGCGCGGGGTGGGAAGTGACATTTGGCCAAACTTTCTATAACACGTAACCGGGATAGATTTAAGTATCAAGACGACTTTCCGAGTAATTTTAATGTTGTCCATTGATCTTAAAATAATTTTTCCAATAAAATTGACTATAAATACACATATTCTTGTCCCGAGGTGTCAAAATTAATTTAATTCGCGTTTTTAAACTAATTATTGTGCCAAGCCGCGACGTGCTACATTCTAGGCCTACAAGGACTCGATACAAACAATGGGTAAGGACCATGGAAAAATTGCGGGTTGTTATACTTACCCTACCCCAAACCATTTTTACTTTTGTTAGATCGAATACTTTACCGTAACCCTAAATTACACTAAACCTAAGCCAAAACAATCGAAGGCTTCAGATATGTTTGTGGGTGTAATTGATAGAGAGGAGTATAATCGAAAGAGTAAAGTTTACAGTGATAGAAAGAAGTGAGAGATAAGAAGTGTGTTTCATACACTTCTTATTTTCAGTATTCCAAATATAAAAGACATGAATAAAAGTATTAAAAGTATAATTTTGTATTTTCCGATTAATCAGTTCGTCACTGTAATTTTGTTAGCGCCTAAATTTTAATCACAGGGTACCCGCCGATGCAACGCGCGGGTACCCTGCTAGATGGATATTTTATAAAAAAAAGGGATTAATCCTTTAAACACAACAAGGAGTAGGCCCCCGCCACGTTGCGGCGGGGATAGTTTGTTTGGGGCAGTGTACGATTCAGTTTAGGAATAGTTAACATGTTCTGAAACTCTGCGACTACACGACCTGCAAACCAAATTTCGTAATTAGTTTCGCTACTAAAGAATACAAAATATAACATAGACAAATAATAAGTTGCAGCCTACCCTTCACACATGGACTAAGAATGTTACGATTAGTTAATACCATTCTCAAACGTTACCAAATACAATGCCTGTGTCACACCTTTCCGCACATGAAGTCAGTGTGGATGAGGATTCACTGCAGCTGCACTTGGAGAGCCACAGCCGGGTGTGTCCATGTCCAACATGAGGAGAAAACGATTCACCCTCAGTAGCAGAGACCTCTGAAACATCAATTCAGAGAACTGGTTAGGTTCATCTAATTTAGCTTAACCCGTTCGACCCATAAGAAATATGACACAATAAGTTAATGAGTTTAAAACTGCCACCTATACTTCATCACATCAGATATAACTTTACAGTTTGTGCTCGAATAGTATCGGTCAACGTAGAAGCTTTCCCAAAACTTTGAGTAGCTAGTTCTGTACGCAACAGAATACAGTTCACATAAGTATTACTTGTTAAATATATATATATATATATATATATATATATATATATATATATATATATATATATATACTAGACTTCAAAGCCCGCCCAATGGGCGGGCATGACTTGTAAGCCCTCCCGGGCATATAAGCCCGCCCACAGGGCGGGCATGACTTGTGATTATAATTTGGATGGTTTTGGTTAACTTAAAATTATGTTTTAAGTTACTTATTTAGAATTTATTTTATTTTATGTAAGTGTATCTTTAAGTGAATAATTTTTTGTTGTTTCATTTTGTTATGTTTAAGGAAGGCTAGCATGATGTATAATTATCGTTGGAAGGTATTAGTTATTGTTAACTAATATATTTGGAAATTATCATTTTTTTTATCAATAATTGAATTGTAAACAGGGTTAATTTTTTTATTTATAAGATAAATTTTTATTGAAATTTTAATATGAAATAAAAACAAAATTCCATGAGATGCAACATTACAAAGTCTGAAAACCACAAATATAGCCAAAATAAAATGTTGACAACCAAATGAGTACAACAAAAAAATTAAAAGTCGAACATCCATATCCAAGACTTACAAACTGAATTGGACGAAAAATTTATCAAATATTTCATGTTTTAACCCACTTAAATTTTTGCAAAATACAATAAGTTATCGCTATTGCGACCCATCTTTAAGTCTTTTGTGGCATGTCTTCCAAGAACACATCCGCAAATCTCCTGGTGCACCACCTGATCAAGTACAACGTAAATTCAGCTAATCCAAACACTCCGTTAACATCAGTTCCTAAAAGACATTAAAATGAAAGTAATATAAACGACATGTACTTCATAGTTTGATTTGAACCAAGACATGACCCGTTTCGGTCTGAACCCGTTTTCAGTCATTATTAAACCCACCTGACCCTCCCAGCTCACATTATCTCACTTCGACTTTCACATTATGAAGTGCATGTCGCTTAAGAATTTCAAGCGGAACTTCAAATTTCATCTTTTCTGCAGGACTAAGAAAGATTTAGCATCTTAAACCAAATAGATGCACAACCAAAATTTTAACATATTATTTAGCACTTAAACCAAATAGATACACAGCCGAAATTTCATAGTTTAACATACTATTTGGTTTGGTTTGGTTTAAGACTACCACCACTGCAAAAGTCGTTCCAAAATTCAGTTTGTGCATAAGCAAATTAATGAATATATGTAAAAGAAACTTACACCGTCAATGATTCCAGGGTCAATAAGAGGCTCAACTCCTTGAATATTGACAACAATATCATACTTTTTTCTTGAACTATTGAAGTGCTTCACCTTATAGTTTAGTAACAAATATATCGATATCGATCATAAAGCTTTCCACCATAGATCTCAAAGTAGCTAATCCATAACTTGAACTTTTGATTACGGTAAGTTGGATGATGTAATAATATGACAAAATCTTCTGCAGCTCTAAGAGGTAAGGGTTGCATCGTATAAGTCTTGCCACTTCATGCAAATCAAAAGACCAGTGAAACATCTTGATATCAACTGACTTATAACGAAATAAGCAAGCAGAAAGAAAAAAACTAATTAATGACTGAACTCAACCCTCCTGTTGCTAACATTATATGAAATGAATGCTGATGTACTCTAAGATACCTACCTGTCTAACCATAAGCAAAGCAAGTTGCTTTGGTCCGCTAAAAAATGGTAGGAATGATCGGCTGTACAGTTTCACGATACACCTGTTTCAATTAATAGACAAAATTAAGTATATAATAAGAAAAACCAATAGAGCTATGCAGCATACTCGTCAACTTATTAAAAAAAAGTACTGCACAACATCAGTTGCATTGCATGAAATACTTATTTCAAAAAGAAAAAAAGATATGTGGTTATCAGCATTTTTTTGGAAGTTTAAAGTTTTTATAAAGTTGGTTACTTAAATAGAAATTGTATCAGTAGTTAGTTATCCTTGAATGAAAATAAAGCCTAAATTTAACATTGTCATGATGAAAATCTTTTCATGAAACCTCATTTGACGGTTCCTATAGTAAACAAATCATTCAAGTATTATAATCAGAATAATATTACAGGAATTTAAGGTTGTAGATCTGATGAAAGTTCATAAGTCATACCTGACCGTTCGGCGTGCACTACACCTTGGAGTCAATGTCAAGATGATCACTGGATGTATTATACCAACAACGTGATGTGATCAAAATGTGCACTCAACAATGTGCTAATGGGAAATAATTATATCACTTTAAAAAATTTACCCGGTAGTAAATATGGTTGTCGCGACTGAGCCAGGACTTATATGTGTCGGACACTCATCCAAGGAGAAAGGGCTGTGAAGGCTGAGCTCCTGTGGTGGTTTCAGGTATCCTCAAACACCACCATAATGTTTCCCCCAAAAACTTGGTCGGCACCACAGTCTTCATTAGAGACTACCAAACACTTCCTTCAAGCCTGTCCAATAAATTATCTGTAACTTTCAGTTTTCATGTAAGATGTCAGTTACATGACCCAACTCTACCATGTGGCTCTTATGTTTCAACTCACTTCAAGCCATAGCAAATATAATATGTAACAGAACATTGACTATTAATTAGTCAACAATGTGAGTATCACATATGTGAAAATTGACCCATCTAATCACCGTACAAAATCATGGTCACTGACTATTAATTATATGAACATCTAATAATAATGAAAACGAAGTATAATTAATAGAAAACTCATGCTGACCTGCTAATGGGAAATAATTATACCAACAACGTGATGTGATCAAAACGTGCACTCAACAATGTGCTAATGGGAAATAATTATATCACTTTAAAAAATTTACCCGGTAGTAAATATGGTTGTCGCGACTGAGCCAGGACTTATATGTGTCGGACACTCATCCAAGGAGAAAGGGCTATGAAGGCTGAGCTCCTGTGGTGGTTTCAGGTATCCTCAAACACCACCATAATGTTACCTCCAAAAACTTGGTCGGCACCACAGTCTTCATTAGAGACTACCAAACACTTCCTTCAAGCCTGTCCAATAAATTATTTGTAACTTTCATTTTTCATGTAAGATGTCAGTTACATGACCCAACTCTACCATGTGGCTCTTATGTTTCAACTCACTTCAAGCCTGTCCAATAAACTTGAAGACTTGCACACTAAATTAATCTCAGAGATTGTCTTGTAGTAGCACTATACTTCATAAATATTATTATATTGTTCTTGATGCATGTAGATACACAACTGACACCGGAACATAAAAAATCCCAAATATTAAACTTTCCTTGAATCATTGATAATCTTAATTTACATCAGCAATTGTTGTATCAAAATGTACACCAAAAGATTGTTGCCATGTAACTTTATCCAGATAGGAAATCTTTTGTAATTAAAAAATTATATAGAATGTATGTACATTATATTTATTTGATGTAAGCAACTGTACAACCATAATTAGTTGGACTTTCCTGTTCATATTTAACAACGCGCAGATGTTTTCTTAATATTTGGTGTGCAGACTCCTTCACAACACCAGTACCCATCCCATGAATAATAAACAAAACCGAGCTAGACCCAGTTGTATCAATAGCCATGTTCAGGTGGTGTGATGCTTCTTCCACTCGCATACCACGTAAGTCAACGATGTTCTTTGATGTCTGCAGAACTAATCCATAGGAACCCTCTTCACTACTGCTGGCTTCTGATAAACTCTTAAGGCTTCTGATCCTTTGTCCCTACAAAAGAAACAATATAGTTGGAGACCATTCACGAAAGGAATCTAACTTTTGATCAAAACCGTTTTCCAGATAAATTCATCTATTGGTAGTCCATGCCTATGCTCTGTGTTTGATAAAAGAACCAAAAAGTCCAAATGATCCAAGAACACTCACCTCATAATAAGACACCCAAAACCCCCTAAATATTGTAAAATAACACGTCACCTGCTATTATACCTCCAAACGTGTTTTTGTCTTCTTGGACCTTGATAAATTTTCGAACTACTGTCCAAAAAACACGACCAACTATATTAGATACCTATATATTGGTGCTAATTTACATATATTTGTGTAGCAAGAAGGTTGAGAGTTTATTTAAAAGAATAATAATCAAACCTGCTATAGAACCCAGAACCTCAGTAGCTTCATCTCTAACCGACGCAGATTTGTTTACAAATAGGCACCCTAAAATCAAAGATAAATAAATCAACGTACTGAAAAAAGAACCGTGATTAACATTTTTTTTTCTTGTCATGCTCCTTGGTTACAGAGTCTAAAAAGAGCACCATATCTCTCGTACATGCAGTTGTGTTCATTTAAAATGACTTCCTTGTATAAAATCAAATTCCACCACATGCATAAGTGATCAAACCCTGCTCTGTAATGATTGGAGGCGAGTAGGCCGGATTGGATAATCTGTGTAACCTAACTAAAAAAAAATCAAACTAAATATACTAATCAAAATACAAAGAATTTCACTCTCCCAAAGAAGTCCTAATTACCCCATATAATGAACCAAATACCTTGTAGTTGCAGCCACACACCAAAACCAAAAGCACCTTTATCACCAACTACATTTCTCATCATCACCGAAGAATTAAAAGATTCAGTGATATCTCTTTTTCTCGGGTCAAAACGGCTCTTTTCTGGAGGTGTGTCAGGACTAACCTTCAACCCATGCTTCCATATAGGAGGTTAATAGCTTACTTGTGTTGACAAAATAGCAGAAATAAGAGGTCCATATATTCCTCGAGATGGGATATTGATTGTTGCTTTTCCAGCCTAATAGAGTCGGATTTCCAAAGTAGCCACAAAATAAATCAGTATATATGCACTTAAAGAAACAACAATAAGAAAACAACAATAAGAAAATATGCATGAGAATACAATTCAATAATATTCAGTACATGAAAGAGAACACCCATAAAATAAATCAGTATATATGCACTTAAAGAAACAAAAATACAATAACGACAGTACCTCTACAACAGCGGAATATGTTTTGTAAATCTCTTAAAAAATGTTGCACCTGAAAAAGAGTATAATGTTTCAAGGAATTTCCTAAAATACACCAATTGACAGCCAACAATATTCATAAGTCCGTGAAGAACAATCAGCTGAACGCAACCACAGAGCATCATTGTTCCAGAAGCATATAAGGTTTCAAGTTGTTCTAAACAAACTCAATCATTCAATCAATGGCAACAATAGTAAGGTATGCACGAGATAAACTTGAAAGAAAGTGAACTTGTATAATCATACCTGAAAATTGCTTGTTGTTCATCCAAAGAAATCTGAACTCAACACAGCATTCATTGAACGAAATCCCAGCCCAGCATACCTTGGCTTGGATTATTTAGCGATTATCAGTTGACATAAACATTAACCCAGATCTACCCATATATAATGGGTGCCTTAAATAAATATTACACAAAAAAGTGTACAAACTAATGAACTTTCTTACATGAGTATCTCGGGGGTTGCTTGGTTCATGGCTGCTATATGTAACCAAATATTTCTCGCCAGGAGAGAAATCAATTAGTTTAACCTGCAATAAACAGCAGACTTTTAAGATCACGTGCAAAAGAGGTGACGAAAAACACACAAATAAGTTTGTCAACAAAGAAGAAAAGCATAACCATACACAACCTGTGATGAGCATAGCGCATCAGGCGGTTGAATGTAGAAGCACTACCCCAAACAACAGCTTCATGTCGGTGACACCCATTTTAACACCCATTCATCAGATTTACCTATTTTGACACCCATTTTGTCACCTCATATGCTAGTTGTGCAAGAAAAAAAGATAAATATCCATACTAATAGTTATAAACAACTAAATAATTATGAAAGAATTTTTTCAAAAAATAATTACTTGTTTGACCAATAAAACATCCTTTGTTGGATTGTCTTGTTCGAGAACCTTCAACTTTGGCCGTCTCCATATCCAAGGCCTTCGTTGGGCGAGGATACGTAATGGAACTTGAGATGGTAGATTTTATAGCTTATAGTACTTTCTCGTATTATTATTTTATCAAGTACATAGACGGCAATTTATAAAATGCTTTCAGACCGTATAACACTTAACAAAAAAAATTTAGTGATCGTGACTCTGCTGGAAAAAAGCTTCTCTAATTCACCATACGCAGCTGCTGTGTACACCTCATTCTTCATACTCTCTTCCTAATTCTTAAGCTTCTCTAATCATACCTAGACAGAAGCATCGAATGTAAAAATTTGCAAGCTTCCTGATTGAAAGGTTAGTACTGCTCCTAATTATTAGTACCGCTATGCGAGTGAGTTAGTACTGCTGTTGATAACTTAGTACTGCTGCATGGAAAATATTCAAAATCATCATTCTATGTAAAATAGGCAAAAAGTAAATTTCAGTGAAGTAATAATCAATTGAATTACACAGACCTATTTATCACCATTCTTATGTCTTCGCACTACAACATGAAGACCCTGAATCTTCATAATTCTTAGCATCTCTATAAAAGATTACATTAAATCAAAGCCTCTATATATATATGATATAACAAATTTATAAAACCATATGCAATTAGCAACAGAAAATTAATAAAAATATTACCAACCAATTCAATAACACCCCCAGTACCAATTCAATACCTCTTCCAAAAGATATACACGATGCATTTCTAAAGCTTTTTTCTTGCTCACCAATTCCTCCTTCAGAATTGCATTCCGTCGGGCCTGTATAAAGTAATCCAGTATAGCGCCAAAAAACTTTAAGATTATTGTCTTTCTTAAAAGAATAGTAATCAAGAATAAGAAGAAACTACCTCTGCTTCAATTCTCTCTTTAAGTTTAGCCTTATTGGACTCGAGCATAACAATCTCAGCCTTGATAGGCAACAATAAATCAAGAATAAAATTAGTGTCAGTTTTTAATGGTTAGAAAATACATCAACCAAGACTACGCAAATCTTAATCATTGATACAGGATGGATTTTTTTATGGCAGCCATGTTTTAGGGATTAGAGGAAAACATATATATTATTGTATGAATCATTGATACAGAATGGATTTTTTTATGGCAGCCATGTTTTAGGGATTAGAGGAAAACATATATACTATTATCTATAAAGAAAGTGGTAGATACCTGCTGCCCTTGTATTGAGAAAGTAGAGAAGTGTATGCCTCAAGTTCATGACTCTCAGTTGTCCTATCCTGTCAATTAATAAACATGAGAATAAAACATACCTTAAATTTCATGCTTAGTTCAAAGTTTTTCAAAGTTCTTGGAAAAATAGACAATCTAATCATGCTATCAGTTTGTCAATTAATCAACATGAGAAAAAAACATACCTTGAATTTCATGCTTAGTTCAAAGTTTCTGGAAAAATAGAAAATCTAATCATGCTTAATAATGAACATAATAAATCATTATTGAAGCAAAATAAAATTATGGGGAGGAAAAATTAGGGTTTCCTGTGATCAAAAATAAAAACAGTATATTAAATGGCTTTACAAATCCGGTATATACTCTAAAATATATGCATAATCTATTCCTTAAATATAGCTTAACAATATCAAAATTTTAAGCATGACTTACTTTTTTTGTATTGTAAATCACAAAAAAATGGCTTGGTCTAGTGGTTGAAGGATTTGTATGTTGATTAAATGGCCCAGGTTCAAATCTTGCAAAGGACAATTTTTTTAAAAATTAAATCCGAATTTTATTTGGTCAATGCGAATTAATTTGGTCAAACTTTGCTTAGGTGGACTGCTTACGTGGAATAACAGCATGATTAGTCATCAATCTAGCGCTTATTCATCAATCCTGCATTTGATGACGTCATACGCATCCTGTTATATATAATATGTAGATATATATATATATATATATATATATATATATATATATATATATATATATATATATATATATATATATATATATATATATATATATATATATATATCAATCACGCTAATTTAACAGGAAAAAAAGGCTAATTTGTTATGCAGTTGCTAAATTCGATATTTTGAAGCGACAAATTTTCGGGTGCAAATTACAGGATTGCTGTTTCCTGATTAACCTCGTGGTTAGCTGCAGTCACAGCTTTGTTAACCCTCTCATCCATGTTAGCTACACCAACTGCTTTATCCGCTATATGCCTTGCTTCCTAAGAAAACAAAACATTACCGTTCACATGCTTGGCTTTAATTAGTATCACAAGTCAGCTACACCAACTGCTTTATCAGCTATATGCCTTGCTTCCTAAAAAAACAAAGCATTACCATTCACATGTTTGGCTTTAATTAGTATCACTTGATACTGAAAACCGTAAAAAATAACTAAATAAAAGAGTAAAGTAATTAAAACCTACACCTAAATAACGATGAGAATGAGCAAATATAGAACTTTAGCAGAGTATTTTTCGATCAAAATATATTAATACTGAACTTTATCATATATACTATGTTAAGGTTCCGTATTTGCTCATTCAAATGAGCGAGTACCTTTCATTTGGATAGTCATTTCATACGGAACTTTAGCAGACTATATATGAGCAAACAAAATCATCACAACCATATCTCACACAAACACACTATATCATTGTTTCTCATTTTCGATCTTACCATAAGTCCTTCTTTCAAGGCCAGTTCTTTGGCCATGTTTACAGCTTCTTCACTTGACACCTGTAATGATTTAATTCACCACGCTTACATAGGTTAACTGATCTTGTTAGAAATTAACTACATGGAGACTAAGAAATTATTGTTGCAAAACTTACCATAAGATGAACTAAACGGATGAAGTACTCCTCATATGTGCCCGTACGCCCTGTTTCAATATAGAGATTTTTGTTGTAAAACTATCAATAACACGAATTCCCAAACAAACCCATATCCAAATCTGTATACCAAATTGACAGTCAAAATCAGTATATGTGGTTCCTAAAATATTCTAAAAAATAGATTCCATAAACAAATTAAAATAGTCTGAAACAACATACCTATCACCTCAAATCGTCTCCACTTTCTCAAAACATGGTCGACAACTTCAAGCCTCTACCAAAGATTTGAAATCAAGAAAATATGTATCAAACACACACACATATAGTATTTTTTACCATTCAAAGAGGTAAAATATTTAACGAAAACAAACCTAGAAAAGATTTCCCACAACGCAAATCTACCAACCTGGAGAATAGAACACAACAATCAATACATAGATAGATTATCTGGGATTTGTTGCATGTGAGAGGAGATAGATTATAGCAACTTGCAGCTTCGTTAACCGACTGAAGAATGGCAAAGGCGGTGACATCGGTCTCATGAATTCTAGATTTTCTTAGAAAGTCGGCTGGTGTTGGTAACATCTGTCTCGTAGAGATAGATTATATCAACGTTGTGACAGGCGCCGAAAACATGGGCTACACTATTGGGCCGAAGAATGCAGGCTAGTGGGATGAATCAACTGGGCGATAAAAAAATATTTTATATACGGTAAATAATATTATATGCGCACCGACTAGTATCTCATATAATTCGATCAGGAGGGTTTTATACCCCTTTTTCTTTGACTGCTGCTATTTGGCGAGGAGAAGAAGGCAACCCCTTCGGGGGTTGCGATTGAGGTTGTCATGACTGTAGAAAACTAGAAGGGGGTTGAATAGTTTTTACCGATTTAAATATAGTTTATAAAACTTTAGATCGATAGTATGTGAAACCTTTGGACGTTGAGATATGGATAATGCAAGTTGCTTGAAAAGAAATAAATATGATGAAAGTAAAGAGATAAAGAGATAGAAGAGTGACACAATGGTTTATAGTGATTCGGCCACAAGGACACCTTCCTTGCCCTACTCCACTCCCCGAGTACCCCACTCGAGAGTTCATAAATACTATGTCAACAAGCTCCTTCAACCGGTGGAGAAACCTCACAACGCCGGTTACACTTTTTCCGATACAAAGCTAAATGCCGAGTCCTTAGCACGGCAGACCAAACCAACACAACAACACAACTAACAGAACAAATTTGAGAATACAAGAAGAAGTATCAACAACAAGAAACAACTCAGTGGTCTTGAGGTGATGAGAAGTCAGAGCAACTTGAGGAGAAGAATGGCTTGTATGCTAGAGAGCGTGATCTCGTCTTGTAATAAGAACCTTGAGAACACAAGAGAAAGAAGGCTACAAGAATGATCTTCAGATCTGAGGTTAGAGAACTTAGAATATAGAGAGTAGATATATCTAAGTGGGGTGAGAAACAAGAGAGAAATGGCTCACTATTTATAGGCAATTCTGAGAACTGTTCACCCGGATCCGGCGGATCCCTTCCCAAAGGGATCCGGCAAGACCAAACCCAGGGATCCGGCTATCTGGTAGTACCAGTCCGGAATTTGGGTTGTAATTCATGATTTTGGGCTACGGGTCAAGGTCCATGGGTCATGTGATGTCATGGATGATGTCAAAGACATATTCGGCCATGGGTTATGGACTTTGGGTCATGGGTCATGGGTTTTACCCATTATGAAGTCATGCATTATGTCATGCAATGGGTCATGGGTTATGGATCAAGCTCCACGGGTTATGGGTTATGGGTTATGGATTACCCAATTCTTGTTTCATGCATTTCCTTTAGTACAAGTAAGTATATTTGTATGAAAATGGTAAATGGTAAATGTAAAACATGTACTGTTTAGATGTATACTTTTACATAATATTATGTTTGTTATCGACAAAACATAAAGAGGTCGATAAATATTGATAAATGTTTTTACGGTTTATTTGTATTAACAATCTCCCCCTTTTTGTTGATTACAAAACATAATATTACGGTGAGTAAAATTTAAAGATTAGAAGTTTCAAGTTTTAGAAAAAGTTTAGAAAAGTTTAAAGTTTACTCTCTTCTCCCCCTTTTTGTCGAAACAAAAAGAGTGTCGAAGAGAAAGTATGGCGGGATTTGATCCCAAAATGCACAAACTCCCCCTTGATGAGGACGTCAAGTGAGAAAATGGAGTTGAAAACCTAAAAGATAGAATGTTAGTGACAAGATCAAGAAGTAAAGAGATAGATGCATGTCGTTTAGATGATAAGTTTGAGGTAGGAGAGACAAGGTATGTATAACAAATCCTTGTAATAAAAATACTGAAAATGTAGTGGTATATAAGCCACATACATTTGTAAAAATAAGAACAGGGAAGTGTTCTTATAAGAAAGAAAAATAAAGAGAAAATAAGAAAATAATTATTGGCCATTCGAAGCTTGAATATGGTTTAGAAGTTTTGGTGGGTCATAATGTTGATGCGATCGAGGATGTGGTTTAGAATGAATCACATTTCATCCCTAATTTATATGGCTACTTGCCTAGAGCTTTGGCAATGTTCACAAAGTAGATAGTGTGGGAGAGGTGGTAGGGATTCATCCATCCAAGTTGGTTGGTTTGATTGCGGAAAAGGTGGTGGAAAGGTTGGTATAATGGGATCAACATCCATGATGTCGTGGATGGGTGGAGGTTGATTTGCTAAGTGTTTTAGGGAGGTGATGGATGTCATATGAGGTAACTCTTCAAGGTCATTGAAAAGAGCATTTTGTGAGGTAGGAGGTGTGGATAAGAGTAGCTATTTGGGGTTGATGTTGGGTAAAATAGAAGGTGTGGGTTTAGAAAGTTGACTTGGAGCAGGTGGCAGAGTGGAAGTTGGTGGTGGAGTTGGTGTAGGTGTCTTAAGGAGTTCTTATAATGAGGTGAAGAAGGGAAGGTTATTTTCCTTTGGAGAGTTTGGTGAAGAAGGTGGTGCTTTTTGATAGTCGGTTGGGGGTGAGGAGTTGCTAGGAGGTGATGAATTGTTGGATAGAGGGTTGACAAAGCAACATGGTTTCACACTTATACGTGCGGTTTTTCTTGTTTTTGATGGCGAAGGGATGTTGGAGGGTGGTAGATTGAACTTGGTTTGTTGTATGTGATGTTTAAAGGTGTTGGTAATGGTTTGTAGGGGGTTGATTTTTTTGACTAGATCGTCATGGTTTTGAGAGGATTGTGGCCTTTTGGAAGCCAGGGTTTTTGAGATTGTGGGATGAGAGGGGTAATGGAGAAGCAAGCATCTTAGGACCTTATTTATAGATAGAGATCATGCATTGTAATTAATGCTAAAACCATAAAAGAGTCCAAAATCTAATGATTAGATATGAATTAAATGCAAGTAATCATGAGACCTTAACTACTAAGACTTAAACTCAGTAAATATTTAGTAGAAAATAGAAAAGAGAAGAGAATTGAAGTAGATTTTGTCAAATGATTGGCAAAACTATACTCTATGCAGCTGGATCCGCCGGATCCATCCGAAAAGGGATCTGGCCTGCGTAAATGTAGGGATCCGGGTATCTGATGCACACAGACTACAGTTTTTGTGTAGAAAACATATTAGGACTAGTGTGTGCCTATACGTAAACTATGTGGAGTTGCGGTTATCTTGACTCTAGAGGAAAGATGAAGATAGAAATGTATATATATATATATATATATATATATATATATATATAAATGTATATATATATATGAGATAACCCAATGACTCCGTAGTTCAATGTATCTACGTTTGAATGTACCTGAAAATACATATTGGTTATGTATTCCCTTTATCATTCAAGAGATATATGATATGATGCATGAGAAAAGGTTTTTTTGTTGTATTAACTATGTAGAAAAAAATGTGAATGTCCTAGACGTGAGAAGATTTTAATTTGAAAGTCGCATGAGGTGTTGGTTTTGAAGAGTTTGTTTCGTAGAAAGTTTGATGCGAAGAAAAGTATATATATCTATAACATATATGTAACTAGAGGTGTACGACATCATCAATGACATGGAAGTCCACCTTATCATGGATTAATGCCAAGTCATCACAATTAAAGCCACATAAGCATTCTTTTGCTTTGGTAAATCCGGATTGAATTTGTACAGCAATAGGATTCGAACTTTGGTATCTACTAACATTAACAAATATCTCAACCACTAGAGCAACACAACAATTTTTTTATAGTTTTCAAATTAAAAATGATAAAGCTATGCAATGTCAATCTTAATCCCTACAACTTAATTAACCCAAATCACACATATGTGGGGAAAAAATACCAGTTCATTCATAATATACTTTTCTCAAAACCTTAATATCCTTTTTTCCTCACAATTTCCTCTAATGATCGGTTTACAGAGTTTTCTTCATCACAGGTTTGCAAGAAAACATTGATTTTCAAGGTTTTTTTTTTCTCAATTTGTAAATGGCTATTTTTTTTGTTAATTTTTGGATTGCAATCACGTTCTCACTTTGTGCTACATGATGAAGAATCATATCACCAGCAACTCCAAACCTTCCGAGCTTGAATCAAGGTCAGTATCTACTTTTCTTTTGGTCATTCTTTAATTCTACTAGTACCATCATTTACTCTTCCTATGATCTCGATAACGTCATATGAGCCTTCATATGGAAACTTTTTATACAAGGAGTGCATGATACAACAATGGTAGGAACAACAGCAGACAACAACAGGTAATACATGTTCTTTGATTTCAATGATGTTTGTGTTTAATATTGTTTAGGTAATACATGTCCATGCAACGCCTGTTCATTCTGCATTCGTCAAAAAAAAGGTAAATCATACAAAACCCTAAGCTTTTGTAAGCTGCTGAAACATGTTTTTATAAATAAAAAAAAAAAAAAAAAAAAAAAAAAAAAAAAAAAAAAAAAAAAAAAAAAAAAAAAAAAAACTGCCATAAGGTACTTCTAATCACACGAACATTTTATGATCAGGGAGAGTTTTATATGATTGTTGTTTAGCATCTTTTAAATGTACATGATAAAATCTTTTTTAAAATTATAGTTTGCTTTATTGGTTTCTAACCTCATCAACTGATATGGGTGAGCGTAACCATTCATAGATCAATCACATTTAATTTACATAATTCTCACTAGGTGTTAATATATAATATAACAGATGATGGGTTGGATTACTTTTGGTGAGAGGTAATCATTTAAATTTGTTCATAATTCTTTTGTTGTAATAAACCAAATTCATTCATATTGAATTTGTTCATCGTGTTCCAGGCTATATTCTCTTATTTGTAGAGTCTGATGTGGAGCTCAATATATCGACTGGTGTACTCAACGCTTGAAATTTGTGAATTGTAATATTAGCTAAAATATCAGAGCTTTCTTTGAACACATGAGTTTGGTAACTCAGAATCTGTTATTGTTAACAGGTGTCAAATAATGGGTGGGCTGAAGGTGAATGCGAAGGGAAAGCAAGTTGGTCCTTTTCTGCAAAAGATGAAACTTCTGTTGTAAAGAGTGCAGTGGATGGAGCGACGGGTCTGAAGAAGGCATAGGAGCTACCAAAGAGTATAGAAGAACATGAGAATGAGTATCAGTTAAATGCCAGTCTCTCAATTATTGTTAATATACTATGAGTAGATTTTAGTTGCTTTTAACACATAGATAATAGACTCATTTTCCATTTGTGTAGCAATAAGCATACTAAGATTTGTAAATATTAACTGCTGATATGTCAAAAATGGTTCCATCTAAAAAGGCAGGAACAAAGGCCCCAACGCAGCCATGGCATGACTTACACTGCAAGATAGATGGTCAATTTGAATTCTTTTTTTTTACATGCATGACTAACGAATGATTTTGTTACCTTTAGCAGTCCTTAATCTTATCTGATATGTTAGTGTTATATTTTTCCTTTGATTTACCATTTTTGTTTTATTAGGGTGGTTGGGAAAATGATGAAATAGTTGAGGCATCTGTACTTGAAGCATGGAACAAGGGTATCACTTAAGCAATAAGATCTCTATTAGCATTAAAGAAAAGTGATGGTCATTCTTATATTAAGAACTTTGTAATATATAATAGGATATGTCATAGTTTAGTCATTGGGCCATGGACTTGGTAAGTTGGTATGCTAGTTAATAAGTCTTTTATTAAATGTAAACCAAGTCCAAGATAGTAAAGCCCATAGAAAGCCCATCCATTTCATATGTGATGGAACTATAAATACTTCCAGATGGTCTCATTTGGAGGTGTGCTTCAAGGTGTATGTGTGTATTTTTTTTGTAATAATCTCTCTTTCTTTCTCTACTTTCTCTCTCTAAGTTCACATACATATTTCTCTTGTTGACACCATAATATGAGCTTAATATTGTGATAGAGTTGATAAATATAAGGTCCTACAAGTGGTATCAATCGCCTAACAATGATTTAGGAGAGTTTGTGTTTCGTTTTTTGGTTAAAGCTAAGATAAAGTTATGTTTTTCAACGTAAAAACATGTGCTTTTCTATAAAAAGCTTTTATTTTTACGTTTGTTAGGTTAAAAGCTGTTGTATTTCTTATAGTTTTAGTGCTTATTAGTGAGATTTAGCAATAAGATCGCACAAAATTCGTCTAATAGGTTGGTTCATACAGTTTTGAAAGTTTGGCTACGTATTGAACTTCTTTAAATCTTGTTATAATCGTTAAAGGTCTAAACTTTCTTGAAAGTTAAGTGTTTTTGAACAAAAGAATCGCTTTGGAACTGAAAATCTGGTGAAAAACGTGTTTTTTGAAGGTTTTGGTAATCCATCGAACTTGTCCTTAAGGGTTCATCGAACTTGTGTTGAGGGATCATCGAGCTTGTAAAGTTGAGGGATCATCGAACTTGTAAAGTTTAGGGTCCAACGAACTTGTAAGTTTAAGGTCTCATAGAACTTCATCATCGGCACTTCTTCAACACGATTTGGGGTTTACTCAGTACTTTCCTTGCTTGTATAAGCTTGTGAAATACTTCGACTAAGGGAAAATCTTCTACCTTGTATAAGTTACATAGATCTCATCGAACTTGCAGTTTTCATAGAACTTGCAATGTTCATCGAACTTTTAGTTTTCATCGAACTTGCATTTTCATCGAACTTGCAATTTTCATCGAGCTTGCATTTTCATCGAACTTGCAGTTTTTGTCGAACTTGAAGTTTTCATCAAACTTTCAGTTTTCGTCGAACTTGAAGTTTTCATCGAACTTGCAGCTTTCATAGAACTTGGGATTCTCATCGAACTTGTGATTCTCTTCGAACTTGCTAAGTCAATCACATCGAACTTACATGTTGGGAACACATTTCATAATATCAAGTATTGGTCATAGTTTATGTAATAGTTTGCTTTATTATTTAGGCCTTTATGTTTGTTTTAAGGTTTGGCCAATGTAGAAGGCCCATGGGCCGTGGCCTTTTATTTATTTTCACTTTTAGAGCAACGTCCCTTACATGTATAAACACTATAAATACTCCTTCTTATGATGAGAAGGGTGTTGGTTCATGTTAATTCAAAGTTTATTATTCTTATGCATGTTCCATCCTCTCTCTCTCTCTCTCTCTCTCTCTATCTCTCTTACTTTCTCTCTCTAGAATCCGTGACTTGTGTGATAGATTTATGACCTAACAAGTGGTATCAATCGCCAAAGGGTAGATTAGGTTGTTTTAGATTAGATTTGGTAGAAAATTTGAAGATTTTGGTCTCGCAATCCTTCGAGCTAGAAGGTTTCTTCGAGTAAGACAGTTGAAGTTCTTCGAGTTAGAAGGGTTTCTTCAACTTAGTCTTCGAGTAAGCTTAAGTTCTTCGAGAAAGACTTCGAGTTAGAAGTAGTTCTTCGAGCAAGACTTCGAGTTAGAAGTTTTTTCTTCGAGTAACGATTACTCATAAGTTCTGTTTATATTTTCCGAGTTAGGAAATTAGAACTTCTTCACTTATAATCCTTCTACTAAGGGATTATATACTTCGTGAAATTCTACTCTTCGAGTAAGGATTCTTCGAGTAAGGATTCTTCAAGTAAGGATTCTTCAAGTAAGGATTCTTCAAGTAAGGTTTCTTCGAGTAAGCAAGTTCTTCAAGTAACAAAGTTTTGTTTATACTTTCCGAGTTAGGAAATCAGAACTTATAAGGATTTAATTTCTTTGAGTAAGGGGCCATATACTTCTTCATACTTTAGTCTTCAAGTAAGGAATTAAATATTCGAGTAACCACCTTTCGAGTAAGGAGCTTCGAGTAAGAACTGAATTCTTCGAGTAAGGACTTAATTCTTCGAGTACGGACTTTTCTTCACATCTTCTACTTAGAGATCTAAACTACAACAACAGCCTTCTTTATCCTAAAAGATCCATCATCCACAAGTTACTTCTACATAATGTCTCAACCATCGAATTACAACTACTTTTACAATCAACAACAGCAGTATCATCAGCAACAACAGTATCCTCCACAACCGTTGTATCCTCAACAACAACTCTTCATGCAACAACATCAATTTTTCCCACAACAACAATTCCCTCAGCAAGAACCATATCAACAACAACCAAAGCAGTCCTACCCACTTCCAGCAAAACAACCACATTGGTTTGATCAAATGTGTGAAGCCATAAGTAGTCAACAATCAAGACATGAAGCTGGATCACTTGACACACCTCCTATGCTTACTCTTGGTAACTATGTTCAATGGGCAAGTCGATTCTTAAGGTTCATCGAACTCAAGAAACCACATGGAAAATATATGAAAAAGGTTATCATTGAAGGTCCATTCCAAATGCCAACTACAACAATTCCTGGAGATCTAAATGAGATTCCTCCTAGAGAAGCAACTGTGACCCCTATTCCTGATGCTCAGCTTACAGCATAACAAATACTTCCACGTAAAGCAAATGAACTTGCAATGTCCTACATTCTTCAGGGAATTCCTAATCCAATCTTCGAAAGTATTAATGCTCAGAAAACTACTAACGACATGTGGGAACACGTTCATCTCCTAATGGAAGGAACTGAACTGAACCAAGAAGACATGAAATCCAAACTCTACCTTGAATACACAACGTTCATGATTGAAGCAGGAGAATCACTAAAGTCTTATTACCATCGATTCACTAACATCATAAATGAATTGGACAGACACAACATTGTTTTACCCAGGATTAGAGTAAACAAAAAGTTCCTCAGTTGTCTTGGTCCAGATTGGCAGAAATATGTCACCTTTTTTCGTCAAAAGAAAAATCTACACAATGCATCTTATGGGTTGTTGTATGATTATTTGAAGCACCACCAGTCAGAAATTTTCAAAGATCGAGCTATTCGTGTTACTTATTCACCTTCTACTACTCCGAATTCATTGGCACTGCTAGCTCAATCTCATTTTGCTCCATCACCATAGTCAAACCATGCTTTTGTCCAATAACAACATCACTTTGCTCATCCTCAACAAACCTCATCGACTCAACTCATTCCATATGAATCGACACCGCAATCAACTGACAATCAACTTGTTCCCTATGACAACACGGATACCATGCTCTACACAAATACAAACAGTGATGAAGATGATGCATTCAACTCATTGAATTAAGAATTTGCAGTAATTGCTCGTGCTTTCAGCAAGTTCTCCAACAAATCCAACAATCGTCTCTGCACTTCATCCACCACTAGGAATCAAGCGGTTGTACAAGATGGACGAGTTGAAATTCAGAATCGTGCTTATGGAAGAAATGGATTGGGAGGTTACATGGGAAATATAGGAACTGGACAAAGGTTTAATGCAGCAAGTGGCAGTAGGAACAATGCAGGTGCTCCACAGAGAATGGTTAAAATTATTGAGACTAGAAATCAAGGGAATGGGAATACAATGGTTAAGTGTTACAACTGCAATGGGAAAGGTCATCTGGCTAGTGCATATCCCAAACCTAGAACAAGAGGCAGTGAGTGTCACAAGAAGGCACTACTTCTTGCTCACAAGGATGAATCTGGGGGCACTCTCGCTGAGAAAGAAAACAACTTCATGGCAAATGCATATTCTGATGATGACATGGAAGACTTGGAAGCAAATGCAGCTGTGATGCTTATGGCCAACATGCAGAAATTGCACATGAGTGACACAGGCCCAATATATGATACTGACGGTCTGTCTCGGGTACCGGATTCAACATGCCTAATACATGAAATTGTATCACCATCTGCATCTGCATCAGACGAGGAGCAAGTTGTTCAAAATGCTTCATTATTATCTACTCAAGAAAATGAACAAATGAACACAGTGGTTACATTTGATGACGATCAAATTAACACAGTTGTTACATTTGATGATCCAATTGATGACGACAACAATGATCAAATTGAACAAAATGTTCTTTCGCTTGGTCCAGATCCAGAACTCATGAGCTTGCTATTGACCACCCAAACCCAGATGGATTTACAAAAATATCAGATTGATAAATGCAATGAGATCAACAGAAATTTAAAAGCAGAAGTTGGATTATTAACTAAGGATCTTGAGTGCTATAAAATACAACTCACAAATTTTGAAACATAAGAAAAACGAGAAAAAAGTTTTGAAGTTGCATTACAAAAAGCTTATGTCAAAGAACAAGATTTACAACATCAAATACGAGAATTAATTGTGTCTAACAGTAAATTGGTTTCCAAATTGGAAGAAGACAAAAGTGAGCTCAAACAACAAGTTGCACACCTCAATTCTGAACTTTCAAAAACAAGAACAGAGTTGTCAACTTGTCAAGCTAGTTTTTCGAAACATAAACAAGTGTCTAGGAAACAAACTGATTCTTACCTTGATGAAATTGTCGACCTGGAATGCAAATTAAAAGAGTTTCAAAACGTTGTATACAAAACTGGTGAGTCTATCACAACAATACAAAAGTTCACTTTGAAACCAAGTCCCACAGGTTACGGTTTTGCTCTAGGTGATAATAACCCACGTTTTCTACACACAACACTCAAGGAAAATTCAAAGTTGTATAGTGCAGACATACTATTTGATGAATCTATTGTGCGTGTTGTTGTACATGATTGTGAGGAAGAACAGGAACAGGAAGAAGAGAGTCGATCAAAA
Organism: Artemisia tridentata subsp. tridentata; assembly: GCA_021014915.2. NCBI lineage: Eukaryota > Viridiplantae > Streptophyta > Magnoliopsida > Asterales > Asteraceae > Artemisia > Artemisia tridentata. The sequence continues at coordinate 185,161,747 of CP139502.1, read as the reverse complement.
ATGAGTTTTAAACCATATGGTATACCATTTGATTATTCAAAAGTACCTCATATTTCCGACACCTTCGTTCCTAAAAAAGATAAAACAGAACAACCATGCTTTGTAATGCAAATTAATGAATCTTCTTCTGAGGTTGGTCCTGTTAAACCAGTGGCACAAATAAATGGTCCTTTACCAAATTATGGTGTAATTGCACCATTACCAAAAGATGTCTTGTACTTAGATATTTTGATACGTTTATAGAAGGCATCAAAATTTTGGAACAAGCAATTGAACGTAATTCTGAGATAACAGTTTCCACTTTTCTATCTCCTTATGAAAAAGAAAAGAGAGAAATTTTTCAAAAACAATTTTTACCATATGTTCAACATTTGCGTCTTTGTGCTACACACTGGGAACAGGAACTTCAAAAAGAAGTAACATCCATGATGAACACTTTCAATGCAACAGAAAATGCGATCTCAAAACAAAGTTTTACAAAAAGAAGCTGATCGACTCTTGGAAGATGTTCTAAGTTCTGATATTATCTCTGTGTTTATGAATTCCATTATGTGTCTTGTAATGCTATGCTTGTTGATGATCATACTGCTGACACTGAAACGTTGAGACATGAAATTGTGAATTTAAAAAGAGAAAATGAGAGAATCATTAAACTCAATGATGATGTGCAAAGTAAACTTTCAAAAGAAAATTTTCAACTCAATCAGAAGCTGCAATGGTGTCAAACTCAGAGTCTTGATTTTGAGTTAAAGTTGCAAAGTCAAAAAGAAACAATGTCCTTTCAGAACAGTAACACATCCAAAGTTCAGAATCTTGAAAAATGAAAATGCTGTTTTAAAAAGACAAATTTTCACATATGAAAAGGACATCGATTAAGTTTGTCAAAATCGGAATGACACCGTTCGCTTAAACAGAGAACTCGATTCAAAAATTCAACAAAAGAATCATATCATCATTGAACTCAAATAAAAAATTAAATTACTTGAAAAAGGAAAGTTTTTTTACATAAATGTGATTGCACCAGAAATGTACATAATGGACACAACACCTAGGAAAACATCCCATCAGACTACAAATTTGAATGCTTCCACTTCTACAGGAATAGTCACCCCTCCTAGCGTTAGCAGAACCAAGCATAAGAGCAACAAAAAGAAGACTATTATCTGGCAACGTAGGAGCGGCACACTAAAAGACCAAGAAGTAGAAGATCACCTTAGGAGTTTGAATAAAACGCATGTTGCGTCTAATTTAGAATCAAACTTAAGAACTTGTAATTCTAATCTTGTTGTAATGAATGCTAAAACTTTGAATGTTTTGAATGTTGATGCATCTTATGTGTTTTGTCGTAAAAGCATGTTATCTGGTGATCATAAAAAGTGTGTTGCAAAATCTCTTTTATCTCGTAATAAGAAACGTACATCTGGCATTTCCTCTAGGTCCACTACTGCTTCTAAGTCTATACTAGGAAAACCGCCAAGTGTAGTTTCTAAGAATGCCTTAGACAAAACCATAGTTGCAAATATAACTCCTAAGACAATCCAATCACCTAGCACATTCACTAAGAAGAAAGCTGAAACTAGTTGGACATGGCAACGTTGGCTACAAAGGAAACCTAGTTTTACTTGGCTACCTAAAGTGATTAATAATTGTGCTACTAACCCAACGGGTTCCACCGTTACCATCACTCCATCTTCGTCGTCTTCATGTGATGCAGGTGATTCAAATTGTTCTATGGATTGTTGATAGCGGCTGTTCCCGACATATGACAGGCAATCTCAAACTTTTAGTAAACTTTGTTGCAAAGTTCATCAGCACTATCAAATTCGTGAATGATCATTTCGCTGCTATCATGGGCTATGGAGATTATGTCAATGGAAACATCGAAATTAGTCGTGTATACTATGTCGAAGGCCTTAGTCACAACCTTTTCTTAGTCGGTCAGTTTTGTGATGGGGATTTGGAAGTAGCATTTTGGGAGAAAACTTGTTTCGTTCATGATTTACAAGGAAACAATCTCAAGACGGGCAAACGCGGAACTAGTTGTTAATACAAATATCGTCCTAAAAATGTTATTTATATTTTACGATCTTTTCTTTATTTTGTTAATGAAAATTACAAGGTTTATCTTTAGCAAAGCATAGATATAAGTTAAAGTCTTTTACATTTATAGTAACAAGTCTTTTAAAATTTAAAATACATTTACACATTACAAGATCACTAGGAATTACACATTACATACATATATACATTTACATGTTATTTTGATTTCTTAAAAATGGAAATACACATGAAATCATGACATGCATCATTTACATATCTTAGTTGACTTTACAATATATTTTGGAAAGATCTTGATGCTAAAGAGTTGACTTTGGAAGATCTTGACAAGACTTGACAATATATGGAAAGATTTGGAAATCCCTTAGCTGGCTTGTGTAACAACCGAGAAATTTCAAGTCATTACTTTTACTAATTTTATTTGCTTATTATGCTATTTTAAGTAAATTGGCTTTTGCCGGGAAAGTTGCCCGCGTACGTCGTGACACGTACACTAAAATTTGTAAATTGACTCAGGCTATGCTCAGTTTACCCGTTAATATGATTTATATTCCCCCACGTACTTGTTTTCATATGGAATAATGTAATTTTCCATTTCTACGCGAAGTGTGCACATTTTACGTTTTACGCGTTTTCAGCTCGCGGTTTAGGCTTTAAAGGCGTTATAACACTCCGGAAGGCTCGGGAAATTTATGAAACATCAAAATAGGTCATTTTAAGTTACATTTAACATTTTTATGAAAATATTATCTTCATGACTTTTATTTCCATAAACTAGGCATAAAACGTTACCGATTTAGCCCCGTTGGCCTTCAAACTCACTCCGTGACTTATAATACTTGTACAAAAGATGTATACAAGGTATATTTACAATATAATAAAAGAAAACCCTCCCCATAAAGCCCTTAGGCCGGCCTCCCATCAATACCACCCTCCCCTTTAATTACTTGCACACTCTTCATTTTTATCATTACCCATAAACTCATTATATCTTTGCATGCAACTCCCACTCTCTCTCACTAAAAATCATCCAACACCAAAGTTCCTTCTCCTGGAATTCTTGCTGCTGTGACATCCCCCCCTCAAGACCATCTTCATCAAGCTTTCAAGTATCCAAAAACCTTGCATTAGTTAACCCAATTGAGCCCTAGTAAGTTTCTTTAATTAGTTTCATCTCATTTTCTTTATTTTCCTATGTTTATTAGAGATTTTCCTAGGCTAAACAAACATCTATTGCATGTGTCATTTTAGTTGATTAGAGTCAAGATCTTATGGGAAATAGGTGGTTTGATAATCGGTTAGTGTTGATAGGTAAAAGTTATGCAAGAGATTAATGGATCTTATAGAATTTTTGGCTAGTTATGGATGTTTATCTTGGATGTTTGTTACTAAAAACTGAAGTTAAAACTAAATATAATCTATCATCTCCTGGAAATATTGATTTATTGTATGAATAAAAGAGTAGGAATCATTGGTCTTGAGCATGCATGTGTATTAGAGGTAATAAATGTACAAAAGTAGCCATTTTGATTGGTCAATAGTCTGTCCCAGATTTGATGCTTCAAGATCCGTTCACCATTTTGTACTCAGAAGGTTTTAAGAAAAAATAAAAATATTGAGAGTTAGCCACAGGTCTTAGGATCATTTCCCCGAAAACCTTACATCCTAATTCATCTTGGAGATTTTTAGAGAAAATCCACACTAAAACTGGTCCAGGAATGCATGTCAGATTTGAAAGGCTAATTACTCTAAAATGTTGTAAAGAACATTAGGTTGGTGTAAACATGAAAGTTGTAGCCAAGACCTGTAGAAAACTTTTCCCACAAGCCATGTGTCCATTAGACCTATAGATAAGAAGATACACTCTTTTTCCTAAACCCATTTGGATGCCGAGTATAACTATCTAGAGACACAGGGGTAAATTTGTAATTTTACCCATGTTCTGAAGTTCTCAGTAATGTGAGGCCTTGATTTTCATATTTTACAGAGTCATACCTTTCTAAGCATATAAAGTTCATAATTTTAGCCTTCAAGGTTTAGAAATGGCGACCCAATTGGTGCGACAATTTTATAAAATTTCCATCAGCATTGCATTTTTAAACCATATAAACTTTATTAAACGTCTTTCGACCCATGTCTTGCTATAAGACTTTTAAATAAATGACCATGTGATATTTTGAGTTCAAGTACTGAGTTAAGTCATAAATAATAAGTATTATACTTTAATCCCCGAGCCTAAGTCGTGTTATATTTTATTTAGGTCACTTGTGATCTTTGCGGTTTTCTCGACGTGCACACTTCTCCGATTTCCGTTGCTACTTCATTATTGGTGAGTTCATAGCCCCAATTTTACCTTAATTGTTTTACAAACTCCGTGGGGGAGATACATGCTATAAATAACTATGATCACAATGCTTTGAAAACTGTATGCTATCCTGACATTGTTATTGCCTAAGTTTCCCAAAGCCTGAAAGTCCCTTCTTTATCGTGAACCGTTAATCACTTGCGAGTGAACGCAAATGCCGTGAATAGGTCTATTGGGAATGACTTTCCCCATTTTGGACCGCTGCCCTGCATGGGCAACCATATGCACTGTATTTGAGGTTGCTAGGTAATTAGGCTATTACCTCTTGTTGAAGGGCAAAATTATATTCCGCTAGAATATCTGACCAAGTTAATGTTCGGGGTCACGAGCTTAGTGCAATAATAACTGAATCAGACTCTGCATTTGTTGCTTAGTCATTTTTATAAACTGAATTATATTGTGATCAACTGCTTATTACTAAAACTCTATGGATTCACTCAACCTTTGTGTTGACGTTTTAACATGTTTTATCTCAGGTTTAAAGGCATGAAGGTCTTGGATGGAGTCGCACGGATATATTTTGAGGACTCGGCATATTTTCACATTTGAAGTGTCTATATTTTAAAGATTTATGTTATGTTTAAAACATCTGCAATCTTTTGAAAACATTGTGTTTTATGAAAACTGTTGGGACCTTTGCAAACTCTGAGAATTTAATGTATCAAATGTGAAACACTTTTAAAACGTCTCTTTTCAAGGGTCGTTTTCCATGACTTGTACTTTGTGCTAGGAAGTAATACCCCAGTGATCTATCTTCCGCTGTTATAATTTTGGGGGTGTTAAACGTCTCTTTTCAAGGGTCGTTTTCCATGACTTGTACTTTGTGCTAGGAAGTAATACCCCAGTGATCTATCTTCCGCTGTTATAATTTTGGGGGTGTTATAGATTGGCATCAGAGCTACAGTTATAGAGAACTGGGTCGTTTTCAAAACCCAAACTATAACTATTTTTCACTAAAGAGTCTCTCATTGCCGTATCCGATATCCGTGCGCGTATGCCACCAGACTGCCTATGTTGTTATACATATTTCATCACTAATGGTATTATATAAAGTATGCTTATATACACTCTTATTTATATAAAGGATAATTATATAAATACTCGAACATTTATGCTCATTCTTGGAGCACCGCTATTCTATCGACTTACATGCTATTTATATACACACTTGGTGTACTTTTCGATCACTATACTTATTTATAGCATCACTATTATTTATATAAAGGTTAATTATATAAATGTTTGACTGATTTTGACCTCTTACGCTTATTTCGGAGCTTGAGCTCAAACCTTGTTTTCCCCGATTACATACCTATACTTACATTTTAATGGTCTCTTTTATTTCTCAAACATCGTGAGTAATATCGTGGTTCGTTACAACTTTTTCATAACCTTTCATAACATCGTCTTATGCAAAACCCGTTGCAGTCTATCGATTTCCCTCGGTTGTCTTACTATCCGCATTCGAAGACGAGCTGGAACATTGGTCACATAATTTTAGAACACCTACATCGCCTCGCAAACAATCGCCTAAAAGATACGCCGGATGATTAGAGCATGACTTTAATGTGCCGCCTTGGAACACCCTATTTTCGGAACACGACTTTTAACGTCCCATTCTCTTTCACTCCTTGTGTTTTGAAGAATCACGCCGCTAGGAAGGTAACGCCGAAGCTTGACAACAATGTTTACCCTAACTTAATACTATCTTTCGATTCCGAGGACAAAATTTGAAAACTTTTTGGCCACCATTCTGACACCCACTTCACCAACTTGTATACTAACGTCAAATAGTGAGACAAAGCCATTCGAGGACAAGGCTTTAGAGTGTGAACTCAAACCAGAAGATTACTAACTCGAAGAAGAACCCCTCGGAAGAAGAGAAGGAAAACCATTACTGCACCTACTCCTCTCGCTCGATGAAAGCCTATCACAAGAGAGCCCATCCAACACAGCATCTCATCATTGGTGACACACATGCCACATCATGACAGATATTACACGTCAGCAAAAATGAGCTGTAATGGCCAACCTACAGTCGTTGGAGTAGAGTAAAGCTCAAGGATCCAAGTGTGGATCTCACTTAATCAACATTCGTGATATTTATTGACTTTACCATTTATTATTTGTTCTCATTTAACTCCAAACAACTTTCGTGATACTCAATGCCTCTCTCATTTTATGTTGTTCCTATTTAAAATGCATGTTTTCAACGTAATGCTTCTCTCATTTATTGTTGATACCCATTCATTCTCAATTAGCAATCACAATGCTTATTGTCTTTGTCACTTATTGCGTTTCTCATTAATTGTTTACCCTCAGCTAGCATTCGTGCTGCTTACTGTATTTCTCATTTATTGTTCGTTCTCATTTCTTCTTCTCATTTAGCATTCGAGATGCACATTATCTTTCTAATTTATTGATTTTCCCAGTTATTCTCATATAACATTCGTGATATTTATGGATTTCATCATTTATCGTTTGTTCTCTTCCATGACATTTATCATCCTTCTCCTTTATTATTTTCTTTCACATTTATTGTCTATCTCATTTGTTCTCATTTAAAGTATTGTTACGCTTATTGCTTTCTTAATTCTTGTCTATTTCACTTCATTTCTTTTAACAATCGTGATGTTTATTATCCTTATCAGTTATCGACTTTCCTTATTCATTCTCATTTGATACTCGCAATGAATATTGTTTGTCTCATTTATTATTGAACCTCATTTGGAATTCTATCTTTCAGTATTGGCCTCTTTTGACCATTGGTTTGATTCGTTGGTTGTCTCGATTAATTGATTATTTGTGTTAATATTCTATATCTCTTCGCTTAACTATTATTGTAATATATGTTCCTTCTGTTTGCATTAATTTGAGTCATTGATCTCTCTTTTACACACCCTTTCATTTGCTTATTCGTTCGTATAAATATCAAATTTTCTTCCGAGCACTCTATGCTCATACTAGTATGAATGATATGGACATCTTAATCCATTCATTATTGTTCTGATTCATTGATCCTTTCATTTGCATCGATTGATAACAGTTTGCTTCTTTGTTCATACAGATATCTAATATATCCCTTTTAAGCAGTCTTTGCTCCTAAAACATTACACTTGACAGAGTTCTATTACTATGTTTGTGATTCATCAAGATCTTTCATTTGTATTATTAATTACTCCTTGTAACAATTTTTACCCCAAGGCATTGGAATCTACTTCTTACGACTGATAGTACGCTCCTGTAGTAATCCCATTCGCATTAATCGCTAGTACGCATCAGGGCGTAGGAACAACACTCCAGGACAACAGGCTGCAAGCAGTACAAGATCGTCAGGAGAGTTACGTGAAAGTTCGCCACGAAAGCACGTGCTATGTTTCGGAAAATGATGAAAACTGAACTCGATGTACGTTGAACCCTTCAAGAATTTGGCAAAAGCTGGACCGGTAGTTTATCGACTCGAACCACCCAAAAGAGCCCACTAGCGTGCACAACACATTTTACGATTCGAACTCGAAAAAGTGCCTATCGGATGAAACCCTCGTCACTCCACTAGAGGAGATTCAACTTGACGACAAGCTTTACTTTGATAAGGAACCAGTTGTGATCATGAACCAGGAAGTCAAACGACTCAACCAGAGTGCATTTCCATTTTCAAGGTTCGTTGGAATACTCGCCATGGACCCGAGTACACATGGGAGCGAAAAGAGGAGATTGCGACGAGAGTACCCTCATTTTCTTTTTCCGACACACCGTCAGCCGATAAGATAAACAGAATCACGAGGACGTGATTCCTTTTTAACGGATGGGTAATGTAACAACCGAGAAATTTCAAGTCATTACTTTTACTAATTTTATTTGCTTATTATGCTATTTTAAGTAAATTGGCTTTTGCCGGGAAAGTTGCCCGCGTACGTCGTGACACGTACACTAAAATTTGTAAATTGACTCAGGCTATGCTCAGTTTACCCGTTAATATGATTTATATTCCCCCACGTACTTGTTTTCATATGGAATAATGTAATTTTCCATTTCTACGCGAAGTGTGCACATTTTACGTTTTACGCGTTTTCAGCTCGCGGTTTAGGCTTTAAAGGCGTTATAACACTCCGGAAGGCTCGGGAAATTTATGAAACATCAAAATAGGTCATTTTAAGTTACATTTAACATTTTTATGAAAATATTATCTTCATGACTTTTATTTCCATAAACTAGGCATAAAACGTTACCGATTTAGCCCCGTTGGCCTTCAAACTCACTCCGTGACTTATAATACTTGTACAAAAGATGTATACAAGGTACATTTACGATATAATAAAAGAAAACCCTCCCCATAAAGCCCTTAGGCCGGCCTCCCATCAATACCACCCTCCCCTTTAATTACTTGCACACTCTTCATTTTTATCATTACCCATAAACTCATTATATCTTTGCATGCAACTCCCACTCTCTCTCACTAAAAATCATCCAACACCAAAGTTCCTTCTCCTGGAATTCTTGCTGCTGTGACATCCCCCCCTCAAGACCATCTTCATCAAGCTTTCAAGTATCCAAAAACCTTGCATTAGTTAACCCAATTGAGCCCTAGTAAGTTTCTTTAATTAGTTTCATCTCATTTTCTTTATTTTCCTATGTTTATTAGAGATTTTCCTAGGCTAAACAAACATCTATTGCATGTGTCATTTTAGTTGATTAGAGTCAAGATCTTATGGGAAATAGGTGGTTTGATAATCGGTTAGTGTTGATAGGTAAAAGTTATGCAAGAGATTAATGGATCTTATAGAATTTTTGGCTAGTTATGGATGTTTATCTTGGATGTTTGTTACTAAAAACTGAAGTTAAAACTAAAGATAATCTTTCATCTCCTGGAAATATTGATTTATTGTATGAATAAAAGAGTAGGAATCATTGGTCTTGAGCATGCATGTGTATTAGAGGTAATAAATGTACAAAAGTAGCCATTTTGATTGGTCAATAGTCTGTCCCAGATTTGATGCTTCAAGATCCGTTCACCATTTTGTACTCAGAAGGTTTTAAGCAAAAATAAAAATATTGAGAGTTAGCCACAGGTCTTAGGATCATTTCCCCGAAAACCTTACATCCTAATTCATCTTGGAGATTTTTAGAGAAAATCCACACTAAAACTGGTCCAGGAATGCATGTCAGATTTGAAAGGCTAATTACTCTAAAATGTTGTAAAGAACATTAGGTTGGTGTAAACATGAAAGTTGTAGCCAAGACCTGTAGAAAACTTTTCCCACAAGCCATGTGTCCATTAGACCTGTAGATAAGAAGATACACTCTTTTTCCTAAACCCATTTGGATGCTGAGTATAACTATCTAGAGACACAGGGGTAAATTTGTAATTTTACCCATGTTCTGAAGTTCTCAGTAATGTGAGGCCTTGATTTTCATATTTTACAGAGTCATACCTTTCTAAGCATATAAAGTTCATAATTTTAGCCTCCAAGGTTTAGAAATGGCGACCCAATTGGTGCGGCAATTTTATAAAATTTCCATCAGCATTGCATTTTTAAACCATATAAACTTTATTAAACGTCTTTCGACCCATGTCTTGCTATAAGACTTTTAAATAAATGACCATGTGATATTTTGAGTTCAAGTACTGAGTTAAGTCATAAATAATAAGTATTATACTTTAATCCCCGAGCCTAAGTCGTGTTATATTTTATTTAGGTCACTTGTGATCTTTGCGGTTTTCTTGACGTGCACACTTCTCCGATTTCCGTTGCTACTTCATTATTGGTGAGTTCATAGCCCCAATTTTACCTTAATTGTTTTACAAACTCCGTGGGGGAGATACATGCTATAAATAACTATGATCACAATGCTTTGAAAACTGTATGCTATCCTGACATTGTTATTGCCTAAGTTTCCCAAAGCCTGAAAGTCCCTTCTTTATCGTGAACCGTTAATCACTTGCGAGTGAACGCAAATGCCGTGAATAGATCTATTAGGAATGACTTTCCTCATTTTGGACCGCTGCCCTGCATGGGCAACCATATGCACTGTATTTGAGGTTGCTAGGTAATTAGGCTATTACCTCTTGTTGAAGGGCAAAATTATATTCCGCTAGAATATCTGACCAAGTTAATGTTCGGGGTCACGAGCTTAGTGCAATAATAACTGAATCAGACTCTGCATTTGTTTCTTAGTCATTTTTATAAACTGAATTATATTGTGATCAACTGCTTATTACTAAAACTCTATGGATTCACTCAACCTTTGTGTTGACGTTTTAGCATGTTTTATCTCAGGTTTAAAGGCATGAAGGTCTTGGATGGAGTCGCACGGATATATTTTGAGGACTCGGCATATTTTCACATTTGAAGTGTCTATATTTTAAAGATTTATGTTATGTTTAAAACATCTGCAATCTTTTGAAAACATTGTGTTTTATGAAAACTGTTGGGACCTTTGCAAACTCTGAGAATTTAATGTATCAAATGTGAAACACTTTTAAAACGTCTCTTTTCAAGGTCGTTTTCCATGACTTGTACTTTGTGCTAGGAAGTAATACCCCAGTGATCTATCTTCCGTTGTTATAATTTTGGGGGTGTTAAACGTCTCTTTTCAAGGGTCGTTTTCCATGACTTGTACTTTGTGCTAGGAAGTAATACCCCAGTGATCTATCTTCCGCTGTTATAATTTTGGGGGTGTTATAGCTTGTCCCCGCGGAACCAAACCAGTACAAGGGCGGAACCAATTTTTTGGGTCCGCCAAATCCGCGGGTTGTCTGCTCAGTTTTGCCTATAAATAGCAAGCTGATCATTCAAGCACACTCATCACTCATATAGCTTAAATTATACACTCATTCATTTGTAAATTACTAACCCATTACATTCATTCATTTCATTCTTAGTGATCTCTCTTTTGTAGCAAAGAAGATCAAGCATACAAGCTTCAACACTGTTGCAAGTCTTGATAGTTAGATACTGTGTGATTTGTTAGTGTTCACACATCATTGTTTATACCATTCATTCAGTAGTGATCGGTTAGTGTTTTAGTCCTCAAAACACATAGAGTGTCGGGAGTGGTTGTACCCTTGTTAAAGAACCAACGGGAGTGGTTGTACCCTTGTAAAGAACCCCGTGTTTACCTTAGTACCGGATAAAGTGTAAGCGACGTGTATAAAGGTTTTCTCTGCCGAGAAGGGAGTTTGTTTCTTAGTGAAGAAAAACTCTCGAGTTAGAGGCTCAAGGAGTGGAGTAGGGCAAGGAAGAGAGTCCTTGTAGACGAACCACTATAAATCTCCTTGTTGTGGTTTGATTGTTCCTTTCCTTATTTACTTAACTTATATTGTTTGTTTGTGTGTATTTACTTTGAAATCACGTTAAGTCACAAAGCGAATTAATTTTAAAACGGTAAAAACTATTCAACCCCCTTCTAGTTTTTCACAATTGGCATCAGCGCTACGTTACTCAAGATTTTCAAAATATATTGTATTTTAAAACTTGAAACGATCAAAGGATTTTGAAAACTTTAAAGAAGGGCAATCTATGCAAAGACCACCACTATTTGAACCAAATTGTTTCATATATTGGATAAACCGCTTTGAGACGTATGTGAAGTCAAAGGACATAGATCTATGGTATATCATTGTAGAGGGCGATTACAAACCCATAAGTAATGATATATCGAGTGGTACAAGAACCTGTTCCAACTAAGTAATGGTATATCATAGTTGTATGGATGATATAATGAAAGCTCAAAAGTTGGATCTTGATAAGGCCAAGCTAGATTTTATGAAACTAGATAACTTTGAAAAACAAGTAGTACAAGAACCTGTTCCAACTAAGTCAGACACCCACGGATCTGGCGGATCCAAAAATTTGGTTCCGCCAGTTGTACCAAAAGGTTCCGCAGGTACTGTTGATGAACAGAAGGTTCGTAATTCGGATCGTACTGAGTTCGTTAAGTTCACAAAGAAACCTAGTACTAGTAAAACTATTAACAAACAAAAACAAGCAGTTACTATAGGAAAAAGTTAAGATAATAATGAGTTTAGGATTAAAACAATTCAACAGAGACCTAAAACTAGTTTTCCCAAACACCCTTTCCTAAGAGTAACTTTAATTCACAACATCAGTATCAAAATAATTGGAACCAAAACATGTCTAGAAACTTTCAAGGTCCCAACTACATGCCATGGAACACCTGTCTACCATTTCCATACATGAACCATAATAATGTTATGTTTAACCCAAACGGACCCATGAGATATTGGGGACCAAACACTTGAGTTTTTCTTGAACTTAGGTGTGCTTGAAAGTTGAGTTAGAACCAGATGAGTAGATTAAAGATAGTGGGTGTTTAAGACACATGACGGGAAATAAATGCCTTTTCTCAACCTACCAAGTGTATGACGGAGGTAATGTCACATTCGGTAGCAAGCTTAAAAGTAAAATCATCAGAAAAGGTACAATCTTTCATGACTTTCTCACTATTGATGATGTTGCTCATGTAGATAACTTAGGATTTAACTTGCTTAGTATTAGTCAATTATGCCGCAAAAAGTATAACGTCCTTTTTAGTGAAAATGGAAGTAAAATACTTAAGGATGGCATAACTGTAGGAAAAAGTGTTTTAAAGAATAACGTTTACGGTATGAAGTCAGACAAAACACCTAAAGATAAACTTTGTCTCACCTCTCTGGATGAAAACTCAACTCTATGGCATAGACGCTTAGGTCACGCCAATATGAGGCTAATCCAATCCTTATCATCTAAGGAACTCGTTAGGAACCTACCCAAGTTAAAATACGACCAACACTTTTGTGATGCTTTCAAAATTGGGAAACAAGTTCATAATAGCCATAAGGCTAAAAACATGGTGTCTATATCTAGGTGTCTAGAATTGTTGCATATGGATTTGTTTGGTCCATCCACTATACAAAGTTACGAGGGAAACTTCTATACTTTGGTAATAGTAGATGATTACTCTAGGTATACTTGGGCTATGTTTTTGAAAACTAAAAACGAGGCATTTGATAAATTTGAAATTCTAAGTAAGAAAATTCAAAATCAAATAGGAAATAACATTGTGTCTATTAGAACCGACCACGGTCGTGAATTTGATAACGAAACCCAATTCGGAGCTTTTTGTGATGCTAATGGCATAACACATAATTTCTCGGCTCCTCGAACTCCTCAATCTAATGGTGTAGTAGAACGCAAAAATAGGACAACTCAAGAAATGAGTAGAACTATGTTAAATGAACAAAACATACCACAAAAGTTTTGGTGTCACGCCGTAGATACATCCACATACATCTTAAATAGAGTATTAATTAGACCATTTTTGAAAAAGACTCCATATGAGTTATATAGAGGCAAAAAGCCTACTTTAGGATATTTTAGAGTTTTTGGAAGCAAGTGCTTTATTTTAAACACTAAGGACTATCTCACCAAGTTCGACCTAAAGTCGTATGAAGGTGTATTTCTTGGGTACTCGCAAAGTAGTAAAGCCTACATAGTTTTGAACAAAGAAACCTCAAGAGTCGAGGAATCGTTGAACGTAACATTCGACAAAGGTCCACCTCCCTCTAAGACATCACCTTTGGTAGATGATGACTTAGTTGAAAGACAAATGGTTGAAAACCAAGAAAACATAGAAAATGTCAAAGAAGATGAACTGGTAGAAAGAGAAATAGTCAACATCAAAGAATCTAAAAGTCATCCATTAGACAACGTCATAGGAAAAATTAACGAAAGAACCTTAAGGTCAAAAGTCCAAAACGAAAGTAATTTCTTTTGTTTTGTTTCAACTATTGAACCTAAAAATGTTAATGAAGCCATAAAAGATGAATCTTGGGTCATAGCGATGCAAGAAGAATTAAACAAATTTGTTAGAAATTACGTTTGGACCTTAGTCCCTCAACCTCAAAATCAAACCATAATTGGAACCAAATGGGTGTTTAGGAACAAAATGGATGAAAATGGCGTAGTGTCTAGAAACAAAACTAGGCTAGTAGCTTAAGGCTACAATCAACAAGAAGGTATAGATTACGACGAGACATTTGCACCCGTCGCTAGGCTTGAGTCAATTAGAATATTACTTGCATATGCATGTGCACACGACTTTAGATTATTTCAAATGGATGTTAAAAGTGCTTTTCTAAATGGTTTTATTAATGAGGAAGTGTACGTTGCACAACCTCCCGGCTTTGCCGATTTTGAAAAACCTAATCATGTCTACAAACTTAAGAAAACATTATACGGACTTAAGCAAGCACCAAAAGCTTGGTATGATCGACTTAAGACTTTCCTAGTTGACCATAAGTATACCATGGGCCTAGTAGACAACACACTTTTCACCAAGAAAAAGGGATCACATATTATCATAGTCCAGATATATGTGGATGACATTATATTCGGTTCAACTTGTCAAGAGTTATGCGATGAATTTTCAAAAATCATGCATGATGAGTTTGAAATGAGTATGATGGGGGAACTAAACTTTTTCTTAGGTATCCAAATAAAACAATTAGAAGATGGGATATTCTTCAACCAATCTAAGTATATAAGGGATATGCTTATGAAATTTGGTCTTGAAGACTCCAAACCCATGAAAACACCGATGTATTCCGAAACCAAACTCACCAAGGATGACAAAAATGAATCCATAGATAGCACTAAATATATGGGAATGATTGGTAGTTTACTCTACGTCACGGCTAGCACACCGGACATTATGTTTAGTGTTTGTCTATATGCACGCTTTCAAGAAGATCCCAAAATATCTCATCTTGAAGCCGTTAAACGGATCTTTAGGTACATTAAAGGCACTACACATTTAGGACTATGGTATCCCAAAGGAACGGGTGTAGAAACCATAGTGTTTGCCGACTCAGACCATGCCGGTGATTATGTTGATAGGAAAAGTACAAGTGGTATTTGTACTTTTGTAGGACATTGTCTCACCTCATGGTTTGCTTAGAAACAAACGGCCCTCGCAATATCAACAACCGAAGCCGAGTACGTGTCTGCAGGAAAGGCGTGTCAACAAGCACTGCGGATGAAACAAGCTCTCGTCGACTATGGAATTGAACTCAACGACATTCTCATTCTTTGTGACAACAAAGGAGCTATCGACCACAACAAAAATATAGTCCAACACTCCAGAACCAAACACATAGAAATACGTCACCATTTCCTACGCGACAATGTTCAATAGGGAAACATTTCAATTGAGAAAGTATCCTCAGAGGACAACATTGCCGACATCCTCACAAAACCTCTCAAAAGGGAACCTTTCAACCTTCTTAGGCTTGGTTTAGGATTAATGGAACCTAGTGAGTAGATAAAACATTAGCTTAAACCTTAGATTAACCAAACACGGCAATAACCAAAATTTTAAGTCTGATCCTGCGGATCCAAACGACAACAAGGGCGGATCCCTTGTTTTGGTTCCGCCGGATCCGCGGCCTGCTGAGAATTTTTTTTTATATTAAACAAACATCCTGTACTATTCATCACACTTCCCAAAAACATACTAGCTAATGGAATTCGACCCTTATCACACCAAACTCACAATTTAGATCATCTTCTACAACCAATTTGTGCTCTAAAGATCTCTGTAAGTATCCTAATCACATCTACATTCCTAATCTGTGTCTAGGATTTCTATTTCATGCACAAAATCAAAACATGGGGTTTATGCATATGTTTAGCAAAATCATGAAACATATTTACTGAATTGCATTCACAAACCATTTTTTCCTTAGTTAGGAATTGCATTTTGTAGTACATTATCATAATTCATCAAAAACCCCATGAGAAATTTTTATCAAAATCTTCTCACGACTAGGAAAAACGGTTTTTGAACATTGTTCATACAAATACAAAAATGTTATGCTTTTAACATCACTTGCATAATGTCTCTTGAATGATAAAAGGGAATACATAACAAATATGTATTTTCGAGTACATTTAAATAAAGCTACATTGAAGTAGGAGCGTTTGGGTTATCTCTCGTTTTATCATAAAACTTACATAAACAAAATTTTCATGCATCAAAAGGAGTCGAGATAACCGTACCTCCACATTGTCCCCATATAGGCACACACTAGAAATTAATATACGTATTTTCGATAGTTTTAACTAAATTATGAAATTTTTGTCTAGGATAATCATGCCTCCCGCGACAAATTATGATCACAAAGAAACCACCAAATACCTACCCAAACACCACAAAACCAAAGGTTTCACTGAAGATCAAATCAAAATCTTAAAAGCCTTAGAGAAATGCTATGTTCACGAGGGTAGAACCGTAGACCCCTCATTCTATGAAGGAACCATTCTCCGAGAACAACTAGCCGCAATTCAATTCGATGGTCTTCTAGATATCGATGAACCCATAATTCCTCGATTCGTACTAGAATTCTATGCTAGTGTAGGTCTTAGTTCAAATTACTATGGTTACATTAACATCCACTTCAAAGTTAACGAAAATCACTTCAACATTCCTTTAGAACAATTTGGAGAAGTCTTAGGAGTTCCGAATCAAGGAACTTGCTTCTATTCGGACAAGTGGTCATTTTCCATTATCGAATCCAACCTTGATCGTTTGGCATCATATGACACACCATTAACTGCAAAAGAAACCATTCATGAGCATCTCTTTGTGCATAGGAACAACCAAACTAGGTTAAGTCGAGGTCGTCAAGTAGATAGAGATCCATTTGCCATGGAGCGTAATGAACTTAGGCCCCAATTTAAGAAGCTAGAAGAAGTTCTAAGGGCTAATGTCATAAGCACCATAGGAAATAGAGACCATGTCAACGCATGTCTTTGCTACATGATGTATTGTGGGTCAAACCACCAACCATTCAACCTCGCCTATTATATCGCCGAGAGAATGACCGATATTCTAGTTCAAGGTGCCACCGCCATGCCGTACGGGATGCTTCTCACCCGTCTCTATAGAGCTTTTGCACCCATTCCTCGAAATGCTTTAGGTTTCGTTCCCGACTACACCGAAATTCCACACACCTTTGTTCCTCTAAGTGATCATAGGGTAGCCGTAGCAAGAGGAAAACGTGCTCATCCTCCTACATCATCATCATCATCATCATCCATGAGTAAAGAGGATGGTTTGCCAAATTCTAGGATCTCTCCACCCGAGTACTTGAGCCAACTTCCTTCTATCCCGAATGAATCAGCGAAATTTCGACAAACAAAGGGTATAATGAAGAATCTTGGACGATGGGTAATGAAGCTTCACAAGAAGCTTAGCAAGAAGTGAAGTTTAAGGAATGTTTGGTATTAGACTTTTTCAAACAATGATGTGTTGAATTTATGTGTTTCTTAGGATATTATGTTAGTATTTAACTTGCATGTGAACTAACTTAACTTTGCAGGATGATAATACACGTTGTTATCGATTTTCAGTGTTTAAGCCACCGTTTGGCTTAACCCACTATTATGGTAAGTTATTATCATCGGATTAATCTATGTGTAAACGTGTGTTAGAAACTATGTTTTTAGTCTTATTCTATCACGTATTAGTAGTTAAATATGTTTTAGGAGAATTTTCAGGATTTGAACGAGTAACGCAAAATTTGACATGTTCTCTGTTTAAATTAGCACCTTTGAATGGTGGATTTGGTGAAACCAAATTCTAGGTTCCGTCAGTTGAAATCTTTGGCTCCGCCAAAATACAACCTGCGGATTCCGCGGAACCAAAATTTTGGTTTCGCCTTTGTTATCGTTTGGATCCGCCAACTCCAACAGTAACTTTTTCAAAATTCCCGACTAATCCTGATCCTTAGATAATTGATTTTAGTTTTTAGGATAATTCTACTGACCATTAGGATCATTAGTATGATTTAGAAACACTTATAACCATAAGAAATCAATTTCCCACCAAAATTTGAATATTCAAATTTTCATCTAAGTTACCTTTCTCTAACACCCAAGGACCCCTTTAATTGGTTTCTTGGAATTCGTGAATCAATCACATTACAAGCTTTTGAGTCATCTTCTGCACTCTCTGCACGTCTTCATGTCAACTCCATTTCTATGGATTGACTTTGATAATATGACAAACAACTTTTTCTTGTTCCAAGTTATTGGAAATCAACATTCCTTTATGAATCAAATCCAAACACCAATCTCCACAAACCTTAGAGATTATAAATTAGAAGCTTGAGATGATCTCAACTCACATCCTCACCATCACCTGTGCATCCCTAAACAACCCTCTCACAATGCATAAATCAAACAACTCCTACATGACCAGACCACACAGAAGGACAACACGAATAAGTGTCAGACCATACTGGTTAATAAATCCCACTCCTAATGTCAACTTCCCTACCATATCCACTACTACTACAACACCAATCATAACTCCGGTAGTTAACATACCATCACCTACTTCATCCCAACCAAGATCACTATCACCTACTCTATCTCAACCAAGATCACCATCATCTACCATAACACCTGTGGCTACCACACCACCACCTGTATCACCTCAAGTGACAAGAGCATCATCACCTACACATTTACCCAATCTTCAACCAAATAATTTACTTGCCATACTCAAAGCCATTGATGAATCAATGTGGCTCAACCAACCAAATACTCAAGGCAATGAGGAACTTGATCCTCTCAACCCCTCTTTAAACATGATGGAATCTCACTTACGTAATGCAAAGGATTTAGAATCTATTTGGCTTGCCTCCATTATATCTTCATCAAATCCAACCAACCCTCTGCAATAGGCACTTTTAGTTTCTTCCTAGTCTCCTTTTACATGATTTCTTAGGATTGTTTTAGGACTTTTCTTTTTATGTTGTAACATCATGTTATATTTATGGTTGTGGGTGATAACTATTTGGCATAATATCCTGGTTTGTTTGATTTAATAACATAATTGTATTGTTAGTTTGAATTCTCATAATGATTTGACCACATGTAATTAGGTGCATTTTTTTATAAGACACGTATTTTTGACTTTTTAAAGTCAAATGGGTTGAACTATCATGCTTGGTTGACCTATACATATGCATTATGCTACTTGGTTGGAATTAGTCACAACTAACCTTTGTTTTGTAGCTTTTCTCAACCTTAAATCATATACATTGGTACCCTAGCAACGGGTAGTATAGATCGAGGGGGAGTATATCATATACTAACTCATTATTTTGTAGCATTTCTCATCCTTGAAACGTATACGTTGGTACCCTAGCAATGGGGAGTATACATCGAGCGGTAGTATACATCGAGGGGGGAGCATATCATATTCTAACCGTTTGTTTTGTAGGATTATGCATCATAACCTTAGCACTCCTATTAGGGGGAGTATTATCCAAGGGGGAGCTTTTAAAGTTCTCAAAATCATTGAATCAATCTTGGTACTCCAATTTAAGGGGGAGTTATAACCAAGAATCGTTCACCGCATTCCGCTATGCATATCTTCTTTTTGTTTCGACAAAAAGGGGGAGATAGGATTAAGTTCATACATCACTGTACAACATCACAGTACATACTTTTATGCTTTAAATTGTTTTTAAAACTTGCATAAAACTAACTTAATCTATAGTTTTAAGAGACTTTCACTTTACTTATTCTATTGCATAAAAATAAACTTTATGTTTTGTCATCAACAAAAAGGGGGAGATTGTTAATACAAATATCGTCCTAAAAACGTTATTTATATTTTACGATCTTTGCTTTATTTTGTTAATGACAATTATAAGGTTTATCTTTAGCAAAGCATAGATATAAGTTAAAGTCTTTTACATTTATAGTAACAAGTCTTTTAAAATTTAAAATACATTTACACATTACAAGATCACTAGGAATTACACATTACATACATATATACATTTACATGTTATTTTTATTTCTTAAAAATGGATATACACATGACATCATGGCATGCATCATTTACATATCTTAGTTGACTTTACAATATATTTTGGAAAGATCTTGAAGCTAAAGAGTTGACTTTGGAAGATCTTGACAAGACTTGACAATATATGGAAAGATTTGGAAATCCCTTAGCTGGCTTGTCCCCGCGGAACCAAACCAGTACAAGGGCGGAACCAATTTTTTGGGTCCGCCAAATCCGCGGGTTGTCTGCTCAGTTTTGCCTATAAATAGCAAGCTGATCATTCAAGCACACTCATCACTCATATAGCTTAAATTATACACTCATTCATTTGTAAATTACTAACCCATTACATTCATTCATTTCATTCTTAGTGATCTCTCTTTTGTAGCAAAGAAGATCAAGCATACAAGCTTTAACACTGTTGCAAGTCTTGATAGTTAGATACTGTGTGATTTGTTAGTGTTCACACATCATTGTTTATACCATTCATTCAGTAGTGATCGGTTAGTGTTTTAGTCCTCAAAACACATAGAGTGTCGGGAGTGGTTGTACCCTTGTTAAAGAACCAACGGGAGTGGTTGTACCCTTGTAAAGAACCCGATGTTTAGCTTAGTACCGGATAAAGTGTAAGCGACGTGTATAAAGGTTTTCTCCGCCGAGAAGGGAGTTTGTTTCTTAGTGAAGAAAAACTCTCGAGTTAGAGGCTCGAGGAGTGGAGTAGGGCAAGGAAGAGAGTCCTTGTAGCCGAACCACTATAAATCTCCGTGTTGTGGTTTGATTGTTCCTTTCCTTATTTACTTAACTTATATTGTTTGTTTGTGTGTATTTACTTTGAAATCACGTTAAGTCACAAAGCGAATTAATTTTAAAACGGTAAAAACTATTCAACCCCCTTCTAGTTTTCCACACTAGTTTTTACACCATTTCTATGTCTGATATGACCGCTTCTTCTCCTAATGTCTACCCTCTAAAGCACATTCGACAAAATCCTGGTTATGGCACAAATGACTGTCTCATCCGAATTTCAAAACCATGACTGAACTTGCACGTCACGAACTAGTCGTTGGTCTTCCAAGGTTTCGATATGCAAAAGATCACCTATGTCCAGCTTGTGAACAAGGAAAAAGTACTCATGCACATTTCCCTTCAAAAATAGAACACAGTAATGATCACGTTCTTCAACTACTTCATATGGATTTGTGTGGCCCTATGCGTGTTCAAACGATCAACGGTAAACGCTACATTTTGGTAATTGTCGATGATTTTTTCAGATGGACTTGGGTCTACTTTCTACGAAGCAAAGATCAAGCTCCTTCAATGATCATCACCTTTCTCACTAAAATTCATGTTCACCTTCGTAATACAGTCAGAAAAGTTAGAACAGACAATGGAACTGAATTCAAGAATCAAACTCTTCGAGATTATTTTGAGAAAGTGGGAATTAAACATCAAACATCTATTGCCAGAAGTCCAGAACAGAATGGAGTTGTCGAAAGACGCAACATGACGTTAGTGGAAGCTGTAAGAACAATGCTGATCAATGCTCAATTACCTGATTACCTATGGGCAGAAGCTGTCTCCACTGCATGTTACACTCAAAACCATTGTATGATTACCAAACGGCATCACAAAATTCCATATGAGATTGTTCACAACCGTAAACTGAATATAAATTACTTTCATATATTTGGTGCCTTTTGTTACCCAAATAATGATTGTGATGATTTTGGAAAACTAAAAGCCAAAGCTGACACTGGTATCTTCATTGGATATTGTGAGAACTCCAAAGGTTTTCGAATTTGGAATCGTCATACTAGAGAAATTCAGGAGACTATTCATGCTAATTTCGATGAGCTTACAGAAATGGCTTCTGAGCAAAATAGCTTTGGACCCACAACCAATCGTCTAAATTTTCCAGATCAATCAGCTGCACCACTTTCCCTCAACCGTAAGGAATTAGAAACCTTGTTTGCTCCACTCGATGATTCTTTTGCAATTCGTGCACCAGATGTATCTACAAGTTCCGCTGCTTAACCTGATAACCATCCAATACCTAATACACCTACTACAACAACAACAGTTCCTGCAGATGCACCTCCAACTGAATCTCCATCAACAAAAGAACAAACCGATTTCAACACTGATAATGCAGCTGAAGATCTACAACCACAAGAAGTACCCGCACCTGCAAATTATGACGGAAATTCCTTTTTCAATCCATTTGCCCCGGCTACAACCATTCTCGATATTGCAGAGTCATCTATAAGTAACTTGGATCCGTCTAATATGCACAATCTTTTTCAAACTTACCCTACAACACACAATTGGACAAAAGATCATCCATTTGTAAATGTGATTGGTAATCCAAATAATCCAGTCATGACACGACAAAGACTTCACACGGGTGGTGAAACATGCATTTATGCACTTACCGTCTGTCAAGTAGAACCAAATAACATTAAAGAAGCTATGACTTATGACAATTGGATTGAATCAATGCAAGAAGAACTCGATCAATTCAAACTTCTTGAAGTCTGGGAATTGGTAGAAAGACCCGATGGAGTCTATGTTGTCGGACTTAAATGGATTTGGGAAAACAAACTTGATGCTGATGGAACAGTTATTCGTAACAAATCACGTCTGTTTGCCAAAGGCTTCAGCCAAGAAGAAGGCATTGACTTTGAAGAATCCTTTGCACTAGTGGCTAGACTTGAAGTTATCCGCATGTTTCTGGTGTATGCTGCCCGCAAGAACAACACCGTTTATCAAATGGATGTGAAAACTGCATTTCTGAATGGGAAACTCCGTGAAGAAGTGTATGTCACACAACCAGAGGGCTTCATCGATCTAGATCATCCGAATCATGTGTACAGACTCAAGAAAGCGCTTTATGGCCTTAAACAAGCCCTGAGGGCATGGTACGACAAACTGTCCGCATTCTTACTTGCTAATCACTTTACCAAAGGATCAGTTGATCCCACACTGTTTATTCAAAAACACAAGGAGGACATCTTAATTGTTCAAATTTATGTTGATGACATCATTTTTGGTTCAACACATAAAAAGTACTCAAATGCTTTTGCAAAATTAATGAATCAAAATTTTGAGATGTCTATGATGGGTGAACTTACGTTCTTCTTAGGACTTCAAGTTCATCAATCCCCCCATGGTATTTTTCTAAATCAGTCCGAGTATGCTCTTGAGATTTTAAAGAAACATGGCATGACAAGTTGTGACACTTATAACACACCTATGTCTGTGTCACACCCCCAAATTTCGTGACTTGCAGCGGAATGAAGCATTCAGGGGCGCGACTAGTCATAGCACTAAAGTTGCAGTTATATTGAAGGACCTAAAGTGTCGTTTAGAAAATACATCGTTTGATTATTTAAAAATATTCAGAGTTACAAAGCTAGGTCCCAAAAGGTGAAACAGGTTTTCATAAAACAAGTTCATACAATTCAAACGATGGATAAGTGCATAAAATATAAAGTGAGACGCGTCGACTCCGCGACTCCATGATGTCCATATGCAAGCCAACATGCGATACCTTAATTACCTGAAAATACATTGCTAAAAATGGTCAACAAAAATGTTGGTGAGATCATAGGTTTATGTAAATGAAATGTTGTACGGATACCACAAGTATAAATTGTATGACAAAACCATGCCACATAAAAATGATACATTAGCTCTAAGCTCATGACCCCGAAGCTAGACTGAATGAAATGCCCCAACCGAGTGTTTACCAATCACTCTAATATGACAGAAATGAAATGCGTTCGTTTGACCAGTTGGTGCTACCAACCCGAACGGAGGAGTCACCCTCAATAGATCTATCCACTCACTCTCGCTTGCTAACAATTAACGGTTCATGATAATAAAAGGGGACTTTAATCTGGGTAATGATGTAACTTAAGCAATGTAATGAGTTTGTATACTTTGGTCCGCATATGAAAATGGTGCAATGTATTCTCCCCCGAGAGTTTAGAAATCAATAAACAATTTAAAACGGGGCTATGAAAACTCACCTGATATGATATAGCAACAATGACAATGATGGATGTGATGAAATAAAGCTCGGTCTCTAACCGCGACCTATTATGAATGATGTGATCCAATGTAAGCAATGATATAATGCAACACATGCAAATACGTATGTTAACGATACCACTTGTTAGTTTTGAAAATAACGTTTATCGACGAAAAATACACTTTTGACGTCTCGTTAAGTTATAAACTACTTTTCGTGTAAATATGTTGAAACGGTACTCCACGATCCTCGTTTGGTGTTCTATCGGCAAAATGTAGCATTTTCATCGCAATTTAATATTTTCTTTAACTTGTGAAAATATGCCCAAAATGGCTTCGTGAAACTAGTCGCGAAATATTGCACGTTAAGTGTTAGTTGTCAAACTCGACGTTTTTGAAAACCTTGTAACAATGTATAAATGTCGTTTCATTTAACTTTTGATTGTACACGCCTCGATCAATTAGAAAATCGGCTAACAATGTTATGTCTCGCAAAAACACTAGTTTTAAATACTTAAAACACTTTCTATTAGTGGGCTGTCAAAATAAACATGGTACGTCGGGCTTCAAACGTGAATAACTCGGCCGTTATAAGCTCGTTTTCTACGTTCTTTACATCCACGGCTTCGTATAAACATGAAATAACATAATCTCAGTAGGTCGGGTCATCTAGATCACGTCTAATACCTCGTTTTTTCCTTTGAATCTCAGCGATCAGCAACTAAATTTTCAGAAAATTAGTTTTCGTCGTCTAACTTTGAAAAATCATATCTCCTTCGGTATAAGTCGGTTTTTAGTGATTCTTGCGGCCACGGTTTCGTTTTTGAAATAAATTTCTGAATATGTAGGCCAAAATATACCAAAAGTTACTGAGATTTCCAGACTTGGCGTTTAAGGACAGTAGCTATTTTAGATTGTTAAAAACTCATTTCCTTGGTTCTAAACTTGATCATACCACCTCAAATCAACTCCACAAGTTCGAAAATCCTACCATACACCTTCTTAGGGTGTCATGGGGTCCTAAACATCACCAACCTTGGTGGATTTCATGAGATCATTAGTGAAACTTATAGATCTAGTGTTAAAGATAGTTTATGTGCAAAAGTGGTATCTAAAACATAAGTAACTTGCATGAATAACTAATATAACTTGAAAATACATAAACATATGAATCAAATGAAAGTATAAGATGATCAAAATGTGTTCTTGAAACTTACTTGAATATTTGATGAGTTTTGATAAGAAATGAGTAAGAAACTTGAGATTTAATCACAAAACCATAACTAGGAAGATAAATGGAGCTTGATTATGACTTGAACTTAAAAAATTTATGGATTATGGTGGTGTTCTTCCTTGTGGCCGATCCAACAAGAAGAGAAAAGAGAGAATATGGTGGTTATTTTGCTAGTGAAATTGTTATGTATGTGTTATAGTTAGTGGACTTGAAATTAAATCACACTAAATTCATTTAATGCATGGTACTAGTAATCAAGTGTTGGAAGAATTAGGGGTGATTTAGGGGGGCGGCACATGTGCTAAACATGGAAGGGATTTGATGTTAATTAATGCAAGTGTCTCCATTTAATTAGAGTTTAGCTAGTTTTGAGTATACATTGAGTGTTATCGGGTACCAAGTTAACTAGAAATGAATCATGACGAGGTGAAATGAAATACGAAGAAGTTGTAAAAATTGTAAAATCATATTCCTTGCAAGAATCGGGTGTTAGAATGATTATCGGATTGAAATTTCGTAAACCGACGTAGTTATAAGCGTCAAACGAAAAATATAGCGATTGGTTTAAAAATACCGGGTAAAGTAATAATATAATCTCTATATCATTATAATTAGCTTGAAAATGTATTAGGATCATCGTCGGGAGTATTGGGTATAACGTTAATAGAAATGACTGAGTGATAACATTAATTAAACAATTAAGCATACGTTAATGAAAATCACACAACCCATGCATGAACTGATATGATAATGATGTTACTGATGATATGAAGACTACTCTAGTCTGTATGATGTGCCTTTACTGATGATGCATGAATACGCAGCTAAACCTAACTGGTTACGCGCATTTGAATACCCGTAAACCAAGTTTACGACATGATGAATGATGCCCATGAATAGTGATTTCCCTCCGGGAATGAATAGTGTCATGTGAATAGTAAAATTTTTGACGAATTCTCAAAGTCTCAAACTGACTTCAAAAATGATGAATAGTGAAATGATGAATAGTGATCGGTGAATAGTGATTGATGAATAGTAACTCATGAATAGTAAATTGTCGAGGTTTGGAAAATGACCTGAAATTATGAGTTGTGACAGTCTGCATCATCCCTAAAGCTGGATGCTGGTTTACATGGTACACCTATTGACCCTACAAAATAACGTAGTATGATTGGGTCCCTCATGTATCTAACAGCCAGCAGACCCGATATAGTTTTTGTAAATACAAATATCGTCTAAAAAACGTTATTTGTATTTTAAGATCTTTGCTATATTTTGTTAATGACAATTATAAACTTTATTTTTAGCAAAGCATAAATATAGTTAAGTCTTTTACATTTATAGTCACAAGCTTTTCATAAACTCTTAACATCATTTACATGCTACATATATGATCACTAGTATATACATGTTACATACATTTACATTTACATGTTACATTCATTTACATTTTATTACTTAATATGGAAAATGTACAATGACATCATGGCATGCATCACTTTGATATCTTTAGAAGATATTGAAGATCATAAGAATATCTTGGATTGATCTTCACTCAAAGACTAGATTTGGAAATATCTTGGTTAGATTTGGGAAAGATCTTGGAGATTTGCTGTCAGGCTCCCACGGAACCAAACAACATAACAGACGGATCCCTATTTTTGGATCCGTCCCATCCGTGGTTTGCCAAGGCAGTTGCCTATAAATAGCAAGCCACACATTCATGTTTTCTCATCACTCATAAGCATAAACAACATCATACATTCTTTCATTCATTACTAACCCATTCATATTACATATTTCATTCTTAGTGATCTTTCTTTTGTAGCAAAGAGATCAAAGCATCACAAGCTTCAACAAAGCGTTGCAAGACTTGTTAGATTAGTCATAGTGTGAATTTTTTGTTTTTCACACATCATAGTTGTACCAAACTATCATATACCTCTATTGTGATCGGTTAGTATTTTAGTCCTCAAAATACATACAGTATTGGGAGTGGCTGTGCCCTTGTAAAAGAACTCGGTATTTAGCTTTGTACCGGAAAAAGTGTAAGCGACGTTTGTAAAGGTTTTCTCCGTCGAGAAGGGAGCTTGTTTCTTAGTGAAGAAAAACTCTCGAGTTAGAGGCTCGAGGAGTGGAGTAGGGCAAGGAAGAGAGTCCTTGTAGACCGAACCACTATAAACATCCGTGTTGTGGTTTGATTGTTTCTTTCTCTACTTGTTATATATTGTTTATTATTTGCATTACTTGAAATCACGTTAAGTATTCAAAGCAAAAGAATTTTAAATCGGTAAAACTTTTCAACCCCCCTTCTAGTTTTTCACAATTGGCATCAGGAGCTACGTTACTCAAGATCTTTAAAATATATTTTATTTTAAAACTTGGAACGATCCATGGATTTTGAAAATTTCAAAGAAGGGCAATCTATGCAAAGACCACCACTATTTGAACCAAATGGTTTTATATATTGGAAAAACCGCTTTGAAACTTATGTGAAGTCAAAAGACATAGATCTATGGTATATCATTATAGAGGGTGATCATAAAGCTATAAAAAAAGATATATCAAGTGGTCGGGATGAGGATACTTCACTTGCTCGTCACAGTGAATAGCAAAAGAAGTTGATTGCCAAAAATAGTGAGGCTAAAATGATGCTTTACAATGCTTTACCTAGGAAATAATATGAAAGAGTCTTTATGTGTAAAACCGCTAAAGAAATTTGGCAATCTTTAATTATCACTCATCAAGGGAACTTACAAGTCAAGGATAAAAAAATTGATCTTCTTGTTCAACAATATGAACAATTTGTTATCCCTGAGGACGAGACCATTGATAGTGCATTTGCTAGGTTTAATACTATTATTACTTCTTTTAAAGCACTTGACGATTCTTTTTGTATTAAGAACTTTGTCAGAAAATTTCTTAGAGCACTCTATCCGAAGTGGAGAGCAAAGGTGACAGCCATTGAAGAATCCAAGGATCTTTCAAGCATGTCACTTGACGAGCTAATAGGAAATCTCAAAGTTCATGAGATGGTAATGAAAAAAGATTCAGAGATAGTTAAGGGCAAAAAGGACAAAGTCAAATCCATTGCCTTAAAAGCTAGGATAGATTCAAGTGATGATGAAGAGTCTAGTTTAGGTAGAGAAGATGAAGAATATGCCATGGACGTAAGAGATTTCAAGAAATTCTTTAGAAGACGAGGAAAGTTCGTAAGACAACCTCGAGAAGAAAAGAAATCCTTCCGAAAAGATAGTGATGATTAGAAAGGAAAAGGAGAAAGAAAGTGTTTTAGATGCGGTGATACTAGTCATCTAATAGGAGGTTGTCCTAAGCTACCCAAGAACAAAACTCAAAGAGCCTTTTTAAGTGGTGCTTGGAGCGACAGTGAAAATGATGACGAAGAGCCTAAGAATGACGAAGTTGCTCTTATGGCTCATGACTCAAATGAGGTACAATCTGACTCATCTTATTCTTCTATTGATGATGACACCTTGCAAATAGAATATAACAAACTATGTGAACTTAGCTTAAAAATCATAAACAAAAAGAAGATTTTGAAAACCAAAAAGGAATTTCTAGAAAATGAATTTTATGAGTTAAAAGAAAAAGCTAAACGATGAGAAAAGAGTAAAGCTATTGAAGAAGTATGTGAACCTTGTTAGGAGCTTAAACTAGAATTAGAAAACTTAAGATCACACAAGATGCACTTATCAAACAAAACTCAAAGTTCAAAAGGTTTGATAAAAATATTAGTTGTGTAGATGAGATAATGAAAATTAAAAAATTACCTCATGATAAAACCGAACTAGGTTTTATGAAATTAGGAGACTTAAGTAGTTTTAAGAAACTAGCCCTAAAAGTACAAGAAACTGTTCTAAAAGTTTCAGAAACCCATGGATCAGACGGAACCAAATCCTTGGTTCCGCCAGTAGTGGAGAAGGGATCCGTGGGAACTGTTGGTGAACAGAAAACTAGTACATCGGCTCTTACAGAGTTTGTTAAAGTCACTAGGAAATCTAATACTAGTTCAACTATAAACAAACAAAAACTAGTTGATACTTTAGGAGCAGGACTTGCTAGAAATGAATTTAGAGCTAAAACTACTCAACAAAGACCTAGGACGACTATTCCCAAACACCCCTTTCCAAAAAGTAACTGCAATACACAACCTCATTATAAAAGTAGTTGGAACCCAAACTTTCCTAGGAACTATCAAAGTCCCAACTACATGCCATGGAACCCTTATCTACCATTTCCATACATGAATCAAGATAATGGGATGTTTAACCCAAATGGACCCATGAGATATTGGGGACCAAATGCTTGAGTTTTTCTATTACTTAGGTATGCTTGAAAGTCAGGTTGGAACCAGACGAGTGGATAAAAGATAGCGGGTGTTCAAGGTACATGACGGGAAACAAGAGACTTTTCTCAACCTACCAAGAATATGACGAAGGTAATGTTACTTTTAGTAGCAATCTTAAAAGCAAAATTGTCAGAAAAGGTACTATCTCTCATGACTCTCTCTATATTGATGATGTTGCTCATGTTGATAACCTAGGTTTTAACTTACTTAGTATTAGCCAATTATTCCGTAAAAAGTATGACGTCATTTTCAGTGAAAACGGAAGTAAAATAATTAAAGATGGTATAACCGTAGGTAAAGGTGTTTTGAAAAATAACGTATACGTTATGAAATTAGATAAAACATCTAAAGACAAATTTTGTCTTACCCCTATAGACGATAACTCAACTCTTTGGCATAGACGCTTAAGCCACGCCAATATGAGACTAATCCAATCCCTAACATCTAAGGAACTCGTAAGGAACCTACCCAAGTTGAAATACGACCAACACTTTTGTGAAGCTTGCAAAATTGGGAAACAAGTTCATAATAGCCATAAGGCTAAAAATATGGTGTCTACATCTAGGTGTCAGGAACTATTGCATATGGATTTGTTTGGTCCATCCGCTATACAAATTTATGGAGGAAACTTCTATACTTTGGTCATAGTGGGTGATTATTCAAGATACACTTGGACTGAATTTTTGAAAAGTAAAAATGAAGCATTTGATAAATTTGAAATTCTTAGTAAGAAGATTCGAAATCAATAAAGGAAATAGCATTGTTTCAATTAGAACAGACCACAGTCGATAATTTAATAATGAAACTCAATTTGGAGCTTTTTGTGATGCTAATGGAATATGGTGTCTACATCTAGGTGTCACCCCATAACACTAATGGCATAACACATAACTTTTCAGCTCCACGTACTGTAACACCCCATAAGTTATAAGATAACAGCGGAAGACTAATCGGGGTATTACGGGGAGAATCATAGTCATTATCATAGAAAACGGCTCAAATGAGGTGTTTTGAAAGTACTTGTCATTCATGTAATAATTCAGTTACAAAAGTGAAATATCAGAGTTATGAAATCCATAAAAGGAGATAGTAATTTGAACTGAATGACATAATTTATTATAACACCATAAAAACTATATGTTTATTGCCCGCTCCGCCCCTTGACTACTCCGCTAATTACCTGAAATAAACATGCTAAAAGTCAACAAAATTGTTGATTGAAATCATAGAGTTTGTAATTATAATCAGTTCGAACACATGTGTAGGATTGCATGTGAGATACAATCATTTGAAGTGGTGATATTGCAGTTGTATATATATATTTCCCTAAGTCTCATGACACGCAAACGTTAATAAAGTACCGGGATTAGGTAGGGAACAATCCAAATTAATGGCATGAGTTATTGCCCTCGGGGTAATAGGGGATTTGCCAATTCCTATTTCATTCAAATATAATGCATTGCGACTAGTACGACTAGCAACTAAGGCTATCCGTCAAGTATTTGTGGAATAGGCAGTCAGCCTCCAATAGATCTATTCACTATATTCGCGGTCACTCGCAAGTGTTTAATGTCTCATGATATAAGGGGCTTGTGGCAAGAGTGGTAACTTAGGCAATATCAATCAGGTGTAGCATACATAAAAATACTTGTGTTCTAGTTGTTGCATGTATCTCCCCTAAGGAGTGTAAAGTGATAAAACGAGTAAAAGTGGGGCTATGAGTCACCTTGTGTGTAACTGGCAAGGTGAAATGTGAAATCAAGTGAGTTACGGGTACGGCTCCAACACACGACCTGAATAACAGTGATGTCTGAGTATTTGACTTAATATGAATAGTGAGTGTGAAAGTGAGTAACGGATAACGATTTGATTGGTAATGGTGAGAGTATGATATGCTTAAAATACTTAATTTTCAAAAATAATATTATCTATAATAATATCTTGTTTTTATGTCTTTAAATTCCATAAATATCGTTTCCTCAAAAGTGGTGGAACGAAACGTTAAGTTAAATCGTTAAAATTCGTAATATATAAATATAACGTAACGTGTTTAAATATATGAGAACGAATCGTAAAAATGCATGTGATGGTGTTGAAAATGTAAAATATGAAATAGAAAAGAAAAGGGGTATAAAGTTTCTGTTGGTCCTTGAACTTTTATAATTTTTACATTTTCTACCCTAACGGAGTTAGTTTTACACCGTTAGTCCTTGGTTAAATTTTAATTGCATTTTTAGTCCAAAAACTTCCAAAATGACATTTCAAGCTTACTGTTAGATGTTTTAACATTTTCTACCCTAAATTCACTGATTTAGCAGTTTTGGGATAAAATTATATAAAACTTACACTTTTAACCCGCATAGTAAAATACTTTGCAAACTTAGTCCAAAATTTACAAAAAAAGTGTGAAAAGAAATCATAGAGTTTTTTATAACTTTATAAAGCTTATTTAAGTTAAATCTAACTGCTTATACTCGATAAGTGCTTATTTTTCAGTTAATGGGCTTTAACGAGCCAATATAAAAGCCCATTAATGTTTTACGATCCAACGGGTTTTAAGGGAAGTTGGGCCTGGTCTTGGGCTTATTTTGTGACCTTTAAAACATATCAAAAGAGCTTATATCAACAGCTTATCGAATAAGCTTATAAACTGCTTATTGGGCTAACTAGCCCAATCGAATATGTATAAAGGTTTTGACACAGATCGAGTAGCAATTAGCTTTAGGGTTCAAAAAGGACTTACATTAGCTTATCAAGGAAAACTTATAACATCAACTTGTTAGGTGAGCTTATTGAGTATCATGTCGAGTAATAATAATTACATGTTGCATGTATGGTTTCGATTTTAAATGTTCATTTCTAGTCGACATAAGTAAGTTAGTCAAAATAAAATATAACTTATATTATGGGTGATATGTTTATACGATGCAACAAAAATTAAAAATGGTGCTCGAAATGCATAAAAATGAATATGTAAATGTCGTGTGATGGTGTAACAATGATTTCTAGCCTTCCATCAATAGGAGGCAAATCATGTTTACGTGAAAAATGAATAATAGAACTCGTAAAAATTAATAGAAAGTAATATACGTTCGAAATAAATACATAACGACGCATGGTGATATATATATCGAAGGAAAGAATAGAAAAGTGTTAGAGATGTGATGAAGCGAAAAGTGTACCGCTTTTAGGGGGTCATTTAAGCCCTAAATCGTATTTATTTGATCAAATATTGCCCTAAATCGTTCCTTTTGTCATTTTAGGTACTTTGGATAAGAAATCTGGAAAAGGGAGCATTTTGGACGTTTTTGGAGCATAAAAGTGAAGAAAACGACAAAGTCTCAAAATCGGCTGGAAAAGTACCTTTGACGGTGTCAAGTATTGTTCCAGACGGCGTCATGGCTTGGCAAAAGAGGTGGATATGAAAAATACACATGATAAGCCAGGGAGTTTTGCAATGTAAAGTCTGATGGCGTCACCCTTTAAGGTGATCATGGCCATCACGGTTTAAGCTAAAGAGGGACGGCGTCAAGCCCATTTCTGACGGAGTCAACCTTTGATAAGCCAGAGCGGATTTTGGAGCACTAAAGCGGGACGGCGTCATAAAGGCCATCCGAGAACCCTAGACACGGCGAGGTGACGACGTCAAGATCTATAACGTGACGCCGTCAGCCCTTAAACTCTATATATAGTTTTGCAATTTTTTTGTCATTAGTGTGCAACTTTGTGAGGAGAAACCCTAAGACGAATTTCTGCCATTTTTAAGGGTTGTCATACCCTTGGATCTCCCATGTTTAATTGAAGATAAGTAATCACTTAATCAATCAATATGTCTATGTGTTGTTTGATTATATCTTGTTCTTGTCTTTTGATTAACATGCTAGGCTAGATTTATCTTGTGTTTGCTTAGATCTAATGAAACCTAACTATTGATTATTAGTTGTTAGTGTGTTATTAATTGTATTGGATGATTGTTTATCGATGTTAGGCTTAAGAAAACTGGCTAACCTCCTATACAGTAACTTGCTTGAACGTCTTAAGAAGCATGAACCAATGCGTACTAGGTTTTTATGGTCGTATTTAATGCATGAGCGAATTCTAGTGATCCCATGTTAGGAGCTTCTTAGCCGGCTCGACATAGGAGTGAAGTAGGAGCTTGTAGAGTTGGGGAAGTACGTACGCCACCCCACGATTGGTATTAAGGAATACACCCGTCATCCACGCAATTAATACACACTAATCAACCGGTAAAAGATAGTTAGGGAGTAAGGAAATCTAAGTAAACACATTTCTCTCCATATAAGTTTCACAACATTTTCATTTTCAGTTATTTTATTTTATTTGCAATTGTAGTTATTTGGGTTAGTTGACTAGCAACTAATTCCGCCCACTCCTTCAAACCCGAGATTTTACTTGCTTTCATAAAAATATAAAAATACAAAAAATAATCTTCCTTCACCCTTAGACCTAATTAGAGTAGTTTTTCATACCTGACGAACACTATTCTCTGTGGAGAACGATCAATCCCCCGTACTTACCACTACACTATACTACATCGGTCAGGTACACTGCCTGGTGGGGTTGTAAGCCTCTTGAGATCCCTTGAGAGGTAAAACCTGTTGTAAGGTCGCAAAACCACGCATCAAGTTTTTGGCGCCGCTGCCGGGGAATATTTATTGTTTAGGTTGAATTTTTATTTTATTAGGTCTACTCACTAGATTCCTTTCTAGTGAGATTTTTATTTTATTTTTCTAGGGTTTCTTGTAGTCTATCTTTTTCTTTGTGCCCTTTGTTTGTAAAACCATTTTCATTTGTCACTATGATGGATGAAATTCCATTTAGATCATTGACAATAGAGGAACAATTATATTTCACCAATAGATTTGTTTCCTATCATTCCTATGAATTTTTGTGTGATCTTTGTGATTTCCAAAAGGAGTTAGGGGTAAGGTTAGATGGGTTTAATGAATTCTATGCATGTGAGATTTCTATTAGACGAGCATTATCTGGATCAATTCCTTTTAGTCAGGCCCTTTGGATGAATTTTGAGGAAAGCTTCCTAACCATGACCCATAAGTGGAACGAATTGGTGGATTCGTATGAGCAAAGAGACCTAGTTTCTAAGAACATGAACTTAGAATCAAACCAAGATTCTGAGACGGTTAGAGTTGAGCCACCTAGCTGCATGTCATGGTTAGGCACTACCATAATACAGGATGAACACATAGGTGACCTTGATGTGATGGAGGATTTAGCCGAGCATGATCACATTGATAAAAAAGACCTAGGTTTTATGACCAATGACTTTGAATCTCAAGGAACACATGATGAATCCTTTAGGCAAATTGAACATAAGATTATTGAGGAAGATCCTTATGATTCGGACATTGAAGTTGAGATGCCTAGAGAAGCACGTGAGATACTTAGGAGAATGCTTAGGATAGATTCTACCAAAACACATGATGAGGATATAGGTGATCTTGACACGTGGAATGATGAGGTCAATAACATAAGCCCACAAAATACTCAACCATCATTTGAGGCACCCACACCGCCCGTGACTTACCCGGAAGAAGTAGAAGAGACTTTAGGAATCCCGATGGAGGTAGAACCTTTGAACCAAACACAACTAGAGGATATAGGTTTGACTGCTTATAGTGATCACAACCTTACTCTTAGTTCTAGGGGATTTCCTATTTTTGATGAACCGGAGCCTCAACCAAAACCGTTACCTAATCTTCCATCTTTAGATGTGAATTTAGGAATTAAAAAAGGTCCCGATCCACCCATCAAACCATGTAGTCCAGGTAATGTTAAGATTAAGGTAGTAGACTCTAGGCCATGTGGAGTGGAAGCTAATATAGGAGTGAACCATGACCTTACATACTTACATCACCCATTCATGATTGATCACAAGAAACATTATGGGTTTAAACCGGGTTTATTAGGTCAAGATGGATTCCCAACTAGGAATCTCTCGAAGTTGATAGAAGATGATCCCTTTTTAGGAGAAAACTTTAATTCACCCATTGACCAAAGTAAACTAGGTAAGGTTATGATGAATGGAGCACACCCCTTTGAGTATATAATTCATCCACCATTCTTTCCTCACGCGGCATACTTCCACCAAGATGGTGTGTATCGCTACTATCACCCGCACTTAATCCTAAGTGTAGGAAAAACCTCTCCTTTATCCGTTAAATAAGGGTAGAGTCAGGCTTGTGACTCGAACAAAAACAAGCGCTTCTTGGGGGGCAACCCAAGCTTTATTTGCTTTGTGTGTTTAATTATTTGTCTGTTTGATTTTATTTGTTTCCGTATGTATGTTTAATTTTTATTATTATTGATTCATGTTCAAAACTAAATTGTGAAAATGCTTTATCTTGTTTTTAACTTCGTCTTAACTACATATAAAGGTATTTTGCAAAAGATAAGTGTAAGGGAAATCCAAATCGGTTTATTAGAACAAATGAACATGAATCATAACAATAATAAATTAACATACATATTAGTATTTGTTTGAGTCAAATGCTTGTATCGAGTCATAATGATATTTTGCAGGAATTCCAGGAAGTAAGGTATAGGTTTTTCCAGAAATTTTCCGGAAACTTAACATGAGAATTCTGTCAGATCATTTCTGACGGCGTCAGGTTTTAATTTTCTGAAATTTTTGAAAGTTTTGTTTTCATAAAAAGTTTTTATTAAATCTCTAACTTATAAACTCCAGGAATCTGCAAAATTATCATTCCACAAGCATTATATCCTTATATAGAATTTATCCCGCCGATGTTATGCAGGTTTTCGTGTTTGTTTTCTCAGGTTTAACAGGTTATTTTGGACAAGGAGATGTATGTGGAATCAAGCTTTTGGCGATGCTTTAGTCTTGGAGCTTCTACATTCTCTTGGAAGAAGATCTAACCATGTTACCTCTTTATCCACCACACGAATCAGGGGAGTATTTGATTTCATTCTTTTACCTTATTTACTTTTACATCTTGTTATTTGAACATTGGGGACAATGTTCACCTTAAGTGTAAGGGGGGGGGGGTAAAAAAATATGATACTTTAGAGAATACAATTGCACTTGATTTTTGTTTGTTTAATGGTAGATGTGTAATAAAACTGAGATAAATACCTGTTAGGGCAATTTTAGTGCCAAATTTAAATTTTTTTACAACATATAGGAGTGAAACTTTGATCTTAATGAGCGTCTCACGGATAGGAGTTATATGACTAGCACAAAAACCGTACCACTAAAAAATTTTCCACCCCCAAATATGTGAGGATCGCCCCTAGAATTGGTAGGAAAAGCATTTATGCTATGATGTATGTACCGGTAGCACTTAGATTCTAGAACTTGCGTTAGGACCATTCCGAGGCCACAAGTGAGACTACATTCGTGTAGTTAGATTTACTACATGATAAGAGGCATTAGGATTAACCCATTGTTTTACACCTGTGTTTTTGTTATAATTACTTTGGCTACATTGGTCAAGTAATTCTCCCACACCCTTTGCGTTGTACTCATTTTTAGTACACGATACCCCTAGTACACCCCTCAGAGCCTATCTTTTCGTTTCGACCTTTAAGCATTTTACTTAAAGGAAGAATTTGTTACACCCCATTTAAATGTACACCCAAATCGCCTTAGCCTACCTTGTATGCACTTATTTTTAGTGCATTATTGTGACACCATTTGTTTAAACCCCAAGTTAATTATCTAATTGATTACATGGTTGCTAAGTCGAGTCATATCCTTGTACATATTGTTTTGGGACGATTGGGACTCATGGGTAAAGTACTAGTGTAATGGAGTAATGGGGAAGAAGAACATTATTACCCCCATATGTACGTTAATATTTTAAAAAGTACTCCAAGTGTTTCGATTATCTTAATTCGAGTCATTAGAATAATTATTTGTAAAGTTATGTAAAAGTTCAAGTGTAAGGGGATGCAACGCCCCTATGATGTATTATTTTGGATGGTAGGGCAAGAGTGTATGAAGAAAAAAAAAATCGAAAAAATCAAGAAAAATACAAAAAAAAAAAAAATGAGAAAAAGAAAAGTAGAAAAAACATACGGACTACCATCCCGTTTCATTTTATGTTTTTGTTATTTTGTTTTTAGCTTAAGTCGACTCTAGTCTTGGCTTAGCAACGCCATATTGTACATGTAATTAATCAAGATCTTTAACTCGCCACCAGTAAAATATCCCTTATCCAACAAAACCGTGTTTATCATATCCCTACACCTTACGTTATAACCCATGTAAAAGCCCTCTTTGATAGTTTATCTTAGGTGCTTACGCCTAGTGGAGGAGGTTTTCGATCCTTTCCCAAGCCTATGGTAATCTATTTGCTATGACAGGTAGTGAGAGATATTATCCGTTTTCATTTATGAGATTTATTTTGATGACACCTGAGAGATGTGAGTATCTAAACACTACTTGTGAGGTGCTAGTTTGTAATCTCCGTGCTTATTATGATTAAAGTGGAACGACTATCTGTTGTAATTACTTTTACATTAGCATTAAATGACCCCTAACTTGTATTTTGATTAGAATAAAAGCGCATTTGCTTGAGGACAAGCAAATCTCAAGTGTAAGGGTATTTGATGAAGCGAAAAGTGTACCGCTTTTAGGGGGTCATTTAAGCCCTAAATCGTATTTATTTGATCAAATATTGCCCTAAATCGTTCCTTTTGTCATTTTAGGTACTTTGGAGAAGAAATCTGGAAAAGGGAGCATTTTGGACGTTTTTGGAGCATAAAAGTGAAGAAAACGACAAAGTCTCAAAATCGGCTGGAAAAGTACCTTTGACGGCGTCAAGTATTGTTCCAGACGGCGTCATGCCTTGGCAAAAGAGGTGGATATGAAAAATACACATGATAAGCCAGGGAGTTTTGCAATGTAAAGTCTGACGGCGTCACCCTTTAAGGTGATCAAGGCCATCACGGTTTAAGCTAAAGAGGGACGGCATCAAGCCCATTTCTGACGGTGTCAACCTTTGATAAGCCAGAGCGGATTTTGGAGCACTAAAGCGGGACGGCGTCAGGAAGGCCATCCGGGAACCCTAGACACGGCGAGGTGACGGCGTCAAGATCTATAACGTGACGCCGTCAGCCCTTAAACTCTATATATAGTTTTGCAATTTTTTTGTCATTAGTGTGCAACTTTGTGAGGAGAAACCCTAAGACGAATTTCTGCCATTTTTAAGGGTTTTCATACCCTTGGATCTCCCATGTTTAATTGAAGATAAGTAATCACTTAATCAATCAATATGTCTATGTGTTGTTTGATTATATCTTGTTCTTGTCTTTTGATTAACATGCTAGGCTAGATTTATCTTGTGTTTGCTTAGATCTAATGAAACCTAACTATTGATTATTAGTTGTTAGTGTGTTATTAATTGTATTGGATGATTGTTTATCGATGTTAGGCTTAAGAAAACTGGCTAACCTCCTATACGGTAACTTGCTTGAACGTCTTAAGAAGCATGAACCAATGCGTACTAGGTTTTTAAGGTTGTATTTAATGCATGAGCGAATTCTAGTGATCCCATGTTAGGAGCTTCTTAGCCGGCTCGACATAGGAGTGAAGTAGGAGCTTGTAGAGTTGGGGAAGTACGTACGCCACCCCACGATTGGTATTAAGGAATACACCCGTCATCCACGCAATTAATACACACTTATCAACCGGTAAAAGATAGTTAGGGAGTAAGGAAATCTAAGTAAACACATTTCTCTCCATATAAGTTTCACAACATTTTCATTTTCAGTTATTTTATTTTATTTGCAATTGTAGTTATTTGGGTTAGTTGACTAGCAACTAATTTCGCCCACTCCTTCAAACCCGAGATTTTACTTGCTTTCATAAAAATATAAAAATACAAAAAATAATCTTCCTTCACCCTTAGACCTAATTAGAGTAGTTTTTCATACCTGACGAACACTATTCCCTGTGGAGAACGATCAATCCCCCGTACTTACCACTACACTATACTACATCGGTCAGGTACACTGCCTGGTGGAGTTGTAAGCCTCTTGAGATCCCTTGAGAGGTAAAACCTGTTGTAAGGTCGCAAAACCACGCATCAAGATGACTTACAACACCTTAATGGTGGTGAGTTAAACGTGTAAAACGGACTAGAACTTGGATAGAAAACTCTTAACCCGCTAGAACTATAACAAATGCTTC
Organism: Artemisia tridentata subsp. tridentata; assembly: GCA_021014915.2. Taxonomy (NCBI): domain Eukaryota; kingdom Viridiplantae; phylum Streptophyta; class Magnoliopsida; order Asterales; family Asteraceae; genus Artemisia; species Artemisia tridentata. The sequence continues at coordinate 185,121,630 of CP139502.1, read as the reverse complement.
GAATGGGACTTTGACGATTCGAATGAGGCTCGAATGATATGAAATGGCTCCTAGTCTTCTGAGGTTCAAATATAGAGTGAAAGACTTGAGAGAATTGTGAAATAACAATACTAGTGTGAATGGGAGTTAAGGCAAGTGAATTATGTGTATGTATGTACACCTATAAGTGTATATATGGGATTTTTGAGACACAACTTGTGTCGAAGAGTAACATGGCAGGGAATTGGTGAATTTGAGGAGATTTGCAATAGAGTTCTAGGACTTTTAGAGAGGCTTGTGAGTGTAGGAGTGGTTGTGGGTCGGTTTGCATATAAATATATATATTATATGTATGTGTATGTGTTCGACATACATATACACGTACATATGTTTATCTCGAAAAAATGAGACCACAACTTGATTCGAATAGTAACATGGTAGAGAATATAAGACTTTTAGAAGGTTTGCAAAATATATTTGGAAGGATTTTGTGAGTGGGTTTGATCTGGTGTCGAGTTGTGTATATATGTGAGTGTGTCGACATGTTCAAGTGTCCAAATGACATTCTATCGTGTGATATTGTGTAATAAAGTGAGAAAATGAACTTAGGAACTTGTATTCGATCAAAGAACATAAAAGACATAGGTGGAATTTAGTTTAGATCAATTTGGTTTAAATGAATATAATTCGAGTGAAATTGTACATGTGTTGATGGTGATAAGCTTTGGATCTCGTTAGGTAATCAAACATTGGAATGGGGGAGTAAGGGTCGACATAGTATTTCTTTGGTGGTTGAGGATTCGAAATGTGTGAAAAGTTGTATATCTTGTGTGTCGAATTAAATAGAAATCGAGGCCAAGTGAGGGTGAGTTGATCGAGTGAGATAAGTGTTAATAAAATTATAAAAGTGTTGGGTTGGGCTAATGAATAGTACCAGGCCAGAAATTTGGGCCGAGATATAGTATGTGATCCGTTTGGTATTTAATGAGTGAGTTTATTTCATCGTGGTCCGCGTGTGAGCTCATTCCAATATTTGGTAAATCACGTGTCAACGTGTTTGTGTTATATAATGAAATAAACAAAAATTCAAAATTTTCCCATAAAAATGGTTAACTAAATAGTAATGGTAATTTAGTACTTGATTAACGTTTACAAATTACTGGGGAATTTTACAAATTGCTACAGCACCCACCCGTCAAACAGAATTCCATCCCGGAATTAAAGTCTAAGGTAGTTGTTAGGTTTGTCTAAGTGAATAAATGTGGGTATTTGTCGCGAATTTTTGATCTCACACTCCCTGGTGAAATCAGTAACTCTTTTAATGTGTTGATGGGTGAGCAAAAGTGTTCCGACTAATATTAGGACTCAACCGATGAGAAGTCATGGAAAAAGTTCATCTAAGAACTTCCACTCAGTATTCAAGAGAACGTGACTTCGTTTGATCACTCACACTAGAAGAAACAATTTGAAAGTCTCGCCACCTAGTGGATCCAATGACTATGAATATTAGTTTCTAACGGCTATGAACAGTGAATTCCAACGGATATGAACAGTGATTCCAACAGCTACTTTCCTTCTTATAAATACCCCAATTTAATTTTTCATTCTTCCACCACCCATATTTCTCTCATTAATTCTTTCAAAATGCCGCATCTTGTTACCATTCTTGCGATTGTATATGTTGTTGTTGCTGCCATCTACTTGGCCTATGTTCTGGATGAAGACTATGAATTTTTGGTCGGGGTTTTAGTGATTCTCTTACAACTCGTGGGTTTAGACATTGGCGTGGATAAGTTATGGGGGTAATAGTCTTACGTTAGGATTGTTAAAATAAGTTTTTGTTGTGTTTCCATGTAATCTATAATGAATGTGTAATAAGACTTGTTTGTTTTGATGAACTCAAATAAGTACATTTTATTACTATCATTTATCCTATTAATTTGACTTGTTTTATTATATTATGTATGAGGATTGATACTTAATCGTTTACTTTTGTAATTCTCAGGTAAAAACAAGCATTTGGTGAAACTTGGCGATTTTGGACTAATTATGGAGCAAAACATGCAAGAAGTTAAGAGTCTACTTAAATGCACAAGATCAAGACTATTCTGCTCCAGATGCGCCGCATCTCACTTATGACATGCGCCGCATCACTATCAATATTTCACCAGATACGATCCAAGATACAAGAGGACATGCGCCGCATCCAAGAATGGAGTTACGCCGCATCTTCTGGCGGTGTATGAATATTCCTGAATATTATAATCTTGGACCCCACGCGAAGTTAAGTCAATGCGCCGCATCTACTTACTAGATGCGCCGCATCTTACCCTCAGACAGAAACTATAAATACCCCAAGACCAGACGAATTCGAGGGGGCATAACATTATATACGAGGTTCGAAGACCAGAAACCTAGGACGAATTCAGAAGAATAGGCAGCACAAGACACACCCAAACGAAGATACAAGAGCTGTAAGAAGGTGTTGCATGTGTTTAATTCATTAAGTAGTTTTGTTTTATTGTGTTAGTAAACTTTAATTCATCAAGATTGGTGGTTTGTGTAATGTGACAACGGAAAGATTGCACTCCCTTAAAACTGCTTTCTCATTAATTAAAGTTTATATGTTGATGTCTTTGGTGACTTTTATTAGTGCATTGATAACCTCTGTGTCTAGCTGAGCGTTGATCGGGACGCCATGCCTCTGCCCTCGCCTATTTATTAGATCGCCTATGCATTCTATCGTCTGTAGAAAAGTAGGAAGAAAGATAAATAGGATAGTCATAAGTAATCATTAAGGGTTTACTCGCCGATAAGATTAGAACCAACGAGAAAGGACTTAATCTCGGTGCGTTGCATCGAACTATACACTTCATATAAAACTAGCAATAAAACAAGAGACAAACTACTTATCTATCAGGACAGCCTTCTTATTGTCTCGAGTATTTATCTGTGTACGTGTGTGCTATTCGCTGATTCATGCCTATTGGTTTAGTTTATTATTTAATTGGAACCAAATCGTGCCAGTCTCTCAGGCTGAACCCCCTTGCGTTAGATTAGGTTGTATAGCTAACTTAATATATTAAAATACTGATTAGAATAACTAGATAATACGTTCCACTCTTAGTGATCAACACTCTACTTACCATTATATTCATACTGACCGGGTACACTGCTCGTTAAGTGTGTGTGTGTTATTGATAAGTCGGCTAAATATAAATTTAAAACTTGAGTAGGCATTAATACTGCTAAACCGCAACGACACATCGCACGCATCAAGTTTTTGGCGCCGCTGCCGGGGAGTGAATTCTTATTATCTGTTAATTTGATTAGTATTTTAATTAGGTTTTTAATTTTTTAATCTAACCACTAATTCTGTGTTGTATATTAGATTAAATTGCATTCATTGTATTATTTTGCATATTTTCTGTTTTTGTGTGTTATTTGTTTGCTTTTATTTGTGTTTATTTTCGTTTGTGTTTTTATTTGTTTTTATTTTTCGTATTTTTTGTGTGTTCTGCTATCGTTGTACTGAGCTAAATCAAACGATACGGCGCATCTGATCTCTCAGATACGGCGTATTTCGTTTAATTATTATAAAATACAACGCGTTTAATTAATTCGATACGACGCATCTTTTCCCCAAGATACGGCGTATCTGTTTTTAAGAAATTTTTTTTTCTAAACGTTAACACCATACGACGCATCTGCTTTAGCAGATACAGCGTATCTATTATTTTAATTAAAAACAGTTTTCGAATTATTAAACAGATACGACGCATCGATCTCTGTCGATACGGCGTATCTTCTGAATAAAAAATCTTGTATTTTGAAACGTAACGAAAATACGGCGCATTAACTTTTGTTAATACGACGCATTTAATTTTAAATAAATATCGATTTTTGATTATTAAAATTGATACGGCGCATTCGAGTTTCTAAGCAGCGTATCTATTTTCTGAATAAAGTCTGATTTAATTTTAACGATTATAAGATACGGCGTATCCAACTTTTTGGATACGGCGCATCGTCTGGAGATATCAGTAACTTTAAATTTTTGTATTCCGTTTTCGTTGTTAATTTTCTGATATATTACTTCCTTGAGCATACCCTACTGATATTTTTGTGTTGATTTCAGGAAGTGCATGACCAGGAGTTCTACGAAGAACTTGATTCAACCTTTCGACGATCCTGAACGAGCTTTTCATTCGCTTAAAAGGCTTTTCAACACAAATAGATTTGATACTTCAAGTTCATTCGAGCTTGATTATTTTTCTGAAGAGAAAGAGGAAGAAGAAACAGAAACAATGGGCGAAAACACTACTATGGAGGAATACATGAACAAAACCCGTGCTGATCACACTTCAGGAGTTGCTAGACCAAAGTTTGATGATAAGTCAAAATTTGAATTGAAAGGTCAGTTTCTCAAGGAGCTAAGAGAGAATGCTTTCAGTGGATCGGAACACGAGGATGCTAATGAGCATGTTGAAAAGGTCCTCGAGATTGCGGATTTGTTTACTTCAGAAGGAGTCACTGACGATCAACTCATGCTAAGAATCTTTCCAATCTCGCTAAAAGGAGCTGCTAACAAGTGGCTAAGGAATGAATCTGCTAGTTCAATCACTACATGGGAAGATTTGAAGAGCAAGTTCCTGAAGAGATATTGTCCACCTGCTAGGACTGCTAAAAAGATGGAGGCTATCAACAGTTTCAAGCAAGAGCCCGATGAAACTCTTTATCAAGCTTGGGAACGATTTAAAGATTTACTGATAAAATGTCCTCAACACTATCTAACCTCTATGTAGGAGATAATATTGTTTTATCAAGGATTGGACGTGCCAACTAGACAAATCTTGGACGCTAAGGGAGCTGTGCCTCAAATGAGTGCAACCAATGCTAGGAAAGCAATCCAAGAAGCTGCTGATCATTCTCAAAAATGGCACGATGGGACCTCTACTAGATCTAAGAGCAGCACTAATTTTGACGGGATTGCTGCTATTCAAGCTCAATTGGATAAAATTAGTAGAGAGATGAAGAAGCGTGATGAAAGAGTGTATGCTGCCCAAGTTGGATGTGAAAAGTGCGAAGGACCTCACTACACTAAGGATTGCCCGAATAAGAATGAAAGTGAGACGTTTGAAGAAGCATATTACACCCAATTTGGACAACCATTCCGACCTTCAGGAAGATTTAGGGAAGCTACCCCGGGATTCTATCAAAAGAACAACTTCAATCCCGCTTATCAAGAAAGTAGGCAGACTTTAGATGACACTCTAAAGCAAATTATGGCCGATGCTGCTAAAAGATATGAGGAGAATACTGCTATGATCAAAGAAATCCGAGCTTCAACGGACACTACTACCAGAAATCAAGGAGCTTCGATCAAAGCATTGGAACAACAAATTGGTTAAATGAGCAAAGTTCTTCAAGAAAGGGGATATGGAAGTTTACCTAGCTCAACCGAAACCAACCCAAGAGATCATGTCAAGGCCATAAGCACCACTGAAGAAGTCACTCCTTACTTACCTAGAAGATCGATGAATGGTAATGATGGTGCAAGACCCGAATTTTTCTTTAATTCTTCAATCAGTTTAAGGAGACTACTCAAAGAAAAGACAAAGATTGAAGAGGAGATCAAGGCTACAATGAAAGAAGAGAGCTCTGTAACCGACTTAAATGCCTTGCCTCATAAAGAAAAAGACACAGGAAGTTTTACTTTGCCTTGTTCAATTAATAAATTATCTTTCAATAATGTATTAGCTGACTTAGGAGCTAGTGTTAGTGTTATGCCTCTTAAGACATTCACTACCCTAGGACTAGGAAAATTAGCACCAACTAAGTTACTTATTGAATTGGCTGATAAAACGGTAAAAACGACCTAAAGGGATTGCTAATAATGTGCTAGTTAAGATTGAGAAGTTTATTTTCCCTGTAGACTTTGTTATATTAGATATGCCCGAGGATGTTAAAGTGCCTTTAATCCTTGGAAGACCTTTCTTGTCTACTGCCAATGCTAAGATTGATGTGTTTAAAAGAAAAATCTCGTTAATGGTAGGGAATAATAAACTGGTCTATAAGTGCCAAGATCCTGTTAAAAGCATAATTAGAGGTGTCTATGTGCTAGGATTAAGAGAGCGTATGGACCTCGATCTTGAAGCTAAGCTTATGGGGGAAACATTGATTCAAAACAACTCAACTAATCCTAATCATGAGAACTTTGAGGAATTTATTGACCTTAATGTACCTACCGAACTTAGACGCGATGTTGTTAATGATTCTGATGATGAGTGGTATGATTGCGTAGTAATTAACAAACGTAGGAGAATAGTTGAGAATACGAATTTGAATAATGATGTGTTTATTGAACTACCACCCCACCTTGCTTATTTATGCCTATATGTTAATAAGAATTTCCCGTCTATCATTTTGTCATCTCTGCCCGAAAGGGACAGAACTTTGTTTATACAGATATTAAAGAAGAACGGCGTGGAAATTAAGGACGAGCAAGGAGTGTTCAATATTACTGAATTGGCAATGAGGGAGCGCGATGTTTCCGACTCCTTCAATGATCGATATTAAAAGAGCTGAACGTGAGTCTAACTTGAAGACTCTGGAATAAAGACAAGTGCTTACCGGGAGACAACCCGGATTTATCATATTTATTATTCTGTTTTTGTGTCGAGTCAGTCAGGCCGCAGAGGATACGGCGCATCTCAATCCTGAGATGCGACGCATCTCCTGCAATGGTCATATCTTATTTTATTTTTTCTGCATTTTTTATTTTCGAATTTAAAACTTTTTATCAGTTTATTTCAATACGGCGCATCCCTGGTTAAGGATGCGACGCATCTTCTATTCTAATCCGTAATTATTCCAGGCTCGATACGGCGTATCTTCTTCCATAAAATACGGCGCATCGACTGACCTGATGATTTTCATTTTTATTTTTATGTTTTATTTTTACCTAACTACTAATGTATTATGCAAGTTTGAACCTTTCTTAACTTAGGTGTGTTTTAAAGCCTTGGTGGTATTATAGATTCCTGCATTTCCTGTGGATACATCTATTATGAAGCTTAAACGTTCTAATCCACAAGAAAGATGAATTTTGCTCTTATACTAATGGAGGATCATACCGAGCAAATCTCAGGGGAGTTTTTCTGTTCTAATTCTTTTATTTTCCAGTTTTTAACCTTTTATACAAACAACGAGGACGTTGTTTAACTTAAGTGGGGGGATTGGAGAATTAGAACACTTAACACTTACTTGTCCTAAACTTTTCAAAATATGCTTAAAATGTGCTTAATATATAAAAATTTAAAATTTTTAGCATGTTTTTGTTTAAAGTCTAAGTTGCATAGCTGCACACACGACGTTATTTTCAAAAATTGTGATTTTTTAAAATTCACAAATCTATGAGTGTGCCGGTGACTTGTAAACTTTAGAACTTGGCTTGTATACTATTCGAGACCACCATAATAAGTATTATTTATATAATTGGAAAGACTTGTCTAAATTGGTAAATTCTAGGATTACACTCAAATAGCCTTTATATGTTATGTGATATTAGCTAACTACACTTGTTAGTTAACCCCCGTATAAACCCTTTTGTTACTCTCATTTTTAGAGTAAGATACCCCTAGAAAAACCCTCAGAACCATTCCTTTCGTTTCTTACACCTTTGTTAAAATGTTTCGTTACACCTTAAACCTTAGCCTACCCTGTAGATTAAAATCCGTGGTTGGTTAATTGCTATAGGCAAAGTGTGTTTCCTTACATTACCTGTGTTCGCGTGCGTAATTCATTATCTTTGGTTAGGTCGGGAAATTGCACAATGCAATTGGAGTGAAAGTAAATATTGTATATCTTTGAGTTTATTTTTCGTGTGTTTACTACTTTCACTATTACCGTTATTTCTGAAGTCATGAAAAGTATGGAAAGATTATCCAGAATTATCATTATAGTGATGTGGTGAAATTTTACACATCTATGTTTATGTTAAAGCTTAAGAAAAAAAAAAAAAAAAAAAAAATCGAAAAAAATAGAAAAGAAAAAGAAAAAAAAAGAAAAGTTGGATGTTTATTTTAACCAACTTATGTAAAGTTTTGTATTAAGTGGTCGATATCACCACTAGTTGTTGTATATTATATTTATGGATTGAATGGGAGTTGGCAGTTATGGGAACTCCAACTAAGGTTTATTCTTTGATTAAGATCTTGTTGAGTATAATTCGTGTCTACCTAAAGCGTGTGTTTCAAGTGTTAAAGCGTGAGTTATTCTATGATATGAGTCTTATTCATGGGATGGTTGGGATAGTGATTAACCACACTTAGGATTTTAATTTATTTGTTTTATTTATTTTTCATTTTACACCAATTTATATCCCAAATATTATCCATACCCTGTATTATTCTTTATCCAACCAAACCTTTGATTTATTGAGATTAGGGATTTGACCAATCTTAAGTATCGTAGTCGTGGATTCGGCTATGTATTTATGATTCTGTCACCCTTTTTGATATATTATTATTGGTGAAGTTTGGACCTATCTTTAGCCTATTCGAGTTAAGGATTTGAGCAATTGCAAGTATCGTGTTCGTGGATTCGATCATGTATTTGTGATTTTGTCGCCTTTTCTGGAATCTGAGATCGATAGAGATTAAGAATGATTAACCCTTAAGCCTAAAAACCCTTTTTACCGCTTTAGACTTGTTAATCCTTGGCTTTAGTGGGGGAGATGTGTATACTTGCCAAGCTTATGATAGAATATTCGTCACGACTGGACAGTTAAACGATTAGATTTGCTTTTATCGAAATATTTTATTTTACTTCTAATTCGTTAAGTGTTTGGTTGTGTGATTATGACAAAAATGAATACATGCTTAAATATAAAAATAAATCCTAATATCTTTTAGGATACATTTTCATAAGATTAATTCTAAGGTTTACTTGGGGACAAGTAAAGTTCAAGTGGGGGGATATTTGATGAACTCAAATAAGTACATTTTATTACTATCATTTATCCTATTAATTTGACTTGTTTTATTATATTATGTATGAGGATTGATACTTAATCGTTTACTTTTGTAATTCTCAGGTAAAAACAAGCATTTGGTGAAACTTGGCGATTTTAGACTAATTATGGAGCAAAACATGCAAGAAGTTAAGAGTCTACTTAAATGCACAAGATCAAGACTATTCTGCTCCAGATGCTCCGCATGTCACTTATGACATGCGCCGCATCACTATCAATATTTCACCAGATACGATCCAAGATACAAGAGGACATGCGCCGCATCCAAGAATAGAGTTACGCCGCATCTTCTGGCGGTGTACGAATATTCCTGAATATTATAATCTTGGACCCCACACGAAGTTAAGTCAATGCGCCGCATCTACTTACTAGATGCGCCGCATCTTACCCTCAGACAGAAACTATAAATACCCCAAGACCAGACGAATTCGAGGGGGCATAACATTATATACGAGGTTCGAAGACCAGAAACCTAGGACAAATTCAGACGAATAGGCAGCACAAGACACACCCAAACGAAGATACAAGAGCTGTAAGAAGGTGTTGCATGTGTTTAATTCATTAAGTAGTTTTGTTTTATTGTGTTAGTAAACTTTAATTCATCAAGATTGGTGGCTTGTGTAATGTGACAACGGAAAGATTGCACTCCCTTAAAACTGCTTTCTCATTAATTAAAGTTTATATGTTGATGTCTTTGGTGACTTTTATTAGTGCATTGATAACCTCTGTGTCTAGCTGAGCGTTGATCGGGTCGCCATGCCTCTGCCCTCGCCTATTTATTAGATCGCCTATGCATTCTATCGTCTGTAGAAAAGTAGGAAGAAAGATAAATAGGATAGTCATAAGTAATCATTAAGGGTTTACTCGCCGATAAGATTAGAACCAACGAGAAATGACTTAATCTCGGTGCGTTGCATCGAACTATACACTTCATATAAAACTAGCAATAAAACAAGTGACAAACTACTTATCTATCAGGACAGCCTTCTTATTGTCTCGAGTATTTATCTGTGTACGTGTGTGCTATTCGTTGATTCGTGCCTATTGGTTTAGTTTATTATTTAATTGCAACCAAACGTGCCAGTCTCTCAGGCTGAACCCCCTTGCGTTAGATTAGGTTGTATAGCTAACTTAATATATTAAAATACAGATTAGAATAACTAGATAATACGTTCCACTCTTAGTGATCGACACTCTACTTACCATTATATTCATACTGACCGGGTACACTGCTCGTTAAGTGTGTGTGTTATTGATAAGTCGGCTAAATATAAATTTAAAACTTGAGTAGGCATTAATACTGCTAAACCGCAACGACACATCGCACGCATCATGAATGTGTAATAAGACTTGTTTGTTTTTATGTATAAAACCATGTCTTTAGTTACCGCGTTAATGATTTGTTTGTATTTATCGTACAGGATACTCAAGGTGTTACATCCCGTCGTGGTTCTCGCTCTCGTAGGTGTAGTGGTGTTTTTCATTGGCTTGGCGGGTCAACCATTTGGCGATTCTATACCTTACTTAGTGATTTTTGTAACATTAGCACTATCGATGCTAATTTTATCGTTATGTATTAATATTCGTGGATTCTAATAAAATTTACGTTATTTGTGCTTTCCATAAATTTTTATGAATTCTTGTGATTCTCGAGTTCGTACTCATGTCGGATTTCTTTCATTGGGATGATGGGTAATAGGTGTAGATATCTATAGAGTGTTGTCAAGAGGGATGTTTACGAACAGTTTGTCTCGTCACAAGACTTTGCTTTTGAATGAAGATTGTTTCAGGAAATTTGAAAAGATGACTGTTTCATTCATGACATGATTCTTCCCAAATTAGACATAGGTGATCAGGCTATGTATAATTGAGGACCAATGATGTGATGCTTGGCTCAGTCAAAGTAGTGTTATGTTTCTCAAGAGGTTTTAGATGGTGTTCAACGTGTTATTTTTGTAAAATGGAAACCTAAATAATCTTTCAAGGTATCAAGAAAAATTGGTTCGCACAACGGTGATGGATTAGAAATTTCTGGGGTGGAAATAGGATAGCTTTGAAATGGATCCTAGCGTTTGTGTGAGAATATTATGGGATGGTAATAGTCTATTGTTCGGTCAGGAATGTTATTAATCAGATTCCTAATAGGATAGCAGTGTATTGTTACGAAATGATTATGAATAGGGTAAATGGAATAGATACTGTAATAGACGTAGTTTGTGATTATCATGGAAATAGTACAAGATAGAGATCTCATAAGATAGCAAGGTAGTTGTTACACTCAGGTTACTCCATAGTACCTAAGGTAAAGTACAAAAGGAAATACAACTCTAGAGGGTTTGAACTAAGGTTTATTTATTACAACAGGAACTTCTTCATCTGTTTAAACATTGTTGTTGCCCTTTGATGTTGTTGAGGTTCTAACGAGCTTCCATTCTCTTCCACTGGCCTTGTTGTTCTAATTGGTATTCTGGGTTGGGCACTGATTCCTGTAGTGTCCTTTCCCATCACATCCGTAACATACTACGGCTACTGGCTGAGCATTAGCGCCTGTGAATTTGCAGTCTCCTGTTTTGTGGCCCATTCTCTGGCATTTCCCGCATTTAGCAATGCAAAGTCCAGTGTGATGCATCTTGCATCGTTTGCATAGAGGTAGCTTCCCACGATAACCATTTCCGTTAGCAGGTGTGGCGATACAGTCTCTGCTAGCTTCATGCCTGCAATCTTGTTGGTGGTGGTAGTTGTTGCGATCTTGCAGATGGTTGTGGTTACGGTTGTTTTTGTTGTGGTACTTGTAGTTGTTGAGAGTAGTGGTTTCTCTCCCATCCAGTTTTCGTTTATGATCATTTCCCTTGGATGTAGTACCCCGTTTAACTCCACAGTCCAGAAATCGGTGGGTATTGGTGATGATAGGTTCAGTCATTCCTTCTATACCTTTAAGATGAATTGGTTTTCAACTGGTGAAACTCTCATAGGTACACTTACAAGACGCAGCCGTTTCCTTTTCTCCTGTTGCTCTATTGTTCTACTCGGACGAGCTACGGTAGTCTCTTGGGTTTCGAGTACTGCAGCAACGATGTTTGTTACCAATTTTCAGATAGCTTCAGGAGTCATAGTTAGGGTTGGTGCCGGTGTGATATTTGTCTTTCTCGTGTTGGCCAACTTCTTTTAATATTACTAGAAATATGGATTTAGAATTCACATAATGACCGTGTTAGAATAAATTGAGTAATAGGGTGATTGTATACAAGTCCTAACAATCTTATCACAAATGTGAAATTGTAATCAACTGAGAAATCATAAGATCACGACATGTTTGGGTACTATCATAAATAAATGATCGACTCTTGGTATATGATTGATAAGGAACAAAGTGATTCATCATCTACAAAAGCTAAAGTTCAACAACTTTCTCTTCATTCATCAAGTTTTCTTCCGAAAATTTTCTTTAAAAATCTATGGTTATAGCCCAGTTATGACATGTATAAGGAACCATAACAATCATAGGTAACATCACGGCATGTATGGATACAATCACTACACACATGAATATAAGGAAACAACCATAACTCCACATTAATATATAGCAAATCCATAACAAACAACATAATATTAATAACTTGATTGACTGTTTTACAAAACAAATGATACAAGGTCTTTTATTAATGCCCGATGCGGTAGGTTAAGATGCCTCAAAACTACAACTGATGTGATGTATGTCTAACTACTGGAATATCTCATCCATGTGACCCTGTGAGTTCTAAAATCTGATCCAGAAGCCTCTGTATGTCAGTCTGATGGTGGACTTGCATGTCTTCCATGAGGGTCTCTAATGTATCGGCTCTATGGCGCGCTCGTAAGGCTTCCTCATTCATTCTTTGTCCCTCCCATTGCAAAACTGTCATATGGAAACGTGTCTTGAACATATCTGACTGAAACCTGGTTAGTCCATCCTGAAGGTTCATCCTGTCGGATAAAAGGTTATGTAGGGTGCCATTGACCGTCTCGGGGCGGTCGAGTGGTGTTCTGTCAACGATGTTCAAGAGTGTATCGATCTATTCCTCATGACGCTCCAGTTGTGTCATTATGGTAGAAGGAGTAGGTGTGCAGGCAACTGCTATCCTGACGCTCTCCCCAGTCTCGAAGACTCGGGCTGGAAGAGTGAAAACAGGTGGAAAATAGTAATGATGAAGAAGACCTGAGAGGGTAAATCCTCCTTATGAGTCGACTCCCGTTGGTGAGGTGTAAACGGGTATGATTGGATGAGTAGATTAAACGAGTAGTCGGGTCTAACCAACGGTGGAGGGGATGATGATAGTAGTGGTGGTAAGGTATGCTCAGGAGATAATGGTGGTGTCATCCTGATCATATCCAATGGTGATGTAGGGGATAGAGGTGGTGATGGTGGTATAATCGGAACTATGGGTAATCGTACTCTCTTGCGAGGTATACGCATAAGGATAGGGCCATTGGGATGGCTTCGAAATGGTGTCATAAACGGTTTGTGCTTATAGGGTTCTAAAATCCTGACTCGTCTACGCTGGGCTACTGGTGCAAGTGGGAGTGGTGGAGTTGGTAATAGAGTTTCCAAATCAGCAGCAGGCAGTCACTGTTGAGTCTGCATATACTGATCATCTGTAAGTGGAGTGTAAGTAAGAGAAACTGGACGGTTCCCCGGATGAGGTGATGAAATATATGTCCGTCAAGCTAGTACGTATGGGTCTTCTGATATGGATGAGTCTGGGTTACCTAGTGCAACAGGTGTCATAGGTGGGGTGTTCGACACTGTAGCAGTCGAAGTACTAGGAACTATGGGTGATGTGATAGATGATAAAGTGCTCTCGGACTCCATGTCCGATGATGAGGTGCTAAGGTATGAGTCTGTAGACATGGTACTCTAATAACCCGTAAATAGTAAATGTAAGTAATCAATAACATCAAGGGTGTGAAAATAAAGGTGAAATAATCAAGTGTGTGAGTGTAAATGTGAAGTATCAAATGTGTGAAGATTAATGTGAAATAATTTCAATAGGTAATGTATTGAACATGGTGATATGCAGGCACAGAGGGCGTAAGGTGGTATGGTGTAAAAATCATTCATTTTGAAAGTTTAGTTATAGTCCAATGTTTTAAAACATTTGGTTCTCTATAACCATGTCTCTGATGCCAATCTGTAACACCAACCAAATTATGAGATAACAACGGAAGACAAATCGGGCTATTACGGGGAGGATCATAGTCATAATCATAGAAAATGGCTCAAATGAGGCGTTTTGAAAGTACTTTTCATTCATGTAATAATTCAGTTACAAAAGTGAAATATCAGAGTTAGGAAATCCATAAAAGGAGATTGTAGTTTAAACTGAATGACATAATTTATTTTAACACCACAAAAACTGTAAGTTTATTGCCCGCTCCACGCCTTGACTGCTCCGCTAATTACCTGAGAAAAACATGCTAAAAGTCAACAAAATTCATGAGTGAAATCAAAGAGTTTGTAATTATAATCAGTTCAAACACAAGTGTAGGATTGCATGTGAGATACAATCATATGAAATGGTGATATTGCATTTGTATATATATATATATATATATTTCCCTAAGTCTCATGACACGCAAACGTTAACAGAGTACCGGGATTAGGTGGGGAACAATCCAAATTAATGGCATGAGTTATGGCCCTCGGGGTAATAGGGGATTTGCCAATTCCTATTTCATTCAAATATAATGCATTGCGACTAATACGACTAGCAACTAAGGCTATCCGTCAAGTATTAGTGGAATAGGCAGTCAGCCTCCAATAGATCTATTCACTATATTCGCGTTCACTCGCAAGTGATTAATGGCTCATAAAATAAGGGGCTTGTGGCAATAGTGGTAACTTAGGCAATATCAATCAGGTGTAGCATACATAAAAATAATTGTGTTCTATTTGTAGCATGTATCTCCCCTACGGAGTGTAAAGTGATAAAACGATTAAAAGTGGGGCTATGACTCACCTTGTATGTAACTGGAAAGGTGAAATGTGAAATCAAGTGAGTTACGGGTACCGCTCCAACACACGACTTGAATAACAGTGAAGTCTGAGAATTTAACTTAATATGAATAGTGAGTGTGAAAGTGAGTAACGGATAACGATTTGATTAGTGATGGAGAGAGTGCGATATGCTTAAAATGCTTAAAGTTCAAAAATAATATTATATATAATATTATCTTGTTTTTATGTCTTTAAATTCCATAAATATCGTTTCCTCGAAAGT
This sequence comes from Artemisia tridentata subsp. tridentata, assembly GCA_021014915.2. Lineage (NCBI taxonomy): Eukaryota > Viridiplantae > Streptophyta > Magnoliopsida > Asterales > Asteraceae > Artemisia > Artemisia tridentata. The sequence continues at coordinate 185,106,360 of CP139502.1, read as the reverse complement.
GGTGGAACAAAACGTTTAGTTAAATCGTTAAAATTCTTTATATATAAATATAATGTAACGTGTTTAAATATATGTGAACGAATCGTAAAAATGCACGTGATGGTGTTGAAAATGTAAAATATGAAATAGAAATGAATAGAGGTATAAAGTTTCTGTTGGTCCTTGAACTTTTACAATTTTTACATTTTCTACCCAAACGGAGTTAGTTTTGCACCGTTAGTCCTTGGTTAACTTTTAATTGCATTTTTAGTCCAAAAACTTCCAAAATGACATTTCAAGCTTACTATTAAATGTTTTAACATTTTCTACCCTTAATTCACTGATTTGGCAGTTCTGGGATATAATTATATAAAACTTACAATTTTAACCCGCATAGTAAAATACTTTGCAAACTTAGACCAAAATTTACAAAAAAATGTGAAAAGAAATCCGAGATTTTTTATAACTTTATAAAGCTTATTTAAGTTAAATCCAACTATTTATTCTCGATAAGTGCTTATTTTTCAGTTAATGGGCTTTAACGAGCCGATATAAAAGCCCATTAACGTTTTACGATCCAACGGGTTTCAAGGGAAGTTGGGCCTGGTATTGGGCTTATTTTGCGACCTTAAAAACATATCAAAAGAGCTTATATCAACAGCTTATCGAATAAGCTTATAAACTGCTTATTGGGCTAACTTGCCTAATCGAATATATATAAAGGTTTTGACACAGTTCGAGTAGCGATTAGCTTTAGGGTTCAAAAAGGACTTATATGAGCTTATCAAGGAAAACTTATAACATCAACTCATGTCGAGTAATAAAAATTACATGTTGCATGTATGGTTTCGATTTTAAATGGTCATTTCTAGTCGACATAAGTGAGTTGGTCAAAATGAAATATAACTTATATTATGGGTGATATGTTTATACGATGCAACAAAAATTAAAAATGGTGCTCGAAATGCATAAAAATGAATATGTAAATGTCGTGTGATGGTGTAACAATGATTTCTAGCCTTCCATCAATAGGAGGCAAATCATGTTTACGTGAAAAATGAATAATAAAACTTGTAATAATTAATAGAAAGTAATATACGTTCGAAATAAATACATAACGATGCTTGGTGATATATATATCGAAGGAAAGAATAGAAAAGTGTTTGAGATTACTTACAACACCTTAATGGTGGTATCTTAAACGTATAAAACGGACTAGAACTTGGGTAGAAAACTCTTAACCCGCTAGAACTATAACAAATGCTTCAAATGGGACTTTGACAATTCGAATGAGGCTCGAATGATATGAAATGGCTCCTAGTCTTATGAGGTTCGAATATAGAGTGAAAGACTTGAGAGAATTATGAAATAACAATACTAGTGTGAATGGGAGTTAAGGAAAGTGAGTTATGTGTATGTATGTACATTATAAGTGTATATATGGGATTTTTGAGACACAACTTGTGTCGAAGTGTAACATGGCAGGGAATTGGTGAATTTGAGGAGATTTGCAATAGAGTTCTAGGACTATTAGAGAGGCTTGAGAGTGTAGGAGTGGTTGTGGGTCGGCTTGCATATATATATGTATGTGTTCGACATACATATACACGTACATATGTTTATCTCGAAAAAATGAGACCACAACTTGATTTGAATAGTAACATGGTAGAGAATATAAGACTTTTAGAAGGTTTTCAAAATATATTTGGAAGGATTTTGTGTGTGGGTTTTATCTTGTGTCGAGTTGTGTATATATGTGAGTGTGTCGACATGTTCAAGTGTCCAAATGACATTCTATTGTGTGATATTGTGTAATAAAGTGAGAAAATGAACTTAGGAACTTGTATTCGATCAAAGAACATAAAAGACATAAGTGGAATTTAGTTTAGATCCATTTGGTTAAATTGAATATAATTCGAGTGAAATTGTACATGTGTTGATGGTGATAAGCTTTGGACCTCGTTAGGTGATCAAACATTCGAATGGGGGAGTGAGGGTCGACATACTGTTTCTTTGGTGGTTGAGGATTCGAAATGTGTGAAAAGTTGTATTTCTTGTATGTCAAATTAAAGAGAAATCGAGGCCAAATGAGGGTGAGTTGATCGAGTGAGATAAGTGTTAATAAAATTATAAAAGTGTTGGGTTGGGCTGATGAATAGTACCAGGCCAGAAATTTGGGCCGAGATATAGTATGTGATCCGTTTGGTATTTAATGAGTGAGTTTATTTCGTCGTGGTCCGCGTGTGAGCTTGTTCCAATATTTGGTGAATCACGTGTCAACATGTTTGAGTTATATAATGTAATAAACAAAAATTCAAAATTTTCCCATAAAAATAGTTAACTGAATAGTAATGGTAATTTAGTACTTGATTAACGTTTACAAATTACTGCGGAATTTTACAGATTGCTACACGTACCCCTCAATCTACACGTACCCCTCAATCAAATGGTGTAGTAGAACGTAAAAACCGAACACTCCAAGAAATGTGTAGAACAATGCTAAATGAATAAAACATACCACAAAAGTTTTGGTGTAACACCGTTGACACATCCACCTATATATTAAATAGAGTTTTAATAAGACCGTTTTTGAATAAAACTCCATATGAACTTTATAGAGGCAAAAAGCCTACATTAGGATACTTTAGAGTTTTTGGAAGCAAGTGCTTCATTCTAAACACTAAGGACTATCTCACCAAATTTGACCCAAAGTCTTATGAAGGTGTGTTCCTTGGATATTCGCAAAATAGTAAAGCCTATATCGTTTTGAACAAAGAAACCTTAAGAGTCGAGGAATCGTTGAACGTAACATTTGACGAAAGTCCACCTCCCTCTAAGACATCACCTTTGGTAGATGATGACTTAGTTGAAAGCCAAATGGTTGAAAGCCAAGAGAATTTAGATAATGACAAAGAAGATGAACCTTTAAATAGAGAAATAATCAATGTCAAAGAATCTAAAATTCGTCCATTAGATAATGTCATAGGAGAAATCAACGAAAGAACCTTAAGATCAAAAGTTCAAAATCAAAGTAACTTTTTTTTTTTTTTTTTTCATTTCAACCATTGAGCCCAAAAATATAAATGAGGCTATAAAAGATGAATCTTGGGTCATAGCAATGCAAGAAGAATTAAACCAATTTGTAAGAAATGATGTTTGGACATTAGTCCCTCAACCTAAATGTCAAAACATAATTGGAACAAAATGGGGTTTAGAAATAAAATAGATGAAAATGGTGTAGTGTCTAGAAACAAAGCTAGGCTAGTAGCTCAAGGCTATAATCAACAAGAAGGTATTGACTACGACGAAACATTTGCTGCGGTTGCTAGGCTCGAGTCAATTAGAATATTACTTGCATATGCATGTGCACATGACTTTAAACTTTTTCAAATGGATGTCAAAAGTGCATTTCTTAATGGTTTCATAAATGAGGAAGTGTATGTTGCATAACCTCCCGGCTTTGCCAATATTGAAAAACCAAATCATGTCTACAAATTAAAAAAAGCTTTATACGGACTTAAGCAAGCACCAAAAGCTTGGTATGATCGACTTAAGACATTCCTACTAGAACACAAGTATACCACGGGACTAGTAGACAACACTCTTTTCACTAAGAAAAAGGGATCACATATTATCATAGTTCAAATATCTGTGGATGACATCATATTCGGATCAATTTGTCAAGAGTTATGCGACAATTTCTCAAAAATCATGCATGACGAGTTTGAAATGAGTATGATGGGAGAACTAAACTTTTTCTTAGGCCTTCAAATAAAACAATTAGAAGATGGTATATTCTTCAACCAATCTAAGTACATCAAAGATATGCTTAAGAAATTTGGTCCTGAAGACTCCAAACCTATGAAAACTCCTATGTCCTCGAAAACTAAACTCACCAAGGATGAAGAAGGTGAATCCATAGATAGCACTAAATATAGATAAATGATTGGTAGTCTACTCTATCTCACGGCTAGTAGACCCGACATTATGTTTAGTGTTTGTCTATGTGCTCGCTTTCAAGAAGATCATAAAACATCCCATCTTGAAGCCGTAAAATGAATATTTAGATACATTACAGGTACTGCACACTTTGGATTATGGTATCCCAAAGGAACGAGTGTTGAAACCATAGTGTATGCTGACTCAGACCATGCCGGTGGCTATGTAGATAGAAAAAGTACAAGTGGTATTTGTACTTTTGTTAGGCATTGTCTTACCTCATGGTTTGCAAAGAAACAAACAGCTCTAGCAATATCAACAACCGAAGCCGAGTACGTGTCAGCAGGAAAAGCTTGCCAACAAGCTCTCTGGATGAAACAAGCTCTAGTCGACTACGAAATTCAACTAAATGACGTTCCTATACTTTGCGAAAACAAAGGAGCTATTGATCTTAGTAAGAATCCACTTCAACATGCTAGAACTAAACACATAGAAATCCGTCATCACTTTCTTCGTGACAATGTTCAAAAAAGAAACATCTCAATCGAGAAAGTATCCTCATAAGACAACATTGTCGATATCCTAAGAAAACCTCTTAAGAGAGAACCATTTAACCTTCTTAGACTTGGTTTAGGATTAATGGAACCTAATTTGTAGTTAAAACATTAGCTTAACCAAACACGACAAAAATAACCAAAAACTAAAACAGTCCCCGCGGAACCCTTGGACAACAAGGACAGAACCAAAAATTTGGTTCCGCCCCATCCGTGGGTTCTTGGGTCATTTTTTAAATATATTAAACAAACACCCCTTTTCTCATTCCCACAACAGACAAGAAACTCAAACTCGACCCATAGTCCACCATTCTCAGAATTTAGGTCATCTTCTTCAACTAATTTGTGCTTAAATCATCACTGTAAGTATCCCAACTACATTTACACTCCTGATCTGAGTCTAGGATTTCTATTTCTTGCACAAAACCAAAACTTGAGGATTATGCATCTTTTTGATTAATCATGAAGCATATTCACTAAATTACAAAACTAATCATGTTTTCCATAGTTAGGAATTGCATCTTATAGGTCATTATCATAATTCACCAAAAACCCCATGTCAAATTTTTTTTTTGTGAAAAGCTTCTCACTATTAGGAAAAATGATTTTTCACATTGTTCATACAAATAAAAACGTTATGTTTAAAACATCATTTGCATAATGTCTCTTGAGTGCTAAAGGAAATACATAACTAATATGTATTTTCGGGTACATTCAATTGAAGCTACATTGAATTAGGAGCCTCTGGGTTATCTCTCGTTTTGTTACAAAATTTGCTAAACAAAATTTTCATGCATTAAAAAGTGTCGAGATAACTACACCTTCACATTGTCCCCATATAGGCACACACTAGAACATCATATCTAAACCCCGTTAGTTTTAAATAAACTATGTAATTTTTGTATCTAGGAACAATCATGCCTCCCGCAACCTTCTACGATCATAAGGATACCCTTAACAATAGTACAAAACTGGGATTTCATCACACATGTTGTTTTTCGAACGGCCACACAGTAACCTTTTTATGTGACTAAATGTACCAGAATATAATAAACAGCCACACTTGATCCGACTTGTGTGACCATTTCGGAATTACATCTGAGGCTACAGCCACACATTTGAATATTTTCGTGACTAGAGGTATCTGGTAAAATTTTTTTTGATTATTTAATCACTTATAATGTGGGACGTGTGACGGATACAAATAAGTTTGAAACATTAGTCACACTATATAGATACATATGTGACAAATATATGTCACACAATTGAACAGTGTGACCAAAATCCATATATGGTCGCATGAAGTAATTGTGTTTGTGGCTAAATCATATACTCAAGTTTGTCACACATTATTTAAATGTGACTGCTAGTTTTTGTTGAAAATTTAGCCACATATGAATTTGAAATGTGTGACAACTGAAAAGTAAGTTTGAAGCATTAGTCACGATATGCTTTTAAAAGTGACAAATATATGTCACACACTTGAACAGTGTGACCAAATGTCATATATAGTCACACTAAACCATACGCATACATGATTAAGTGTAATCAAAATTCGACACATATGGCCACGTAAGTTAATATGTGTGACTAAAGTTTAGTGTGTGTTTGCCTACCAAATCCTAATGTGTATGGTCACATTTAATTGTAGCACAATCATGTGACTATAGGCTATACAATAGTCACACCATACCATAAATGTGTATCTAAATTATGTTTATGGCCACATTATATGGGTATTATATGTGACCAATACATTCAAAATAGTCACACTGTGAAATATTCATGTGACTATAGTCAAAAATTTCCAAATCTCAATGTTTTGGTTCCATTGTAAGCATTTATGTTGTCTTTAATCCCATCTAGTTATTCCACAACCACGTTAATTATACCATATTATATCCTTTTTTTTCCTGCATTATATAATACCCCAGTTATCATCAACTCTTTATCATATCAATTGCTTTTCACCATGGATGCACAAAATGGTTGTCAAATGGTCTGCATTGACTATCGGGTTGAAAGTGAAAACAAGTCTGGATTGACCTTTTTTGCACGGCGTCCCCCTTATACGGATTTCAGGTGGTATGTTTGTCCAGTGTGCCTTGAAAGAATGGGAACCCCATCTTATACTGGTAGAGGTGGTGTTACAAGGGAAAGCACAACTACAACAGATAGTAGTGGATATGTAATTGGCTTACATATTAATGCATCTACAAGAGTTGGTGCTTACTTGGGCAGTGGTGATGAAGAAACTGAACCAACTGCAACTCAAACAGCAAGTGGAGTATGCCCAAGTCAAGCACCAAGTGAGGAACCTGCTACTCAAAAACCAAGTGAAGAATCTGCAAGTGAAACAACTAATGAAGAACCTCCAACTCATTAACCAAGTGATTCACCTGCTAGTCAATTAACCAAGTGAATCACCTGCAAGAAATGCTATGTTGTCTTTCAGTGTAAATGTAATTTAACTGATATGTTGTAATTAATATGTTATTAACAATGAAGTATGGCTACTACTTTTTTATGTATGTGTTGACTTTATAAGTCAAACTGGGTTATTCCAAACACTCCACAATGTGTTTTTCAACTATACATGTTTATCTCATAAGCAGTACTAACTATACATTCTAGCAGTATTAACTCTAACTCTAGCAGTCTTAATTCTATTTCTTGTCCTTGGGTCCTAGATACTTTCCCATCTTCTTGAGCAGTAGATATGCCATGTCATCATAAGTAAACTGAAGCTGGAGTCTTTTCTTCCCACGCAACATCTGATCTAGAATGTCTTTGTGAAATTTTAAAGGGTCATCCCTTTCTACAAGCATGTAGATCACCAACTCATTTACAATTAAAGCATGTACTCCACATCCTTGAAAAAGTTTCCATTCTTTAATAGTATTGTGCTTTAGTCTTCTCCAACATTCATCCTCATGATTTGGTTCAAACATTACCTTCAAGTAATTCCAGACTTCTCTATCATAAGCTTGTTTTGGTGTCTTATTACCAAATCTTTCTTTGAGTAATTTCCATAGAGCTATCATATCTTCTCTATCAAAATTATAAACCATTTGAAGAAAGCTTACAAACCTTCTAGAAGAACCATCATGCCTCTTAGTATCATAATAAACTGTTTTCCCATGAGATCCAGACTTATAATCAACAATGGGTTGTTTAACACTTACAGGTTCTGCATCCATGGCTTCTCCTTCAGGTTTTCCTATAGAGACAACTACAAGTTCAGTGTGAGCTTGCATTTCTTCTTTAGCAACAGCTTGCTCAGTTTGTTCTTGTTCTCTGCTCTGTTCTTTCTCTGCTTTTTGCTCACTCGTCTTCTTTTTACTGCTTTTTCTTTCCAACTATTCACCTGCTCTTTTTGAACTTGTTTTCTATTCTTTCTTTTCTTCACTACCCTTCACCACCTCATTATTCAAGAAGCTTTCAGTTTTTCTCTTGGCAATTGCATATAATTCTTCAATTCTTTTATCATTCAAGAATTTCAAATCCTTTAGTTTCCAATTGTCCACATTCCTCAAATACCTGCACATGAAAGCTCTTCTTTGTGCTAGAGTGGGTGCCTTGTTCTTCTTAGCTGCATATCTTTGTGCTGCATACAACTTCTTTTTTGCATCAATAAATTCTTTCAGCATCATGGATTTTTCATCTACTGAGTACTGATCTTGCTCTTCTTTAGTTAGTTTCTTAGCAAGCTCACAATCAGCTTCAACCTGAGCCCTTTCCTCATCCCATGAAGCTATTAACTTTGCATTTTTAGCATCTTTTTCTTCTTGTATTCTCTTTTGTTCCAAAATTATCTGATGTTCTACTTCATACTGTTTTGCAAATTTCTTAGCAACTTCAGCATCAAGTTGCTCTTGCTCTCCTTTTGATAATGGTTTCTCCACAGGCTCTTCAGTAAGGATCCCTTTACCTTTGCCTTATACATGTGGAGTTGATTGTTTAGATTTTGGATTTGATGATGGTTCTTGTATCACAACACCTTTGGTTACTGGTTTTGATGCCTTCATCTCAGCAAGTACACTAACAGTAGTTGTATAATCTGGTGTAGCAGTACTAGCTTTTGTACTACCAGCTGTAACTGGCTCACTAGCAGCAATAACTGGACTACTAGCAGCACTAATACCCTGATTAGTAGCACTATCAGCAGTTGTAACCTTGCCCTAATAGCTATCAATCACCACTTGTTTCCCTTGGTTATCAGCAACTAAAAATTCCATTGGATCAATATTTGCACCAATACTTTCACGCTCTTTAGCCTCCCCTGAAACTTTTCCTTCATTCCCCCCTGTTTGGGAGCATCCTTAGAAGCTTCAGAAGATGTAACCTTGTGTTTGGTAATTCATTATCCTTTGAGTCCTTCTAAATACCTAACCCTTCTCTTCAAGGCCTTTATCTCCCCACCTTGAGCTTTGATGAGTCCACCTTGAGCTTTGATGAGTCCATCTTGAGAAGCAACTAGTTTTTGCAGATCAACAATTTGTGCAGACAGTTTGGTACAGGTATCCTTCAATTCATTCAAAAGTTGCATACTATCCTCACCACTTTGGCTTGTGTTACCTAGCTCGAGAGGTGGATCATTGAAAAAGTTAAGTTCAGTCTCACCCCTAGGATTAACATCTGAACCCCCCATTGTTTCCATGTGACTGGGTCTTTCACCTGAATCAGTTCCATGTGGATCGAACTCATTAGAAGTTGTCTTGGTTTGGGTCTTAATGATGTTACCATTGTCCTGTACTGCTGCTAAGCTAGACACAGTAGTGGCAGCCCTTGCCAACATGTCACTCTCCCCCCAGTAACAGCCTCATCTGCAACAGTTGGTATAGAACCACTAGCCGGAGGTAGCTCAGTGTTCTTGGTGTTAGTCCTACGTTTATAGGTCTTTTGTTGTTGTTTAGATGATGTAGCCAAAAGTGTGGGTGTGTGATAGGTACCAGCTGGGATTGCTGAACCTTCACCCATTTGGGTTTTTGCTAGTGCCACCATTGTTGGAAACAAATGTGTCACTGTCCCTGAAAAATATTTTCCATCCCTCCTCATATTAGCAAAAACCTTTTTGGTAAAGCAGGGAGTGGAATAAACATTTTTGTGACTTTTCTTATTTTCAAATTGGTTGTCCAAAAAGAGTTGCAAAAACTTTGGATATAGAAAATATTTAGCCGAAGAATTATCCAAGTTTTTAACCATACTATCAAAAATTAATTTTGAAAAATTAAATCTTTGAGTATTTTCAGCCAAACAAATTATAGCAGAAGCTAAATTACTGCTAAATTCATTCCACGCAGTGGTCTTTGGACTTAGACATACTAAGACAGTATGAATTAAGAATTTCCACTAAGGAGAAAAATTACCTTTATAAAACTTTAAAGCATCTGATTTTCTCTCATAGCCCATTAGTGAAAATTTTTCAAAGATTGTAGTATTTGAAAGATTCTTAACTCCGTTAGCATCATCTAGGAGAAGATCTCTTCGAATAGACGCCTCTGTAATGAGTATCCTCTGCCCATCTACAAGGGAATGGATTTGAACTTCCCCATTAATAGTTTGGACCTTAGCAGACGACCAAAACTGGCTAATGTTAGAAGTATATGTAGTAGGTTTTACTATTAATGCAAACTTAATATAGCTTGCATTAAGGAAATATTTGATCTCAGTAAAATCTACTGACTCATTGGATTTTTATAAAAAGGCAACATTATTATGAGGTTCGGTAAAAGTTAGGTTTGACATTATGATTTGATTTGGGGGTTTTGCAATATGACGATTAAGATTTGTTTAGGCCGTAGAAGAGAGAGAGTAATGTGTGCGTGAATATGATTGTGTGCCGCAATTGGGGATTTGTACCCTTTAAGTAAAAAGTGACACAAACGTACCCTGCACTCCCAAACAGTACTAACGGATACCCAGAAGTACAAATTTTACGCTAGCATTACAATGTTTTTGCCTAGCAGTACAAAGTTTGTGCAAAAACTTTTTCTCAACAGTATGAACTCAATTTTCTTTTAAAACCATACTCCACTCATACATTTGGAAGGGATTAAGTATATAGGAAGACACTTAATTAGTTTTGGTGATATTGTTGTTCTTGCATTACAACACAGTTTACTGTTTCAGTATTAATAGTCTTCTAAGTATCCAAGAAACCAAACACCCCTTTAACCTCAGGGGAAACAAAAAAGATACATTAACATGGTCAAAATATATAAACTAAGTCAAAATAAGTTTACATTAACATGGTCAAAATATATAAACAAAAGATACATTAACAAATATATAAACTATACAAAAGATACATTAAGAAATATATAAACTATCTTTAATACTTTTGTAAACACCAACTATTTTCTCTCTTGTTTCTTCTATGTCTTTGTTCCGAGCATCTACTTTCTTCTGATGCTCCAAAATGATCGTTAAATCTTCCTTTTTCTTTTCTTGACAGAAACATGGGTTGTCACCCATGTGGTGCTGATGTTTTTGTTAACCGAGTCACTAGCTTGACTCTACCCCGAATTCATTTGTTCTTGGGGAAGCATGTGGAAAAGAAAATCTCCATCGGAATTTCATTCGAAATGTTTGGATAAACATTGAAGTTCTTGAAAGTTCCACTCCGATGAGATACACCCGGCTCAAAAGAATGATGAATTGAGATGCCGGGGTAAAAAATGGTGTCTTCACTCCCGAACGAGTGAATGAAAGGACAATCTACCTTATAGGTGAAAAAAAGTAGAAAAACTCGAACGACATATGTGAAGTCAATATAATGGCAATCTTCAACGGGAAATGTCACATATGTCGGAGAAAGAATGTCCTTTTGAATCTCAGTATTAAGAGTTGAGGTCATATCATCAAGATTAGAAATAATAGAGTCCTTGACCTCATTATTCTCTAACTCTTCATCAAAGAGAGGATTTATTTTGTTAGAAAAGTACTCTTCATCAAATTCAAAAAGAGAGTTTGAATAGACTTTGAGACTTTCATTTGGAACGTCCTCATCAGAAAGTGATTCATCATCACTAGAGGAAAAATCATCATTGGAATTGAAAAGTGGGCTAGAGAAAATCCCAGAAAAATCATCCTCAACGTCAAGAGGATAATCATTACAAATAGACAAATCACATTCATTGTCTGATATATCCTCAGACTCACTTAGGATTGGGATAAGGTTCTCAGCACTAGACTTTATGAATTCGTCCGATTCCTTTTCAGGAATAGTGCTAAGATGCTCATCCCCCATAATAAGAGAGTCCTCGGGGTCCAAAGTCGGTAAGATGGATGTGATTGCAATAGACTGAGGGAGTTGAGGAATGATATCATTCAAAGGAATAGCACTCTCCTCGTCGTCTTCCTCATCATTATTGCTAGCATAAACAGCTTTTATACGTTCCATTTGCTCTTCTGCTAACAATTCTGCAATACCCTTGTTTTCCTAATTTTTCTGGACGGATGTGATTGCAGCTGATGAATTTTTGTAAAACTCCCTAATTTGAATAGTGTCCTCATCATCGTCATCGAGAATGGCATCCTTGAGAAATATGGAATGACTTTGCGCTGCTTGTTCTCTAGCTAGTAATTCTCCCATAGATTTTTCATGAGGATCTTCTTGGGGAAGTTTATTAGTCAAATCCTTAAGATCTTTTATTAAATCTAGAAGATCAATGAGAAGTTCTTGAGGAAGTGGCTGAGGTTGTGGTTGAATCATTTGGTACTGTGGAGGTTGGTCAAGATAAGAATAGTCATAATTGTTACAAGGGACATGCTCATAGAAAAGCGGGTTCCTTGTTTGACAATCAGAGCTATAGTGAGGACCTCCACAGTACTCACAACAATACGTTTGCTGTGACTGATTCGGTGAATTATATCGATAATGGTCATAAAAAAAGTTTTGATTATTACATGGAACTTGCTCATAGACAAGCGTATTCCTTGCTTGACAATCAAAACTTTGGTGTGGACCTCCACAATATTCACAAGAATATGTGTCCATCTCATGGTGTGGGGTTGGTTACAGAAATTGGTTGTTTCATTGTAGGGATTTTGGTCATAGACAAACCCGTTTCCCGAATTTACAATGCTACAATCGTGGCAATTTCCACCATTTGGAGGTCCCCCACACCATTCACAACCATAATGGTAAGATGAAGACGTAAAAAGAATTAAACGGATAGAGGGTGAGATAAAGAATTAAACGAATAAGAGGAATAAGAAGAATACTTTTGGATTTTTAGAAACATTTTGAAAAACACAAAGGGAAAAAGGAAGATAAATTTGAAAAGAAAATCTTTTTGGGTTTTTATAAGAAAATATTTACGAAGAAAACGATAACTTCACGAGGAAGGGTCTTCAAGTCACTAATCGTCAAACCGTAACGATATTGCCGCAACACACCTCCCCGGCAGCGGCGCCATTTTGATATTGATCGAATACATCACAAGTCAAAACCTCTCACGCAGCAAAGTCAACTCGCGACGATTTAACGCAACAATCAATTATAATAAACCGGATAAGTGAATACCCGGGTCGTGTCCCAACGAGGCGTGAATGGAGGATGTCGTTTTGAGGTTTGGTATTAAAATGCTTGAAATATCGATGTTCACTTTGGTTTATAATCTAGAAAAGTACAAATCAAATTTAAAGAAAACGCGAATTAAAAACGAACGAGAAACAAGCATAAACGTCAAATTCTATAAAAAATTAACCATACGGATGCAAATATAGTTTTCCTAAGTCCTAAATGATAAAAGAAAATTTTAGAAAAAAGAATTATATTTTTCTGACTTTTATTTAATTAAATACGAATTGAAAACTATTATTAAAAGAAAAATTAATTAAAAATACTTAAACTAATGAAAAAAACCTGAAAATTTTCTGGAAAATACTTTAAGGTTTGTAAATCCTAGGAAAAATATTAAAAAGGTCCCAGCTTATTTAAATAAGCTGGGAATAAGGAAAATTGTTCGGATTAAGCAAATGGGAAAAGACGGTTAAGAATTAAATTTGGCAAACCATCACTGATTAAAGTCCCTAGGGCATTGGTAAGGTTTGTGTGTTGTGAGTGAGGAGACCCAGGTTCAAATCCCTTGGGTCAACTTTTTTGACAACTATTTTATTTTTACTTTTCTTTTTGGAAACTGATTAAGCAACTAAAGATAAGCTATATTTAAAACTGAAAAAACTATTGAAAATCACAAATAAGCTGGGAAATAAGTTATGAAAACAGTACAGTTGGAGTATGCTCGTGTCATAATAAATAATTATATGGCTAGACATATGTGAGCCTATGGGGTCACACACTTATACACTTAGGTACCACTTTATATGTCGTGTTTATTGTATTTACGATATATAAATAACCGTACGTAACTAGGAAACTCTATCGGGCTTCTAATAAGTAAGTAATGGACTTAATTATTTGAACTTGGAAAAACTTATGGATGGCCCATAAGGCCCATAGAATGGCCGGCCATGGGGGATGGTCAAAGGGGATCATGGGTTTGAAATTTGGAAAATATATTTGGAGATATCTCCTCATTATTTGATAACTAATTTTCCATACTTCTCTCCCCACTCTCTCCCTCTATCTCACGGCATAAACAAACACCTAAACTAGGGTTTTGTTTTTCTTATCAATCACTCTTGTATCTTGTTTCATTCAAGTGTGTTTGATTAGTTACGGGGTTAAGGACTAGCATCAAAGGGGTAACCAAAGAGGTGTAGTGTGTTTCACACATAGAGGAGATCAACCTTATTGATCTCTTGGGTTTCATATTAACATTCGTGGTGGTGACTTTGTTGGTGATTCCCGGTGCACGCTACAAAGGTATAACTTATGTGTTTAATTTATTGATTGATCATATGGCACTATGGATCCTTGTATGGTGATGTTTTCCGCTGCGTGTATTTATTTGATATGTTATTATATTGCTACATCACCTATAGTGGTATCACGAGCCATCATATGTTGTCATATGATCATCTTGTATGCGTAAAAATGGCTAAAAACGTTGTTTTTTAATGGATTTAAAAGTGTGATTTTAAAACAGCCCCTAGGGCTTGAATATTCTGAATATGTCGACTTTATTAAGGTCTTAAGATCTGGACTTTTTGATCCTATGGCCATTTGTTATGCATACGTTGTTTATTTACTTGATCGGTACCCGTAAAATGGCCTAAAAACGCGTTTTTTTTTTGAAGATTTTTAACCCGATTTCAAATCAGCCCATGAGGCTTATTTTTCTGTGGTAAAATGGTGTTAAGAAGGTCCTAACATCAGTGGGGTTTGAGTCTTTGGTCATTTGTCACGCGTACCATTTGGGTTTTAATTCTTGTTAATTATTTCTTCGATTCGTTGGCTAACAATTTATTTCTTGCTATTTATTTTGTTATCCATGGCAAATACATGCATGTTTGTCCATGGAGTTAGCCAACACCATGTAATAATCTTTATTTGAATGTATTATTATGTGTTCATATGCAAAGCCGATGAAAACCTAGACCACTTGTGCGTTGTGATTGTGATTGTTGGTTGGTTTTTCTTGTTTTGGGGTTTGCCATTGTTTCGGCACTTTTGTAATGTATTTCAATTTTGGTTTTGCCAATGTTTGGGCATTTTACAGTAGATACAAAGTAGATTAGTTGTATTTTACTTTATATGTATTGTAAACAAGAGCTTGGAAGCAAAAGGCGAAAGATTGAAGAGTTGTAGACTGAAAGTTGCTGCTGGACACCTGTTGGGAAAACGTGATTACCTGCTGATTGGTAAGGTATTTTTTTCTAAAATTTTTGGTGCAGGTCCACAAGACATAGGGCTACAACTTTATCAACTGGGCCGAATCATGAGGAGGTGATCTTCCTAGGCTTTTGGGCCTTGCAAAACAGGAAAACTGGGCTGACAGAAACTGAAGTTCAAGTGCATAATGGGCCTTTTACTTGCTCATGATTGTCTTGGAGCAAGTGGGAGCCCTCCATGTGGTTGTGAAATTAGTCCCTAGTTGACTCTTGGTTCTTGTGATGGCTCACAAGACCAAGCATAGGATTTTCATCGGTTGAGGCTTTGCATATTGTGGTTGTATGTTTGTTTGGTTGTTTTTTCTATGGTTGTGACTACATGAAAAACGAAAATTGTTTTCATAAAACTTAAAACAAAACATAAACCATTTTGAACTAAGTCTTATGATTTAGTTTAACTAAGTTTAAATATGATTTGAAACTTAAAATCATTGTTTTCTATATAAACAACACTTAAACCGGTTGAGATTGTTTGTTTATTTATTTATTTGTATTGTCCAAACTAAATAATAATCCACATAGGATATATATTAGTCTTGAAATGGACAACTTGACACACATAAATTAAAACAATGATTAGACTTAAGTTAAGAAAGTTTTTAACTTGTGCTACGAAGAATGAATGCATGCTTCTTTCGTACACGTTTTTGATTCACATCAAAACGATTTACCCGTCAAAATTTAAGTCATGCCGTCCAATTATGAGAACACTTGCAATTACCTTTTAGCATCTGGTCAGACCTAGGTTGAATTGTAACCCAAGGTGACTATTTTCCATGGTCAGACCTAGGATTATTCTCACAGTTTTCAAATTGGATGACTTAATCGAGTAGTGTGGTCAGACCCTTACCCGAGGCAAAGATGGGACTAAACATGCCAGCTTGACACTAGTTGCTTGTTCACTAGTGCCATGAGTCCCATAAAGATCTAAGAGTTGCACATGTAATGCAATTGGTCGACGTTACCTACCTATTGAATCCACCATTTCTAGTAGATCAACTGCATTAATGGTCGAACCTCAATGAGGATCTTAGCCTTTTCGTAAAATTAATTGTTTTAATATGCTTAAACTTGGGTAGTTAATTTTAAAAAGGATTAATTATTGAAACTTACTAAAATTTGAACTTTGTTTGTTTTGTAGATGACAACTCCTAATCATACCATAAACAACTCGTACATCAGATCAATTCTTGAAAAAGAAAAATTGAATGGTAATAACTTTTTGGACTGGTATCGCAACCTGAGGATTGTCCTAAGGGCTGAACAAAAGTTTTACCATCTGGAAGAACCTTTACCTGAAGCACCCCCTGCTAATGCCTCCGCTGCTGTTCGTACCGCCTACACTCGTAGGGTTAACGAGCAGCAAGAGGTTGCTTGTCTTATGCTTGCAAGCATGATCCCTGAGCTCCAAAAGAACTTAGAGAACCTTGCAGCATTTGACATGCTGACCGAACTGAAAACTATGTTCGAGCAGCAAGCTGAGCAAGAATTGTTTGACACTGTCAAAGCTTTTCATGCCTGCAAGCAGGAGGAGGGCCAAACGGTCAGTAGCTACGTCATGAAAATGAAGGGCTACCTTGACCAAATGGAGCGTCTTGGATACCCCATGCCTCAGATCCTTGGAGTGAGCTTGATACTTACCTCACTGTCAAAGGATTATGATCAGTTTGTGCAAAACTACAACATGCACAGCATGGGCAAGACCATTCCTGAGCTGCATAACATGCTGAAACTTGCAGAGAAAGGAATGCCCAAGAAGGCTCCTATGGTCCTAGCTATAAAGGAAGGACGAATCCAGAAGAAGAAGCCGAAGGCAAAAGGCAAGGGACAAGTGAAGGGCAAGTATAAGCTTGCTTATGCCCCCCAACCTAAGATCCCCCCACCTGCTAAGAAGGAGCACCCGGCTAAGGACACCCTTTGTCACCATTGTGGAAAGAAGGGGCACTGGAGGTGGAACTGTCCGACCTACCTGGAAGAGTTGAAGAAGAACAAAGCTAGCGCAGCTAGCACATCAGGTATCTTCACTATAGAACTCTATACTTTTCCTAACAAATCATGGGTATATGATACTGGTTGTGGCACTCACATTTGTAATAATGTGCAGGGGCTTAGGGGAAGAAGAAAGTTGAAGCATGGAGCTTTGAACCTGTACGTTGGTAATGGCAACCGTGCAGCTGTCGAAGCAATAGGGAGCTTTGATCTCATCCTCCCTAATGGTTTAGTTATTGTTTTAAATAATTGCCATTTTGCACCTACTATTACTAGAGGTGTTGTTTCACTTTCTCGTTTGAAGGATGATGGTTTCATTCATACATTTACGGATTTTGGCATTTCAGTTTCTAAGGATAATATTTTTTATTTTAATGCTATTCCTCGTGATGGTATTTTTGAAATTGATATGCATGATTCTATTTCAAACGATAGTTCTATATATAATGTTAGCAATAAGAAATCTAAACATAATTTAGATTCCACTTACCTATGGCATTGTCGTCTTTGTCACATAAACAAGAAACGCATTACAAAGCTGCAACACGATGGGCTTTTAGAGTCAACCGACCCTGAGTCGTTTGATAAATGCATTTCTTGTTTATCTGGTAAAATGGCACGAAAGCCCTTCTCCCATGTAGGAGAAAGAGCTGAAGATCTACTTGGACTCATACATACTGATGTATGTGGCCCATTTAGAACAACGTCAAGGGAAGGAGCTAACTACTTCATTACTTTTACTGATGATTTCAGTCGATATGGTTATGTTTACTTGATTAAACATAAACATGAAGCTTTTGAAATGTTCAAATTTTTTCAAAATGAAGTAGAAAATCAACTAGGCAAGACCATAAAAGCTCTTCGATCAGATCGAGGAGGTGAATATATGAGTCTAGAGTTTTTAGATCATCTAAAAAGGTGTGGGATTGTCTCACAATTCACTCCTCCATATACACCACAACATAATGGTGTATCTGAAAGGAGAAATCGAACCTTGCTAGACATGGTTCGATCCATGATGAGTCTAACAACATTGCCAATGTCCTTTTGGGGTTATGCTCTAGAGTCTGCTGCACGCATTCTCAATATGGTTCCAACCAAGAAGGTAGACAAGACACCATACGAAATATGGCATGGGAAGGTCCCTAAATTGTCGTACTTGAGAGTCTGGGGTTGTGAGGCTCTCGTGAAACGAGACACACCTGACAAACTTGAGCCCAGAGCTATCAAGTGTATCTTTGTAGGATACCCAAAGGAAACGATGGGTTACTATTTCTACTACCCACCCGAGAACAAAATATTTGTTGCCCGGAATGCTAAGTTTCTTGAGAACCGTCTCATTTCACAAGAAGCAAGTGGGAGCAATGTAGACCTTGATGAAATTCAAGAGGAAGATGCACAACCTTCTGGTAACACTAGTGAGCATCAAAATGAGATTGAACATGAAAATGTTGAACCTCATCAAGATGTTGCTCCCATTCGTAGATCCGCAAGGATACCTCAAGCACCTGAGCGATATGGTTTCTATGTCGATGCTGAGGAACATGAGTTAGGGGATCATGGTGAACCTGCTAACTATCGAGATGCATTATCGAGTCCTGAACACGATAAATGGATCGAAGCTATGAATGCGGAGATGAAATCCATGAAAGACAACGATGTCTGGGTCGAAGTTGACCTACCTCCTAACGCTAAAACCGTTGGGAGCAAGTGGCTCTTCAAAAAGAAGACCGACATGGATGGAAAAGTACACACCTACAAAGCTCGTCTAGTAGCAAAAGGTTTCACTCAAACCTACGGGGTTGACTATGAAGAAACCTTCTCGCCTGTTGCAGACGTAAAAGCTATTAGGATTCTTATAGCCATAGCAGCGTACTATGACTATGAGATTTGGCAAATGGATGTCAAGACAGCTTTCTTGAACGGCCACCTGAACGAAGACGTTTATATGGTGCAACCCGAGGGCTTCGTGAATCCTAAACATCCAACTAAAGTATGCAAGCTTCAAAGATCCATTTATGGATTAAAGCAAGCATCTAGAAGTTGGAATAAGAGATTTGACGATGAAATCAAGAAGATTGGTTTCACTCAAAATCTCGATGAGCCATGTGTATACATGAAAACTAGTGGAAGTATAGTCGTGTTCCTAATCTTATATGTCGATGACATATTGCTCATGGGAAACAACATTCCAATGCTACAAGATGTAAAATCCTGGCTTGGAAATTGCTTTGCCATGAAAGATCTAGGAGAAGCCGCGTACATACTTGGAGTCAAAATCTATCGTGATAGATCAAAACGATTAATCGGCTTATGTCAAAGTGCATACATTGACAAAATCCTGAAGCGATTTAGGATGCAAGATTCCAAACGTGGAAATCTTCCAATGCAACCAAATACAGTATTGAGTAAAGCTCAAGGACCCTCCACACCTGATGAGGTGAAGAGGATGAAGGGAATCCCGTATGCTTCGGCTGTGGGATCCATAATGTATGCGGTTAGATGCACTAGACCTGATATAGCGTTCTCTCAGAACCTAACGAGTAGATTTCAACAGGATCCAGGAGAATGTCACTGGACTGCTGTTAAGAACATATTGAAGTATTTACGAAATACTAAAGATTTGTTTCTTGTTTATGGGGGTGATGTCAAGCGTGAGCTCAGTGTCACTTGTTACACTGACGCAGGCTGGGAGACGGATCGTGATGACACCAAATCCCAAACGGGATATGTTTTCATCATGAATGGAGGTGCTGTTGACTGGAAGAGTGCCAAACAAAGCACTATCGCGATGTCCTCTACAGAAGCTGAATACATTGCTGCTTCTGAAGCTGCTATGGAGGCGATTTGGATACGTAAATTCATTTCTGGGCTTGGCGTTGTCCCCAGCAATGAACGACCTATGGATATGTACTGTGACAATACAGGTGCCATTATCATAGCCAACGAACCAGGTGTTCAAAAGGGTGCCAAATCTTTTCGTCGAAAAGTTCACTACATTCGAGAGGTTATCGAAAGTGGTGATATTCGTCTTCTCAAAGTTCACACAGATGACAACATAGCTGATCCTTTTACTAAACCAATGCCTTGTGCCAAACATGTCGAACATGCTAGGAGCATTGGAATTAGACCAGCTAGTAGTCTCATGTAGATCTGTATTTTTAGTATTTGAATAATTGGAACGTTAAACAGTTTATATTTATAATGAATTGATGTACTGGTTATGATCGTTTTCATTTCATATCAACTGTGTTCTATATTTGCATGTTTATTCCATGAGTAATTTATTTATTCTAAAATTATCCATTGTCGGTTGATGATATGGGAGTATCATCGAATTAAGGCAAATGTGAGCGTGTTGGTGATTCATTTGCCACACTCACATGTTGTTCATTGTGATGAACATTGGATTGACCCAACCTACGAGTATTCACTACATGGATCGTCGTCAATAGTGAATCTCGCAAGAGGTTATGTCTCTTATCCTCAGACTTGAGATGCAAGCAGGTCTTGCATGTGTGGAATTTCATTCCTTGATATGGTTAAACGCTGTCCTGAATAAGGTAGTTATAAAGGCCATTATCAGGAGTGATATGAAGCATGTGAATGACACGTGTAGTCAAAACAGGATTTGTTCCTCCACATGTTATGGAGTTAGATACTATTGGGCCCCTCGATGATTGAACAGATGTTTGTATGGCCGTACCCAACTGGGATTAAGATGAATCTTAAATCCACTTGGTAATCTTGTTCAATATCTATATCGAGAAACATAATAGTTGAACTTTTAGAATGACTTTTGATCCATGTCTAATGTTCAACACGGTATCTGAAACAAAAGGATAGATGACATATAAACCATCTGAAATGAGACGTTTAAGAAACTAACCTCACATATTTCTAGGGGCAGTGGCGTGTTGCTAGACGCTAACCATTGCTTGTATAATTACTTGATTATTATGACGTCGCAAGTGGGAGCTGTTGGAGTATGCTCGTGTCATAATAAATAATTATATGGCTAGACATATGTGAGCCTATGGGGTCACACACTTATACACTTAGGTACCACTTTATATGTCGTGTTTATTGTATTTACGATATATAAATAACCGTACGTAACTAGGAAACTCTATCGGGCTTCTAATAAGTAAGTAATGGACTTAATTATTTGAACTTGGAAAAACTTATGGATGGCCCATAAGGCCCATAGAATGGCCGGCCATGGGGGATGGTCAAAGGGGATCATGGGTTTGAAATTTGGAAAATATATTTGGAGATATCTCCTCATTATTTGATAACTAATTTTCCATACTTCTCTCCCCACTCTCTCCCTCTATCTCACGGCATAAACAAACACCTAAACTAGGGTTTTGTTTTTCTTATCAATCACTCTTGTATCTTGTTTCATTCAAGTGTGTTTGATTAGTTACGGGGTTAAGGACTAGCATCAAAGGGGTAACCAAAGAGGTGTAGTGTGTTTCACACATAGAGGAGATCAACCTTATTGATCTCTTGGGTTTCATATTAACATTCGTGGTGGTGACTTTGTTGGTGATTCCCGGTGCACGCTACAAAGGTATAACTTATGTGTTTAATTTATTGATTGATCATATGGCACTATGGATCCTTGTATGGTGATGTTTTCCGCTGCGTGTATTTATTTGATATGTTATTATATTGCTACATCACCTATAAACAGAACAGTAGGCTTATAAGTAAATCAAGATTAAGCAAATAAGAAAATGAGCTATTAAGCTACTATAAGCAAAATGAACACTATAAAAGACTAAACTAGACTAAGCATGAACTAAATGATCCACATATCTCAGAATAAGCCATAAACTATACCAAATAAGCAATCTACAAATATGAATAAGCAAATATCCTACTGATGTGCAGCCCATATGAAGTGAACTGGGGTGGGATTTGAGCTTAATTTTAAGCTCAAAGATAAGACTTAACAACTACAAAAGCTGAAAGTCTTAAAATTCACACTCCAATAAGCAACTATGGAAACATACAGGCCAAGAAGAGCTTATTCTCAGCTTATAAATAAGCTGAGAATAGGGTGATTTGGACTGAAGTATGCTTGTGTGCAGGGCAAAATGGGTACATTTCAAGCTACTCAAAAGCTTATAAAAGCTAATTCTAAAATTCTATAAAAATTACCAACAAGAAGATAAGCAACAAAATTCTAATTATGCAAAAATTAGGCTACATCTGACTTAAAACTACCAAATTAAAAATTAACAAAATAAGCTAAAAAATGAGAAAACAAAAAATGTGCAGTCTGCTATCTGAAGTGGCTGTTATGAGCCAAACTAACCAAGGCCTAAAGGGGTTTTAAACACTACTGAGCATTGACTAAATGAATAACATGGAACCAAGAATTGGCACAAGAAAAACTCAAAATAGCTTATTGCTATTTTGAGCTTATCTACACAGTTTTAAGCCTCAACTTCCCACCATCCTACTTAAGTCCATAACATCTCTATCAAATTGACTATAACTAATCTTAAAAATAGCTTATATCTATCGAATTAAGCTAGATTGAAGCCCAAAAGTGGCACATGAACAGTGAGGAGCAAGTTTTACCCGTTTTAACCCATGACCCAAACAACCCTTTATGTCTACTGGCATGAATTTTAAGCTAAGGCAAATGACATTTAAGCTAACAACTCAAAAGGCAGATGAAAATGAAGTTATAATGAGATTAGATAAGCAATTAAAAGCTGATAATGAAGCATATAGAATAAGCAATAAGCACAGTTGACTAACGTTGACTATTTAATGAAAATAAGAAAACTTAAAATTTCATTAACTGAAATTAAATTACAATACTGAAAACTAAAAAAAATAAATAACAATAAGCTAAAAAGAAAAAAATACCTAAATTAAGCTAAAATAAAACCTGCCTTAATATGGCTACAAATAAAACTATTTATACTACTCTAAAACTAGGGTTTACTTTGTCTTGCATCTCTGATCAATTTCCCACCGTTGGATTGGCCTCTTTAAATCTCAGCTCTTCATTCCAATTTGGCGCCAAAAGTGAGTTGTGGATTGCCAGCTTGGCAATGGTATCTCGTGAAGAAGGTACATATGTGAGGGAGAAATAGAGTGGCTATGGCAGAGGTAGGGGAGGACATGGGTTGTGGTGAAAGGTATGGGGAATAGGTGTGGGTGATGGTGATGGCTGGTACGGTTGTGGGAAGGAGGGAAGAAGGTGGGTTTTTTATTAACTAAAGAAATGGGTTCGGGTAAAATGAGAACCGGGTTAAGATTTGGGCTTTTTAATGGTTGGGCTGGGTTTAGGGGTAATAGGGTTTTATTAGTTTTGGGATTTGGTTTAGAGGTAGGTTTAGGGATCATAAATGTACAATCCGAAATTTGAGGGACCATTTATGCCAAATTCTGAAAATTATCTCCAAGGACCATTTTTGGTATTTTGACATTTATGACGGTTGACTTTGACTTTTTGATCGTAAGAGTGATCCTAACTTGAAATTCCTTCCCCGGCCTCGGCTTTTCACAACTTTCCAATCTTGTGCTCGGTTTTTGTCCGTTTTGCCTTGTTTTCAATCCTTTTGTACCTGAAACACATAAAAACACAAACCAAGAATATTTGCAACAATATTTGATCTATTTGGGTGTTTTTGGTCATTTTTGTGTCTTATATGAGATTAAAATGATGAGTATTTACACACTCATCAGTTTACAACCTTGAATCTTAATAAAAACTTGATACTAATTCATGTGTGCGTGTGTATTGCTCTAATTCTTTTATATCCACGGCAGCGGCTCCAAAGACTTGGTGCGCGCGTGATGTCGTTGTGGTTTTAGCAGTATTCAAGTTTTAAATTTATATTTAGCCGACTTATCAATAAAACACACACTTTAACGAGCAGTATACCCGGTCAGTATGAATATAATGGTAAGTAGAGTGTCGATCACTAAGAGTGGAACGTATGATCTAGTTATTCTAATCAGTATTTTAGTATCTTAAGTTAGCTATACAACCTAATCTAACGCAAGGGGGTTCAGCCTGAGAGACTGGCACAGTTTGGTTATGATTAAATAATAAACTAAAC
This sequence comes from Artemisia tridentata subsp. tridentata, assembly GCA_021014915.2. Lineage (NCBI taxonomy): Eukaryota > Viridiplantae > Streptophyta > Magnoliopsida > Asterales > Asteraceae > Artemisia > Artemisia tridentata. The sequence goes on along the minus strand of CP139502.1, from coordinate 185,082,005 downwards.
TAATGAGCACGAATCAACGATTAGCACACACGTACACAGATAGATACTTGAGACAATAAGAAGACCTGTCCTGATAGTTAAGTAGTTTGTCACTTGTTTTATTGCTAGTTTTATATGAAGTGTATAGTTCGATGCGACGCATCGAGAGTTAAACCTTTCTCATTGGCTCTAATCTTATCGGCGAGTAAACCCTTAATGATTACTTATGTCTATCCTATTTATTTAGCGTCTCATAAATAGGCGAGGAAGGGGCATGGCGACCCAAGCAATGCTCAGCTAGACACAGAGGTTATCAATGCACTAATAAAAGTCACGAAAGACATCAACATATAAACTTTAATTAATGGGAAAGCAATTTTAAGGGGTGCCCATGGTTTTCCGTAGTCACATGGAATCGGCCCATCAATCCTGATGAATTAAAGTGTACTAATACAATAAAACAAAACTACTTAATGAATTGAATACATGCAGGACCTTCTTATAGCTCTTGTATCTTCGTTCAAGGTGTGTCTTGTGCTGCTAATGCGTCTGACTTCGGCCTTAGGGTTTTGTGGTCTTCGGTCTTCTTGTAAAACTAGGCTCTTGAAATTCGTCTGGCCTTGGGGTATTTATAGTTTCTGTCTGAGGGTTAGATGCGACGCATAGAATAAGTAGATGCGGCGCATTGACTTAACTTCGCGTGGGGTCCAAGATTAATATATTCAGGAATATTCGTACACCGCCTTAAGATGCGGCGTAACTCCATTTATCTATGCGGCGCATGTCCTTCGCTGTCTTGGATCGTAACTTGTGAAATCTTGATAGTGATGCGCCGTATGTAAGAAGTAGGATGCGGCATATCTGGAGCAGAATGGTCTTGATCTTGTACATTTCAGTAGACTCTTAATATCTTGCTTGTTTTGCTCCATAATTAGTCCAAAATCACCAAGTTTCACATAATACTTGTTTTGACCTGAGAATTACAAAAGTAAACATTAACGTATCAATTCTCATATATAATATAATAAAACAAGTCAAATAAATAAGATAAATGATGGTAATAAAATGTACTTATTTGAGTTCATCAAATATCCCCCCACTTGAACTTTACTTGTCCCCAAGTAAACCTTAGAATGAATTTTATGAAAATGTATCCTAAAAGATATTAGGATTTATTTTTATATTTAAGCATGTATTCGTTTTGTCATAATCACACAACCAAACACTTAACGAATTAGAAATAAAATAAAATATTTTGATAAAAGCAAATCTAATCGTTTAACTGTCCAGTCGTGACGAATATTCTATCATAAGCTTGGCAAGTATACGCATCTCCCCCACTAAAGCTAAGGAATAACAAGTCTAAAGCGGTAAAAAGGTTTGTTGGTTAAGGGTTAATCATTCTTCTTAATCTCTATCGATCTTAAATTCCAGAAAAGGTGACAAAATCACAAATACATGATCGAATCCACGAACACAATACTTGCAATTGCTCAAATCCTTAACTCGAATGGGCTAAAGATAGGACCAAGTAATCTTCACCAATAATATTATATCAAAAAGGGCGACAAAATCATAAATACATAGCCGAATCCACGAATACGATACTTAAGATTGCTCAAATCCCTAATCTCAATAAATCAAAGGTTTGGATAAAGAATAATATAGGGTATGGATAATATTTGGGATACAAATTGGTGTAAAATGAAAAATAAACAAAACAGATAAATTAAAATCCTAAGTGTGGTAAATTACTTTCCCAACCATCCCATGAATAAGACTCATATCATTGAATAACTCACGCTTTAACACTTGAAACACACGCTTTAGGTAGACACGAATTATACTCAACAAGATCTCAATCAAAGAATAACCTTAATTGGCGTTCCCATAACGGCCAACTCCCATTCAATCCATAAATATAATATACAACAAATAGTGGTGATATCGACTACTTAATACAAAACTTTACATAAGTTGGTTAAAACAAACTTCAAACTTTTCATTTTTCTTTTTCTTTTCTATTTTTTTTTCGTTTTTTTTTTTTTTTTTTTTTTTTTTTTTTTTTTTTTTTTTTTGACATTAACATATGTATGTAAAATTTCACAACTTTACTATCACCATTTTTCCGGATAATTTTTCCATACTCTTCATACTTTCAGAAATAACTGTAATAGCGAAAGTAGTAAACACACGAAAAATAAACTCAAAGATATACAATATTTACTTTCATACTAATTGCATTGTGCAATTTCCTGACTCAACCAAAGATAATGAATTACGCACGCGAACACATGTAATGTAAGGAAACACACTTTGCCTAAAGCAATTAACCAACCACGGATTTTAATCTACAGGGTAGGCTAAAGTGTAAGGGTGTAATGAAACATTATAACAAAGGTGTAAGAAACGAAAGGAATGGCTCTGAGTGTTTTTCTAGGGGTATCTTACTCTTAAAAGTGAGAGTAACAAAAGGTTTATACGGGGGTTAACTAACCAATGTAGTTAGTTAATATCACATAACATATAAAGGCTATTTGGGTGTAATCCTAGAAATTTACCAATTTAGACAAGTCATTCCAATTATAAAGATAATACTTATTATGGTGGTCTCGAATAGTATACAAGCCAAGTTCTAAAGTTTACAAGTCACCGGCACACTCATAGATTTGTGAATTTTGAAAAGTTCACAATTTTTGGAAATAATTTTATGTGTGCAGCTATGTAATTTAGACTTTAAACAAAAACATGCTAAAAATTTTAAATTTTGATATATTAAGCGCATTTTAAGCATATTTTGAAAAGTTTAGGACAAGTAAGTATTCTAATTCTCCAATCCCCCCACTTAAGTTAAACAACGTCCTCGTTGTTTGTAACAAAGATTAAAAACTGGAAAATAAAAGAATTAGAACAGAAAAACTCCCCTGAGATTTGCTCAGTATGATCCTCCATTATTCGTATAAGAGCAAAAATCAACTTTCTTGTGGATGAGAATGTTTAAGCTTCAAAAATGATGTATCCACAAGAATGCAGGAATCTATAATACCATTCAGACTTTAACACACCTGAGTTAATAAAGTTCAAACTTGCATAATACATTAGTAGTTAGTAAAAATAAAACTTAAAAAATTAAAATGAAAATCATCAGGTCAGTCGATACGCCGTATCTTATGGAAGAAGATACGCCGTATCGAGCCTGGAATAAATACGAATCAGAATAAAGGATGCGTCGCATCCTTAACCAGGGATGCGCCGCATTAAAATACTGAGAGAAAGTTTTTAAAGTCAAAATTAAAAATGCAGAAAATTAAATAAGATATGACCATTGCAGGAGATGCGTCGCATCTTAGGATGGAGATGCGCCGTATCTAATGCAGGTCTGACAGACTCGACACAGAACAAAATAGTAAAAATTTTCCGGGTTGTCTCCCGGTCAGCACTTGTCTTTATTCCAGAGTCTTCAAGTTAGGCTCACGTTCAGCTCCTTATTTTGTTCTTGTTACGTGCCATCCTTCTTCTTTCATCCGAAAGATGTTCCCGTATAGCTCCGCAACATTTTCTTCCGTTCGACTTAATCTAATATATGCTTTGGTCTTCGTCGCAATATATTCCTCATCAGGTCCCAAAGAGTATTTGATGACTTTAATTTTTCAGAAATTATCATGGGTGGTTCATTATAAGGGATCCCAAGTAGTCGACACTTCCTCTTGATGAATTCTTCTTCGTCTTTATCAACAAAGTTGAAATAAGGATCCTCATTCAAATAGTCATCAAGTTCATCAATCAATTCTCCTCGCGACTCATCGTTATTAGCAGAGGGATCATAATTAACCACGTTAAAGGATTGATAATAATCTTGAATCTCATCCCACTCTCTTATCAATTCCCATTGCAAGCGTCGACTAAGCTTTGTGTAATCATCAAATTGTCCATGCACCCATTCCCAGAAAGTAGTGTCCGATGCTCCCTTAAGTTCTTTTAAGTAGTTGATTCTACCTTTTTCTTGCAAAGCCTCCGCTTTACGTGGGCAGTCTTCAACTTTTTCATACCAATCGTCGTCTTCAAAGTATACATCGTTTCCAACCCTTTCATTCCAATTATACTTCCCCCATTACAGGTTCCATCATTCTTATAATCACAGGTTGGCCATTCACTACTTCCATCCTTGAAACAGAAAGGTGTACAAGTGTGATTAATATGCTCAAATTCCCATGGTTTATCCCAAACCCATGGTATTTGGTCATTCCATTCGTAGTACCAGGTGTTTTTGAAATCATCATAAGTTTTGAATCCTGGTAGATCTCCAGTTAGCACATCAGCGTCGACTTGAAGAAGGTAATTAAATTCTTTGAATTGTTTGCACAAAGGTGTCTCATAATTGAACACATCAATGTCAATGCTGAATAATTCTTCAATGCCTTCCTCGATTGTTGAATTGTCATCTGACGTTCCATTGTTGCTCTCTACTTCCTCATCTTCACCTCTCATCCAATATACCCATAACACATCTTTAGTAGCTCGGTCCATGCTCTTATGGTTATTGAACTTACTAGCTAACCAATTTGAAAAATCAACATTGTTAGGATCGTAGTTAACGTCAAAGCTAGTGTTACCAATCATGTTCCTTCTTATCTCCATGAACTCATTAAATTGTTCTTTAAAACTTCGTGTCAACCATGAAGTCACAATCCGTTTGACTTCATTCATAGGAGCAAATTTGGGATCGCCGTATTTAAGTTCAAGCCACTCTTCTAAAGAGATATCCATCAACCTTACCAACTTTCCATGAAATAGTATCTCCGATTCAGCATACATTCTTTCGTTATCCAGATAACTCTTATCTAATCCCCAATACTGTTCGGAATAAGGCATATAAGAAGTTTGTAAAGGTTGGACTTCATAGCTTTTGTTGCTCGATTTGTTGACTGCATTTGCTGAGTTCATGTATTCAATTTGGAATTTCCCATCTTTTTCTTCGATAGTAGTCCAAGTTAATCCTTTAGATTCAATGATGGGCCATAAGAGTAACAATTCATCTTCAGTGTAGCTCATTAGTAAATCATAAGAGAATATCCCATCTTCAATATTGCATAAGTGTTTGAATTCCTTATAAGTAGCTTCAAGAGGGGTCTCCCAAGAGAATAAATCGGCATCAATCATGAGCACATTGAAGTTGACATCATCAAAAACTTCCACTTTGAATGAATCCGAAAGCAAGAGTTCCTTAGCAAGATATCCGTTCACTGACATGTCTTCCATAGCAAAACTTGTCATCATAGGTAAAATCGTTAGTAGGATTTGTTCGCTAGAAGAGAAATTAATGAATTTAGAAACGGATATAAAAATAATCTGATATCCGCAGATGATGCGTCGTATCCAGAAAGTTGGATACGCCGTATCTTATAACGTTAAAATTTAATCAGACTTTTATTCAGAAAGCAGATACGCCGCTTATAAATTTAGAATGCGCCGTATCAGTTTTAATTATCAAAAATCGTTTATATTTAATAAAATTAGATGCGTCGTATCAAAAATCGTTTATATATATAAATTCAAGATAATAGCAATAAGCATATCCGTTTTATTAATGATTATAATCTTCATTGTTTAGTGGATAATGATTTACTCCAAGGTTATGAGCAAATATCGTTTTAAGCTTACAAAATTGAGATTATATTCGGGAGAGGTTTCAGAGAACTCTTTATAAGGCTAGGTAAATTATTGTAGAGGATACCTGGTATTCTATTTCAAGAATTTTAAGATACTCAATGTTACCAGTACTGAATTCTCCTCCACTCTTGTCGTCTTATTACAGCCTTTCAATCATCAAGGTTTGATTATTCCAACAAGCGTCTCTTGGTTAGGTTCAGAATGTAATCTTCCATAGTGATGCTTAAGCCATCATTTATCCTGAAAGTAAACCAACTTGTGCACGAGAGTAGTGGAACGATCAAAGTGAATATCAAAAATCAACTATATTTATTGAATTAAATGCGTCGTATTAACAAAAGCTAATGCGCCGTATTTTCGTTACGTTTCAAAATACAAGATTTTTGATTCAGAAGATGCGCCGTATCGATAAAAATCGATGCGTCGTATCTGTTTAATAATTCGAAAACTGTTTTTAATTTAAATAATAGATACGCCGTATCTGCAAAAACAGATCCGTCGTATGGCGTTATCGTTTAGAAAAATTTCTTATTAAAACAGAATACGCTGTATCTTGGGGAAAGATGCGTCGTATCGAATTTATTAAACACGTTGTATTTATAAAAATTAAACGCAATACGTCGTATCTGTGAAAACAGATGCGCCGTATTGTTTGTATCAGCTCAGTACAACGATAGCAGAATGCAAGAAAATAAATAAAAACAAAAATAAAAACAAACAAAAAGAAACAAAAATTAAAGAAAATAAAAACACTCAAAAACAGAAAATATGCAAATAATACAATGAATGCAAATTAACTAATATACAACGGAGTTAGTGGTTAGAATAAAAATTAAAAAGAAAAACTTAATTAAAATACTAATCAAATTAACAGATAATAACAATTCACTCCCCGGCAACGGCGCCAAAAACTTGATGTGTGCGTGTGTATTGCTCTAATTCTTTTATATCCACGGCAGCGGCTCCAAAGACTTGGTGCGCGCGTGATGTCGTTGTGGTTTTAGCAATATTCAAGTTTTAAATTGATATTTAGCCGACTTATCAATAAAACACGCACTTTAACGAGCAGTGTACCCGGTCAGTATGAATATAATGGTAAGTAGAGTGTCGATCACTAAGAGTGGAACGTATGATCTAGTTATTCTAATCAGTATTTTAATATCTTAAGTTAGCTATACAACCTAATCTAACGCAAGGGGGTTCAGCCTGAGAGACTGGCACGGTTTGGTTATGATTAAATAATAAACTAAACTAATGAGCACGAATCAGCGATTAGCACACACGTACACAGATAGATACTTGAGACAATAAGAAGACCTGTCCTGATAATTAAGTAGTTTGTCACTTGTTTTATTGCTAGTTTTATATGAAGTGTATAGTTCGATGCGACGCATCGAGAGTTAAACCTTTCTCGTTGGCTCTAATCTTATCGGCGAGTAAACCCTTAATAATTACTTATGTCTATCCTATTTATTTAGCGTCTCTTAAATAGGCGAGGAAGGGGCATGGCGACCCAAGCAATGCTCAGCTAGACACAGAGGTTATCAATGCACTAATAAAAGTCACCAAAGACATCAACATATAAACTTTAATTAATGGGAAAGCAATTTTAAGGGGTGCCCATGGTTTTCCGTAGTCACATGGAATCGGCCCATCAATCCTGATGAATTAAAGTGTACTAATACAATAAAACAAAACTACTTAATGAATTGAATACATGCAGGACCTTCTTATAGCTCTTGTATCTTCGTTCAAGGTGTGTCTTGTGCTGCTAATGCATCTGACTTCGGCCTTAGGGTTTTGTGGTCTTCGGTCTTCTTGTAAAACTAGGTTCTCAAAATTCGTCTGGCCTTGGGGTATTTATAGTTTCTATCTGAGGTATAGATGCGGCGCATAGAATAAGTAGATGCGGCGCATTGACTTAACTTCGCGTGGGGTCCAAGATTAATATATTCAGGAATATTCATACACCGCCTTAAGATGCGGCGTAACTCCATTTATCTATGCGGCGCATGTCCTTCGCTGTCTTGGATCGTAACTTGTGAAATCTTGATAGTGATGCGCCGTATGTAAGAAGTAGGATGCGGCGTATCTGGAGCATAATGGTCTTGATCTTGTACATTTTAGTAGACTCTTAATATCTTGCTTGTTTTGCTCCATAATTAGTCCAAAATCACCAAGTTTCACATAATACTTGTTTTGACCTGAGAATTACAAAAGTAAACATTAACGTATCAATTCTCATATATAATATAATAAAACAAGTCAAATAAATAAGATAAATGATGGTAATAAAATGTACTTATTTGAGTTCATCACTAATTCATACCTAAACTTTAACCTAGGCAATCCTTTTATAGACTAAGGATTCCTTTACAAGATAACTATCAACCTAATCGTATAAGATATACACAATATCTTTTCTATAATTATCTTTCACAAAGTCATAATCCGTACTAACTTCTATATTCAACCGTACGAACTGCTCTTTTCTTCAAAACTCATCAGCAGTACTAACTTCCATCTTCAGCCGTACTAACTGCTTAAGCTTAATTCCTAACAATCCTCCCCTAAACTTATGATTTCTTCCCAAATCACTAAGTTTCTTCAAATTAAGCTTCATCTCCTATATGAGGGGGATTCTTTCAAACACCTTTCATAACTGTCTCTTACTACTGATCTTCCTTTGTTCTGCAAGGTTGAAAATCTTTGTTACCAACATATCTGCCATTTTAGAATCTTCTTCAACCCTGAGTTTTGTATATAACATAGACATTAAAACACTTAATCTGAGTGGATAATCCTTTTCCACTAACATATAGATTTCTATGCCATCCTTAGTAGAAACTCTGTGCACTCCATACGTATCAAATAACTTCCAAGAGAAATCTTCAACTTGTGCTTGAAATCTCCCATTGATTCTCCATTATCAGGTTCATAAATCCTTTTTAGCTGCACCCATAACTCTTTATCTTTATCTTCAAGTGGATCTTGAACTCTGAATCTTTCTTTTACTAAGCTCCATAACTGATTAAGATCTTCCCTATCAAAATCTTTTAGTAGATCTTCAAACAGCTTATACCTCTCAGTAATATCACCAAGTCTTATTATCTTCCATCCCTTCATCCTTCCATCAGTGAAAACTTCCCAGCCAATGATAGGATATTTGACTTCTAATGGTTTGGTATTTGTAGACTCTGGAACTATCACCATCATATTCTTGATTTGCTCATCAGTTAAACCTTCTTCTCCAGATTTCAACTTCTTTGCAATATCAGATTCTAAAACTTCTGGTTCTCTCTTCTTTCTCTTTGTGACATTCCTTTCAACTGATGTATTCAATCTTGCATAAGCTTTATAAAAAGCTTCTTTAATCTGATCATCTGATCTTCCTGTAAAATAACTTGGCTTCCAATAAGCTTGATTCTTCAAATAGTTTTTCATAAACTTGACTTGTTCTTTCTGTGTAGGCATCTTTGTCTTGTAACCATGCTTTTGCCTATCTCTAATTCGCTGCATCAGATCATTCCAAGTTACTTCTTTGTTCTTTGACAATATGAATTCTTTAAGTTTCTCTGACTTTTCTTCTTTACTTAGATCTTCATCTCTAAGAATCATCATTGTTTGAGCTCTTATAATGAAATCAGAATCTAACAGATATTGTAATTGTTCATTGAAGACTTCTTGATCAACATCTTCAGACCTTGTTCTATCCATGAATTCAGCAATGTTCCTTACATCATCTACAGCCATCTTTCTTGCTAATTCTGCATCTTGAGCTATCTGAGCTTGTTCATCATCTAAATCTTTTTCAATCATCTTCCTTGCAACTTCTGCATCATGATCTATCTGAGCTTGAGTTCTTGGTTTTGTTTTCTTGAGCCTTTCTAGTTCTTGAGCAGCAACTTCTTCTAGTGTCATAGGCTTTTTTTCCTTATCTGCCCTTTTTCTTGCATATTCCTCTTCAGCCGTAGTATCACCAGTTGGAACTGTCTCATGCTCTATCTCAGCAGTTGGAACTGTCTCAACAGTTTGAACTTCTTCAGCTTCTTGAATACCAATCTGAACTGCTTCATGTGTCTCAGCAGTTTCTTCAACCCCTATGTCAACATTACCAAAACCCATATCAAATTGTTCCTCTTCTTCATCATTTTGCCTCCCCTGAGAACCTGATCTATCTCCTTTTCTTCTATCTGATTTCCTCCCCTGTTTGGGAGTATCACCATCATCACCATCTGAATCATCTGAGTCATCTGAATCATCATCCAAGACTACCTTTGCCCTTTTCTTCTGTAACTATTCTTCAAGCTTTGTTACCCTTAAAGTCAATTTGGTGTAAACCTTAGCAAAGTTTTTCTTATGAGCCTTGAGTTCCTCCTTGTTGGTCTTTAGCTCCTCTTCTAAGGTTTCAACCTTTGCTATTAACTTTGTACATAAAGCCATCAATTCAGTTTGTGAAGAACTAACCTCATCACTTCTAGCTGTGTTACTTGCTAGGAGAGGTGAATCATGGGGAAAGGATCTAGGAATCACTCTGGGTGTTTCCCTTCTCCTATAAATGATGGGAATTGGGGATGTTAGGGTTCTTTCAGGAGCTGAAGTAGATGTGTGATGGGGATCAGTTGGTGGTACTGAACCTTCACCCACTTCAGTTTGAAGCATCTCTGAAAACAATGGAACTACTACTCCATTAAAAAGCCTACTAGCCATAGCCATGTTTTGAAAAACTTTTGATTGAAGGCTAGGAGTAGCAAAATTTTCTGTTGGTTTTGTAAGCATGTATGTCTTTTTATTCAAAAGAGTTTGAACAAACCTTGGATACATTAGAAACTTGGTTTTGCTGTTTACATTTGATGCCATACCCTCAAAAATAAATTTTGAAAAGTTAAAAACCTTGTTTGTAGACAGACAAATGAGAGCAATAGCAATATTGCTACTGAACTGCTCCCAAGCAGTCTTTTTAGGACTCAAACAATGTAAAAGGGTATGTATCAAAAATCTCCATTGAGGTGAGAAACATCCTTTTTGAAAAGTTAATTTGTGTTCGGATGTATCATACCCCATTCTGGTAAGTTCATGCCATATTTCAGTGTTGTGCATAGTGTTGATACCATCTGAGTCTGTTAATTTAAGATGTCTCCTAAGTATAGACTCGGTAACAACAAAAGATACACCATCCACTTCAGAATGAATTTCTAAGTCTCCATCTTCACTAGTTAAGACAGTAGCATTCTGCCAGAACTGTGTGATATGCGAGACATAAAGAGTAGGAGATACGGTTAGAGCATATCTTATGTGAGAGTGGTTTAGAAAGTCCACAATCTCATAAAACTTTGATCCATCTCCTTCCTCTGTTTTCTCTAGAAACGCAACCTGATTGTGACGCTTAACAAATTCCAATTCAGCCATTTTTAGTGATGAAGAATGAAAGATTATAGCAATAAGATGATCATATAAAGTTGAATTGAGGTTTTATGTAGCCTATTGGAGTTTATAGGTACTGTTTAGGGTTTTGCGAAATATGCGTATGAGATAAATTATCTTGAGAAATAGAATAAATAAATTTATGGTAAAAAGATAATTATCTTCTAGAAAAATCCCTATAAGTACCTTAAGAATAACGATTTTACCCCAACGGCTATAAAATTAATTACTGACAGATTTTTACAACGGCTAGTTGAGCCGTACTAACTTTGTACTAACCGTACCAACTGTTGGAAAAATTTTGTTGAGCCGTATGAACTTATTGAAAAGGATTTCAAAATACCATGGCTCAAACATAGTTTTTAGCAAACTATCAGCTATCAACGGATTTGATATGTCTTTACCAATAGCCGTTTGCTTTGGACTAGCCAACTCTTCACAGTTAGATATGGTGAGCTGATAACCATACAATTTTTGGTAAATTGTCAACCATTAACGGATTTGATTAGTCTTTACTAGAAACCGTTTGCTCTTGACTAGTTGGTTCTTATGTGGGTTAGACATGGTGAACCAATAACCATTTGTTGTGTGCAAAGATCACACACTGAGCTCCAAATCACCATTACAGTCCAAAACATATTAACTCCTTGATGCTTTTCATCCATAACCTGCAAGTGTTAGTCCAAAAACAAAGAAACAAGATACAAGCATATGACTAACATTGCACATAACAAGAAAAATTAATTTCCTTGTGGTACCCAAGCCAAAACAGACTTAGGCTTTCCTCTTGCATCAACATAATTCATTCTTTTCAAAACAATTTTAGCACCATTGGGTTTGATGGGTCTCCAAACCCAACATGCTGATGCATTCACTCCAGTACCCATATTTCCCTTAGCAGTGTTTTTATTAACACCAGTACCAATTACTCTGCTAGCAGTTGGAACTGTTGGCTTGGTAGTTGTTACCTTGGGTTTCCAAACTTGGTTTTTCACTACTTGTCTGTTTTGAAATGGTCTCTTAACAGTTGTTGGTGCTGATTTGGAAAACATTTTTTCACCTTGAACTATTGGCCTTGAGTGAATAGGTCTAGTTGGTCTGACAGGCTGAACTGCTGGTCTAGCAGTTTGAATTGGTCTTTGGCCAGACTTTAATAGAACTGATCTGGGTATCATTCTATCATTCCTAGGAAGAGTTTGAAGTCTTGCTATGCTCAACCTATGGTTTGAATATCCACTCAACCATTTATCACAAAAATCTGCAAGATGGTCAAAGCTACCACACGAGTAACAAGCTTTCCTATAGCAGACAAAATCATCCCCTAATTGGTGAGATTTGAGGCCATTCCAATTCCTTTGGTTACCTCTTGCCTTGTTTGTGGTTCTATACATTTCTGCATACCTAACTATTGGTCTACAAGGTTTGGCATTTGATCTAGGCCTAACAGTCTCAGGTTTAACCATCTTTGGAACTTTTGATTCCTCCACTTTAACACTAACAGGCTTAACCACAGCCTGATCACCCTCATCATCAGAAGTCCATTCCTCTATGGTTGAAGAATCTGATTCCTTACTTGAGAACCTATCAGAGGACACCTTGTCCTCAGATAGTGATTTATCACTAGCACTCACATACACAGGTTTATCAACTACATTCTCTTTAGGTTGAGGACCATATTTAAGCTCAGGTAGTTGAAATTCAGGTAGCCCTGTGTGTTCTAAGTCTATGCCTGGGGGTGTTGGAATTCCTCTATAGGGAGGTGGAACTGACTTATAACCTAGGCCTGACTTAGCTTTATTGAGGATCTGACACTCAACAATCTTACTAACACCCTGAGTTGCAAATTCTAGTGTGTCAACAGTCATTTGAATGTTCTCCTTTGCTTTCTTAACCTTTTCTAGCTCATGTTTCAACACACTAATTTCATTCTCTCTAAACATTAAGTCTCTCTTAACAATAATCATATCATCAGAAAACTTTGACTCATTACTTTTATAATGAACAATTTGTTCTTCTAACACAGCTAAAGCCCTCTTATGATTTGCTAAGTTAAAAGCAGTTTGGGTTAGCTCTTTTCTCTGATCCTCATATCTTTTCTTAAGAGTTTCTAGATCTTTTAAAGCTTCACAAGATTTAGAACATTTAGAAACTTGTACCTCAGAGTCTGAAAATGCCATGAGAGCAATCTCTATAGATTCTTCTGCTTCCTCCTCTGCAATGTAGCTCCAGTCAAACCCTAAGCCATCAATGGCAACCATGGCTTTTGAGCTTGAGTCAGTAACTTCCACCACTCTTGACTTGCTTCCAAATCCTCTACTCTTGCCATCCTGTTGTCTTGGCAATCTGCACTCCCTTGAATAATGACCTTTCTTGTGGCAATTGAAACACTAAATCTTGGACTTGTCATACCCTGCAACATCATTGCTGTTTATGACAATCTTCTTGCCAGTCTTCTTAAAAAATCTCTTAGCTCTCAAGCTGAGAAGAGAGAGCTGCCACTTGATATCCATATCTTCAATATCATCTTCATCAATCTCTTGAAGATCTGCATGAGTCAACATACTTCCATTGTGCCGAGTAGTCAAGAAAGCACAATAAGTATTCTCATCCAAGAGTCCATTAGTACTGCTTGAAGTGCTAGCAATACCAATATTGGAACTAGCAATACCAACTGCTCCAGTCACTTGAACTTCTTCATCTGGACTTGAGGTACTGGGAGTTGATACAAAGGCCAAATTCCCTAAGCTTGAGCTTGAGCTTGATCCAGCAGACTTCTTAACATCATGTTCAACTATCTTGAAGTTGCTATAGAGATCCATTAAGCTCATGGAATCTATATCAGGCTTGTTTTTCCATACAACCACATGCATAGCCCATTCAGTTGGTAGACTCCTTAGAAATTTGGAGTTGAGATCTTCCTGAGGCATCTCAATTCCTAGAACAGCCAGTTGACTCACTAGTTTTTGAAGTCTATTAAACATATGATCTAGTGACTTGTTGCTTGTTGCTGAAAAATTCTCAAACTGTTGCTTGAGAAGGGTCTTCTGAGTTTTCTTGGTGGCTTCGTTCCCACCATATCTTGCAACAATAGCTTCAAAAAGGGTTTTAGCACACTTAAACTTGCTAAAATTTAACAACTGATCATTGGGAATAGTCATCAGAAGCAAACTTCTCGCCTTAACATCATTCTTGTGCTGTGCCTTCTCTTCAGTAGTGGTTGGCTTAGTTTGCACCTTAGTTTCAGTGACACCCTCAACAACGGTTGTTGTAGTTGTAGGTTTGAACGAATTCCCATCCTCAATAATCTCCCAGAGAGTATAATCTTGAACTTGGAAGAACTGCTCAATTCTTAATCGCCACATATCGAACTCATTGGGTTTAAGCATTGGAAGCTTAGCAGCAATATTAGTCTGACTTGTTGTTGTCTCCATGTCCATCTTCTTCTTAAACAAATTCGTCTGGATCTTCTAAACCAAAGTATCAGTAAACATGTCTCTGATACCACTTGACCGGATCTACACACACTCCTTGTATTAGATGTATACTTTGAATGATGTCTAGTCTAGCACGCGGAATTTACTAGCTAGCACTTACAAAATTTGTTTGTTTGTGTTTTGTATGAACGAATCAACAATGAATGAACAAGGAACACAATATACTTCAACTTCAACGATTCAATATTAATAATGAATAATACGAGTACTCTTAATTAGTACTAGGGTTTACAACCTTGAATCTTAACAAAAACTTGATACTAATTCATACCTAAACTTTAACCTAGGCAATCCTTTTATAGACTAAGGATTCCTGTACATGATAACACCCCCAATTCAATGATGCAGCGGAATTCAAACTGGGTGTTACTCGATAGCACAACAGTCATAATAATAGAAAAGATCTCTAACTGAGTCGTTTTAAAAGGATTTATCATTCAAATTATAATATATCAGAGTTTACAAAAGAGGTCCCATAAGGTTCCATGTTTACAAAGTACATCAATATAAAATCATTTGATGTCTTTTTGAATGATAAAATATGTTATAGCCTTCATGATTTAGTCTGTGCCCCTCCGTGCCATCCCTGATCATTATGCACCTGAAATACATGCTTAAAACTGTCAACACAAAGGTTGAGTGATATTCATAGAGAGTTTGTTTTATGTAGTTGAACACAATATGTTAAGTTTCCAAGAAAGTGGGCTACGTTGCTATACACCCGAAAGTTAATATGAGGTAATTAGTCTCACATTCAAAGAAATACAATTATTATTCACTAAGCTCATGCAACCAATACGTTAACGTGATGCCAATATCGATGGCTGATTACCCCTGTAGGTACTTGCCAAAATACCTAAGACTCAAATATAGTGCGTTTGATTACCGTACCCAGTCAATACAAACGGGATTCGTCAATCCCAATAGATCTATTCACTAATATTCGCGCTCACTATCCTAGTGATTAAATGGTTCATGATATGGGGACTTTAAGTGGCAATGATGGTACTTAGTGATAATAAAACAATCAGATAGCATACAATTTCAAAGCATTGTGTTCGGTTAAAATAGCATGTATTCCCCCGAGGGTTTATAAAACAATTAAGTAATAGAAAGTGGGGCTATGAACTCACCGTGAGTTGGTTGGTAGTTTAAAGCCTTAATGAGTTCAATGAATGAGTCGGGAAACCTCTAAGTGCAACCTACAATAGAACGTTGCGACTTAGGTTGGAATAATGTCTAAGAATACAAAGACGAGCCTATATATGCCCTGCATAATGTTCATGATGTAGTACTTAGTGTGTCAGGTTGGTTGTTGTATAAATATGGTTTATGAAACATTTTGAGTTTGTATATCTCGTACTACCGTTCGGGCCATCATGATTCAGAGGTCATGTAGCAAACGTTCGAGGAGCCAGGACACTTTAACTCGTAAATCCACAACTCGTCGATCCGTTTACCCAAATGAAGCCCCTCACACAAAGCTCCCTAGTGTTGTAGTATTTGATAAAAATATATTTTGCTTACTTTGTTTATATGACACATTAAGAGTTTATATATACCATAAATAAACTTAACAAAGTCCATAAGTATTTAAATCATGAACATAATATAAGGACCATATATAGCATGAATGAAGTATAATAAGCATGAAAATGATATTGAGCAAGAAAGTGTGTTAGGGTTTCTTACAACTTTTGGCTTTCACTTAAGAAAGGAAATTAAGGATCTAAGAACAAGAACTAGAACAATTCCTCCCTTGGAATCCTTGAGAATCCGAAACCAAAATAAGATTATAACGACGTCTTTTTGGAAATCCGAAGCTATTCAAAGATTATAACGACGTCTTGTTGGAAATCCGAATCTATTCGAAGATTATAACGACGTCTTGTTGGAAATCCGAAGCTATTCGAAGATTATAACGACGTCTTAGAAAATTTCCAAGATCGAAGATCAAACACTAGTTTTCTTTCAAAAACTAGTTAACTTTCTTACAAAATATAAGAAAAGTGCCTTAGGTTTTAGGACTTTGAAGATATTAGAAGGTGTGGTGCAAGAATTTCTATGTGTTTAGTTGGCTATTTATCGGATGAGAAATTTAGTTAACTACATATTGGGTTAAATTTTAACCATGGTTAAAATAACATGTGTAATCATCTAGAAAATCAATGGCCAAGATCAAGCCACCAATCTTGATGACTAGATAAAAACGCCACATATGGCATATTTGAGGAGGTTAAGAGTTTTTGATTTTTATCTTGCTTTTACGGAGTCAGTTTTGGTCCCGGTAATTGCTAACCGTAAACCGTTAAGTCACAAAACATAAAACCGGGTATCGTAAAAATACGAAACTTGCAGGAATGATTTAACTTATCATTATACTGCATAATAAAATATAAAATGAGTGATAAGTTCCATCGGGTTGCTCAAACCCTGTTAAAACTGAAAACGCGGGTCTAAAACGCGAAATACATAAAACGTACGAAAGTTGCGCAAAATTGAGAAAAGTAAAATGTAACTTTTCTAATAGGATAATAATGAATTAAAATAGCCTATAACGTCTAGACTGGGCTCAATCTTGTGTCGGTTGGTGTTAAACATCTTTTAGACCTAAAATCGGAAGCCTGAAAATCAAGAAATAATTTATAAAATCAAAGAATGATTTTAGGGTCAATGGAGGGGGAAAATATGTTGACTTTACTAATAATATAAAAGCTTCTAAATGTCTTAAAATGTGTGGTGCAGGTGAAGGCTAAGGTTGCGGATAAGTGAAAGTGCTTAAAACGCAATTTCTAGTTTTGTAAGACACAGGTTCTATTTGGTAACATTTTGACTTAATATCAAAATTTCTCTAATTGATTGTGAGTGTTCTAAACATTTAACTGATGCGAGGAAAATTGGCGCAGGTGGTTTTCGTTATGCGCAGGGTGTTCAAACGACGTTTAAACCAAACGTATAATGCCTTAACAACTTTTGCGAAAATGACCCGACAAGCGTCAAACTTTTATCTTGTCATAGAAATAATTTATCTTACGAGAATATAAAATAAAAATTTCGATATGAAATAAAAATCTCATAAATGAATAGTGCCACTGAATAGTAAAAATGAATAGTAACATGAATAGTAAAAATTTCAGGAATAAAAATTAACCTGAAAATGCGGATTGTTACAGTCTCCACCCCTTAAGAGAGCTCCGTCCCGGAGATCAATTTGCTTTAGGTGAAGAAGCATTGTTGGTAAAAAGATGTGGGTATTTCTAACGTATCTGGTCCTCTCGTTCGCATGTGTATTCTGGACCACGTCGTGAGTTCCAACGAACCTTGACAATTGGAATTCGGCTTTGTTTGAGTTGTTTGACCTCTCGGTCCATGATTTCAACTGGTTCCTCGATGAATTGAAGATCGTCATTGAGTTGGATTTCATCGAGTGGAATGACGAGTGATTCGTTTGATAAGCATTTCTTCAGATTAGATACATGAAAAGTGGGGTGTACACTACTGAGTTCGGATGGAAGCTCAAGTCTATACGCCACTGGACCAACCCTGGCTAGGATTTTGAATGGTCCGATGTATCTTGGGTTTAGTTTGCCTCATTTACCGAATCGTATTAAGCCTTTCCAAGGCGATACTTTTAGCATAACCCTATCCCCGACTTGGAATTCTAGGGGTCTGCGTCGTGTGTCGGCATAACTTTTCTGTCGATCTCTTGCGGCTTGAAGTCGATTTCTGATTTGTGCAATCTTCTCCGTTGTTTCACGAATGAGTTCTGGACCAGTGAGTTGAACATCTCCCACTTCGGCCCAACAGGCAGGCGAACGACACTTTCGTCCGTAAAGTGCCTCAAATGGTGTTGCCTTGATACTTGCGTGATAACTGTTGTTGTAGGAGAATTCGACTAATGGTAGGTGAGTATCCCATCCTTTTCCAAATTCGATTATACAAGCTCGAAGCATGTCTTCCAGCGTTTGAATGGTTCGTTCACTCTGACCATCGGTCTGAGGGTGATACGCTGTACTCATGTCTAGTTTTGTTGCAAAGGCCTTTTGGAGTGACTGCCAGAAGTTCGAGGTGAATTTACCGTCTCGGTCAGATATGATAGATATTGGTGCACCATGTCTCGAGACTACTTCTTTAATGTACAGTCTGGTTAACTGATCCATTTTGTATGTCTCTTTAATTGGTAAAAAGTGTGCGGGTTTTGTGAGACGATCAACTATGACCCAGATGGAGTCATAACCGCTTGATGTCTTTGGAATCTTGGTAATGAAGTCCATTGTAATTCGTTCCCATTTCCACATAGGAATCTCTGGTTGTTGCAATGGACCGGATGGTTTTTGATGTTCGGCTTTCACTTTGGAGCATGTAAGACATTTGCCAATGTATGTTGCAATATCGGCCTTCATGTTTGGCCACCAATAGAGTTGTTTAAGATCCTGATACATCTTATCAGATCCTAGATGTACGGAATATTTAGACTTATGGGATTCGTGCATGATCAAGTCTCGTAGGCCACCATAAAGTGGTAACCAACTTCGACCTTCGAAGCATAGAGTTCCGTCTGAACGGGTTTCGAATTTCTTCTGTATCATGCCGTCTAATTTTTCCTTTTTGACGTCTTCTTGTCTCACCGCTTCAGCTTGAGCGTGAAGAATTTGAGCGGGAAAATTGGAATTTATGGTAAAGACCAAGGCTCGAACTCGTAATGGTTTAACCCGTACCTTTCGGCTTAGGGCGTCGGCTACTACGTTTGCCTTTCCTGGGTGGTAGCGAATGTCGCAGTCGTAATCACTTAGTAATTCCAACCATCGACGTTGCCTCATGTTTAGTTCTTTTTGATTCAAGATGTGTTGGAGACTTTTGTGATCGGTGAACACAGTACATCTAGTACCGTATAGATAGTGTCTCCAGATTTTCAGTGCAAAGACTACAGCTCCTAACTCCAAGTCATGAGTGGTGTAGTTTTCCTCATGTTTCTTAAGTTGTCGAGAAGCATAAGCCATGACTTTCTCACGTTGCATTAACACGGCACCCAAACCTTGGTGCGAGGCATCACAGTAGACCACAAAATCTTCGATCCCATCTGGCAATGCTAGAATAGGGGCACTACAAAGTTTTTGTTTGAGGGTTTGGAAGGCTTGTTCTTCATCTTTGTTCCAAATGTACTTCTTATTTTTCTCGGTTAGCTTGGTCAAAGGTTTTGCTATCGAGGAAAATCCTTCGATAAACCTTCGGTAATACCCAGCTAGTCCTAGAAATTGACGAATTTCTGTAGGGGTGGTAGGTGTTGGCCAATCTTTGATAGCTTCAATTTTAGCGGGATCGACGTGTAAACCAGTGTTGTCAATCACATGCCCAAGGAATTGTACCGAACAAATCCAAAATTCACATTTTGAAAATTTTGCATACAATTTCTCTTCCTTGAGTAACCCTAAAATTGTTCTTAGATGTTGTTTGTGTTCTTCTTCGTTTTTGGAGTAGATGAGAATATCGTCGATGAATACGATCACGAATTTGTCTAGGTATGTCTTACACACTCGATTCA
Organism: Artemisia tridentata subsp. tridentata; assembly: GCA_021014915.2. NCBI lineage: Eukaryota > Viridiplantae > Streptophyta > Magnoliopsida > Asterales > Asteraceae > Artemisia > Artemisia tridentata. Next base: position 185,061,896 of record CP139502.1, on the reverse strand, counting down.
TGAGATCCATGAATACCGCTGGTGCGTTAGTCAACCCGAATGGCATTATTTGGAATTCGTGGTGACCATATCGTGTCCTAAAGGCTGTCTTTGGAATATCTTCCTCACGAACCTTAACTTGATGGTAACCTGATCGTAGGTCAATTTTGGAGTAAAAGGTTGAACCTTGTAATTGATCGAATAAATCGTCAATTCTTGGTAATGGGTATCGGTTCTTTATTGTCAACTTGTTTAGTTCACGATAATCAATACACATTCGTAATGATCCATCCTTCTTCTTTACGAACAAGACGGGAGCTCCCCAAGGTGAGGAACTAGGTCGAATAAATCCCTTGTCCGAAAGTTCTTGTAATTGATTTGATAGCTCTTGCATCTCTGACGGTGCTAGCCTGTAAGGTGCGTGAGCTACTGGCGCCGCTCCTGGTATTAAATCAATTTGGAATTCTATTTGACGATTTGGTGGAAGTCCGCGTAAGTCTTCGGGAAAGACTTCAGGAAATTCACATGCGATGGGAACATCTTCAAGATGAATTTCTTCGGATTTCTTCTCGGTTACGTGTGCTAGGAAGGCATAACATCCTTTCTCAATGTATTTCAAGGTTTTGATACATGAGATGATATTTAATCGGGTTCCACTTTGATCACCATGGATGACCAAAGTTTCATTGTCACAAGGAATGTGAACAACCCTTTCACCACAGATGATGTTAGCATGATGTTTAGATAGCCAATCCATGCCGATGACTACATCAAAACTTCCAAGTTTGATTGGCATAAGGTCGATGGTAAATGGGCGGTCTAGGAGATTAAGGGTACAATCTTGGATTATGGTATTAGTGTTTACTAAGCTACCATTAGCTAGTTCAATACTATAACTAGTGTTTAGAGTGATTGGTGCGATATTAAGTAAAGATGATATTGCATTAGATACAAAACTCATATCGGCACCGGAATCGAATAAGACTTTAACAGGGATGTTATTGAGTAAGAACGTACCAGTAACCACATTTGGGTCCTGTTGTGGTTCACCGTTGCCCATGACGTAGGCTCTACCACGAGCACCTCCGCCTTGTTGACCCTGGTTTTGAGGGCATTTGTTACTGAAGTGTCCTTTTTCGCCACACTGATAACATGTAACTACTGGTTGAGCGTTAGCTCCAGTGGCCCTATTTTTACAATCTTTGGCAAGATGTCCCGGCCTTTGACACTTGTTGCACTTGGCGGGGCAAGGACCTACATGATGATAGTTACACTTAGTGCATAGTGGTTGGTTCCCAGTATATCCACCTCCGGTTGGTGCAGCAACATAAGCCGTTACGGCTTCTTGTCTTTTGTTTTGCTGGTTATGGTGATTGTTGTTTCGAGTTGGGTTGTTGTTGTTTCCTCCACGTTTTCCATCCCATGGTCGCTTGTTGTTGTTGTTTCTATTGTTATTGTTGTTATGGTAGTTGGAGTTGTTGGTGGTAGTGGTGTTGTTGTTGAGGTTTTGCTTTTGGGTAGCTCCCGTTCGCACCACTTGATCCGTGAGGTTGCGAGCCAATCGCATAGCTTCATCAAGTGCCTTGGGAGCGGATGCAGTTACGTTCCCTTGTATACTTGGTGGGAGTCCCCAGATATATCTTTCCAACAGCTTCTCAGTTGTTGAAACCATTCCTGGACATAGTATCCTCAACTCTTGGAATCGACGGTTGTAAGTTAGGATGTCGTTCCCTTTAACAACAAGATTCCATAATTCCACTTCTAATTTCTGAATTTCACTGCGGGGGCAGTATTCTTTGATCATCATGTCCTTCAAATTATCCCAAGAAATCTCATAAGCAGTTTCGATGCCTATTGGTTGAGATACTGAGTTCCACCATGATAATGCCTCATCCAGTAGTGTACTGGTGGCGAATTTAACTTTATCCTCTTCGACACATTTGCTGATTGAAAATACTGACTCGCATTTTTCAAACCAGCGGGTTAAACCTACAGCTCCTTCAGTACCCTTGAAATTAGTGGGTCTGCAGTTCAAATAGTCTTTGAATGTGCAGGCCTTAGGCACTGAATTCACATTTGGGTTTGATCCTTCAGTGCTATTCAGAGCAGCTTCAGCAGCTGCTGCAGCTACGGCTGCGCGTTCAGCTTCGAGTGCGGTTTTCACACTGTCTTTAACTAGCTTGTTGATGGTGGCTTGAGTCATTGTTGGTCTCGTACTCTTCTTTGGCGGCATGGTGCTATAATATAAAGGTATGTTATGAGTATAGAGTTGGTAGAATAAGCATGATTTGATGATAGAATAATTACGGTGGAGATTTAAATTATAACACATGATAATGCAAAGCAAGGGTTCTATTCATATAACGTTGATTGATTACAAAATCGAAACTTATTACAAGCTTCTTCAAAAACTTACTAACTGATACTTTCAGTTTAGTAATTACAACGTTTTACTACCGCTAGTTTTTACATGGATTTTTACAGAGTTTACTAACTGAATCTACTCAGTTTAGTAGCACAAAAGATAACTATAAAACTAGTCTACTTCTAGCTGGAGGATTCGGATGGATCGATGTTTCCTTGGTGTTTAGTATATCCACACACTCCTACGGGCGAATCTCATCGACTTCCCTTTGGTGTAACCTTTGTTGCACGGCATACAACTCATTCTTGAGTTGATATCGGGCAGAGTTGGCAATATCCAGACGGATTTCTGCTGTCATTAGGTGGTGTTATAGCATGTGAATTTGGGCCGCGTCTTTGGCTTGTGCTTTTTCTACTCGCATAAGTCTATCCTTGATGTCATCCAAGCCGGTTAAAGGATCCAAGACTATATCTTGAACAAGAGTCAAGTCTTCCTTTACATAGCTCGAATCAAGGATATGTAAATCGAGGCGTTGTCGTGCATTAACGGCTTCCATTTTGGCCACATTAACCTTGGGTTCATAGTCATCCATTTGTCGTGCCATGTTGTGAAGTTTATTTAGGGCTAGGTCAAGGCCTTGTTTCAGGCAGTATACTTCGTACTGGGCTGAATTTATGAATGTAGGTATGAGTTTAGAGGATCCGCCGATTTCATATGTGGACCTTGGACCTTGAGTAGGAGTATTATGATTTGATTCGGGTGAGGATACAGAGACAGGAGGTGGTGATGTCAATGGTGATAGTGGTCGTACCACTAGTAGTTCCTCCTCTTCTTCCACATCTATGTCCATTTCGGGATCTTCGTCTGGATCCTCTTCCATTTCTTCCTCTTCGTCACTGGCTAAATCCTCATAAGCTTCTTCCTCATTGTCATAATAAGCAAGTGCTTCAAGATACGGATCATTGAGTCCGGGAAGAAATGGCAAGTGATCGGGCATAGGGGGAATGTGATCGGGTGATGGTGGTACTGACATGATGTCTACAATAAGGATTATGATGTTAGAACAAATCTAAAGCTTACGGGCAATGTTCAAATATGCTAAAATGTTTGTGTAGTATAATGTCTAACAAGTCCATGATCGTCTGAAGGATGGAAGGCACGAAGATCGGAAGGCTATAAAATGTTTTTGCTTGTAAAAGTGGTTATAGTTTAAGTCTCACTTAGACTCGTTTCTCTACAACCATGGCTCTGGTACCAATCTGTAACACCCCCAATTCAATGATGCAGCGGAATTCAAACTGGGTGTTACTTGATGGCACAACAGTCATAATAATAGAAAACGATCTCTAACTGAGTCGTTTTAAAAGGATTTATCATTCAAATTATAATATATCAGAGTTTACAAAAGAGGTCCCATAAGGTTCCATGTTTACAAAGTACATCAATATAAAGTCATTTGATGTCTTTTTGAATGATAAAATATGTTATAGCCTTCTTGATTTAGTCCGTGCCCCTCCGTGCCATCCCTGATCATTATGCACCTGAAATACATGCTTAAAACTGTCAACACAAAGGTTGAGTGATATTCATAGAGTTTGTTTTATGTAGTTGAACACAATATGTTAGGTTTCCAAGAAAGTGGGCTACGTTGCTATACACCCGAAAGTTAATATGAGGTAATTAGTCTCACATTCAAAGAAATACAATTATTATTCACTAAGCTCATGCAACCAATACGTTAACGTGATGCCAATATCGATGGCTGATTACCCCTGTAGGTACTTGCCAAAATACCTAAGACTCAAATATAGTGCGTTTGATTACCGTACCCAGTCAATACAAACGGGATTCGTCAATCCCAATAGATCTATTCACTAATATTCACGCTCACTATCCTAGTGATTAAATGGTTCATGATATGGGGACTTTAAGTGGCAATGATGGTACTTAGTGATAATAAAACAATCAGATAGCATACAATTTCAAAGCATTGTGTTCGGTTAAAATAGCATGTATTCCCCCCAAGGGTTTGTAAAACAATTAAGTAATAGAAAGTGGGGCTATGAACTCACCGTGAGTTGGTTGATATCTTAAAGCCATAATGAGTTCAATGAATGAGTCGGGAAACCTCTAAGTGCAACCTACAATAGAACGTTGCGACTTAGGTTGGAATAATGTCTAAGAATACAAAGACGAGCCTATATATGCCCTGCATAATGTTCTTGATGCAGTACTTAGTGTGTCAGGTAGGTTGTTGTATAAATATGGTTTATGAAACATTTTGAGTTTGTATATCTCGTACTACCGTTCGGGCCATCATGATTCAGAGGTCATGTAGCAAACGTTCGAGGAGCCAGGACACTTTAACTCGTAAATCCACAACTCGTCGATCCGTTTACCCAAATGAAGCCCCTCACACAAAGCTCCCTAGTGTTGTAGTATTTGATAAAAATATATTTTGCTTACTTTGTTTATATGACACATTAAGAGTTTATATATACCATAAATAAACTTAACAAAGTCCATAAGTATTTAAATCATGAACATAATATAAGGACCATATATAGCATGAATGAAGTATAATAAGCATGAAAATGATATTGAGCAAGAAAGTGTGTTAGGGTTTCTTACAACTTTTGGCTTTCACTTAAGAAAGGAAATTAAGGATCTAAGAACAAGAACTAGAACAATTCCTCCCTTGGAATCCTTGAGAATCCGAAACCAAAATAAGATTATAACGACGTCTTTTTGGAAATCTGAAGCTATTCGAAGATTATAACGACGTCTTGTTGGAAATCCGAATCTATTCGAAGATTATAACGACGTCTTGTTGGAAATCCGAAGCTATTCGAAGATTATAACGACGTCTTAGAAAATTTCCAAGATCGAAGATCAAACACTAGTTTTCTTTCAAAAACTAGTTAACTTTCTTACAAAATATAAGAAAAGTGCCTTAGGTTTTAGGACTTTGAAGATATTAGAAGGTGTGGTGCAAGAATTTCTATGTGTTTAGTTGGCTATTTATAGGATGAGAAATTTTGTTAACTACATATTGGGTTAAATTTTAACCATGGTTAAAATAACATGTGTAATCATCTTGGAAATCAATGGCCAAGATCAAGCCACCAATCTTGATGACTAGATAAAAACGCCACATATGGCATATTTGAGGAGGTTAAGAGTTTTGGATTTTTATCTTGCTTTTACGGAGTCAGTTTTGGTCCCGGTAATTGCTAACCGTAAACCGTTAAGTCACAAAACATAAAACCAGGTATCGTAAAAATACGAAACTTGCAGGAATGATTTAACTTATCATTATACTCCATAATAAAATATAAAATGAGTGATAAGTTCCATCGGGTTGCTCAAACCCTGTTAAAACTGAAAACGCGGGTCTAAAACGCGAAATACGTAAAACGTACGAAAGTTGCGCAAAATTGAGAAAAGTAAAATGTAACTTTTCTAATAGGATAATAATGAATTGAAATAGCCTATAACGTCTAAACTGGGCTCAGTCTTGTGTCGGTTGGTGTTAAACATCTTTTAGACCTAAAATCGGAAGCCTGAAAATCAAGAAATAATTTATAAAATCAAAGAATGATTTTAGGGTCAATGGAGGGGGAAAATATGTTGACTTTTCTAATAATATAAAAGCTTCTAAATGTCTTAAAAAGTGTGGTGCAGGTGAAGGCTAAGGTTGCGGATAAGTGAAAGTGCTTAAAACGCAATTTCTAGTTTTGTAAGACACATGTTCTATTTGGTAACATTTTGACTTAATATCAAAATTTCTCTAATTGATTGTGAGTGTTCTAAACATTTATCTGATGCGAGGAAAATTGGCGCAGGTGGTTTTCGTTATGCGCAGGGTGTTCAAACGACGTTTAAACCAAACGTATAATGCCTTAACAACTTTTGCGAAAATGACCCGACAAGCGTCAAACTTTTATCTTGTCATAGAAATAATTTATCTTACGAGAATATAAAATAAAAATTTCGATATGAAATAAAAATCTCGGAAATGAATAGTGCCAGTGATTAGTAAAAATGAATAGTAACATGAATAGTAAAAATTTCGGGAATAAAAATTAACCTGAAAATGCGGATTGTTACAATTCCTTTATATGATAAGTATCAACCTAATCGTATATGATATACACAATATCTTTTCTATAATTATCTTTCACAAAGTCATAATCCGTACTAACTTCTATATTCAACCGTACGAAATGCTCTTGTCTTCAAAACTCATCAGCAGTACTAACTTCCATCTTCAGCCGTACTAACTGCTTAAGCTTAATTCCTCACAGGTACACTAAAACCAGCCCCTAACCCGAACCGTTGCCATCCCTAGTCATCGGCTATAGCCGGTTTTAACCGCCACGTCAGCACCATTACCTTTTTTTTTTTTTTTCTTTTACAAATCTTGCCACGTCATTTATAGTTAAACTAAACCACAAATTCAATAGTCAACCGGCAATTAATCCCTTTACCCGATCATTTATAAACACACACAATAATCTATAAACCCTAATCAAAATACACATTCTTCTGGCAAACACAAACACACAAACAATGAATCCAAATAACAACAAAGGTATTTTTTTAAGGTTTTCACATATCAGTTGATGATTGATTGTACAATAATTAGTATCAGGCTTTTGATCTATAAATGGTGCTGTTAGTGGTTGTTACCGATTCTAATGTAAAATGGGGTTGTTTTGTATTTTATAATGGTTGTTATGCTACGTCTAATGTACGCTCTATTTTTTTTTGTTTTCCATACTCTGATTTTCGTATACATAATGGTTGTTATGCTATGTCTAATTAAGTGTTTTTTGTCTCAGTATTTTTTGTTGCCTGTTTGTGAGTACACTGAGAGGTCTAAATCAATGAGAGCATTGGAATGTGCTAGTTTGTGATTGGCCATTAATTAGAGTACCTAGCAGACTTGTTTGTGCTTGGCCACCAATGAGAGGTCCAAATGCAGCCTATTAGAGTACACTGAGATGTCCATTGAGACTACAAATATAGGCTTTTGAATTGTTTGTGAGTACCCTGAGAGGTCCAATGTTTGTGAGTACACTGAGAGGTCCAATTTAGACTTCAATTGCAGCCTAGTTGGCCACCAATGAGACTTGAAATGCAGCCTAGTTTGTGCGACATTGCTTCATTGTTTGGGATACAATAAAAGAGGACCAAATATGAGAACACAATGGATTCTTTTGCAATGGTAAACCATCAAAAGGTTTTTCTTTGATTGTGATATAGTTTAACATTTGAATCAATAAAACTAAACTAACAGTTGTTATTTGTAGATGTCATACAAATTTCTTCTGATTCAAGCAGTTCAGAATCAAATGATGGTGCTCTCAACATCCTTCCTGGCCTCCTTGATTGGTATTATCTAGAGCAACATTCTGATGCAAGTACTGATACTTGGAAAGTGGAACCTATCCAAGCCATTGAACCTCCAGAGGAACTCCCATCTCAAGCTCCTATCCCGGCTCTCCCTGTGCAAGTTCAAATACCAGTTGAAAAGGCACACAAAAAGAAATTTACTCACAGGTTATTGTCTTGGGAATGTCATGTAGGAAGAATCCTATAGGTTTTGGGGCACCTTCTAGTTGCCATGGGAAAGGCAAGAGGAAGATGGTTTAGGGGTTTAGGATATACATTAACAACTTTTGTGTTTTGTAAATGGTATTTGGTTAAATTCTGACATTTAATTTGGATACTGATTTTCTCTTATGTATGTACTATATTATGTTTTGAATATTCTCCTTTCTGTATTCCCCAACAACTTGCTGGTTTTGGTTTTCAATATATGAATAAAGAGTCTTCAATGTTCCAAAAAAAAAAAAGAAAATGGTAGCAATTTGTGTTTTGTAAATGTAATTATTAAGGGTACAATAACTTGTAATTATGTAAGTATTTTGGTATGTTAAATGGGTAGCAGTTTGTGTTCTTGATGTGATGGTTGCACAATGTGTTACATTTGCGATTATTAAGATAATGATATATAACATTTGGAGCCAAAATTTTGATTTATTCAAGTTTATGCTTTAATTAATAGGTTCAAAGGCAAAATTTTCAAATAGTTTAATTGTAAATTTCAAATTAGAACTTGGAGCCAAAATTATGATCCAAATTTTTTAAATCACCTAATTACAAGCAGTTACCAAGAATAACGATTCATATTCTTGGTATACACTTTTTTCTGTCCTTAAAAAAAATATTGCAAAGAAAACACAAAAATCAAATCTTCTATCACCATTACTCTCCTAGCAAAGCCAAAATCATTTTCTTTTACCCTTTGGTGCTTAAGAGTCATGGAAATTGAACCCATTGTTATCATCCTTTGGTTCCTCCTGATGATATTGAACTTGATGATAACAACTTAGGATATGAATCCGAATAGTATTCAGATGATGAAGATATAGATGCGCCTGGAACCAACCAACCAGAAACGATACTAGCTAAGAGGAGCATAACCAGGATAAAAAGGTTTTGCTTGAAGTATGGCCAACCTGGTGGAATAAAGCTCAAGGTAACATTCGATGCATTGAGTAGGGTATCAGGGGAACACAGAGCACTGTTTTCAAGTTTTTTAGGAGATCTGGTTCGTGAACACATAGGTTTGAAGATTCTTTCCTAGAAGAAGGTGAATAAAGAATCAAGAGATAAACTATGGGTTGAAATCATGGTACATATATACTATTTTGTAACCCAGTACTACATAAGTTTATATATGCAGTTACATTATGTGCAACTAATTAACAACATTGTGTTAATCTTTGCAGAAATTTTTTGATGCTGACGTGACATTCAAAAAATTGATATTGACTTGTCTTGGTCAACTGCTAAGGAATTTTAGAATGAAGCTCAGAAAAATGCATTTTGCCCAACCTAAATACACCTTCCAAACTGACTGAAGTCCCAGCCAAGTATAGTGCAATTGTGAATTCAGCAGACTGGGTCGAGTTTGTAAACTACACGACCACCGATGAACACAAGGTTTTAATTAGTCATCTTTATTTAAGTCTATATGTCATTTCATAATTTTCAGTTTGCAGCATTACCGCATCTAAACGCCTTATGATTTTGTGTTTTTAGGAGAAATCTGATAAAGCTAAAATGGCGCGTTCCCAAAATATTTATCAGCATAAAATGGGACGAGGTGGATATGTTTATGTCAAAGAGAAAATGGTAAGATTACATAATTTTTGTTTTACAAATTGAGAGACAATCAGTATGAGAAATGAATCTGTTTACATTGCACAATTTGCACATTTGCATTTAATACCCTCGTATTTTCGATTATCTTGGTTTAACTGTACATGTGTTTGCATCCTCATATTTTCGTTTATCTTGGTTTAACTTTACATGTGTATGCATTTGATGCTTATTAGATCCAAAATAAAGAGATTGAAGCAGATGAAGGACCCTCGCGTGATGTAATGTGGTTGAAAGGAAGGGTAAACAAAGACGGCGAATATCCAGATGATGATATTAGATCAGTGGGAGATAAACTTGTAAGTTTGACAGCAAATTCTATTATTATGCTTATATACCAGCAGCATTAACTGTGTACTAGCAGTAGTAACTTGTATACCAGCAGTATTAACTGCGTACTAACAGCAGTAACTGTGTACTAGCAGTAGTATATTTTTCATTGAAGTTCATGAGCAGCACTAACTCCAGCTGAGCAGCATTGACACAAATATGAGCAGCAGTTACTCTAACAACATCAAGAAGACTTTTAATCCCAACATTTCCTATATTTTTTGTGCAGAAAGAAGCTGATGACCAGATCAAGGAAGGAACCTTGTGTCTTGATAATGCCACTGATGCCATGACAGTTGTCTTTGGTAAGGAAAAGGGCGGTTATGCAAGAGGAGTGGGAGGAGGAGTAACATACAAGAAGTATTTTGGCCTACCTTGAAGAAAACAAGAAACCGATGAAAGACTTGAGTTACGTCAAACTCAACTGGATAATGAGAGACGCGAGCGTCAAGAAAAAAGATAAATTGGTCAAGAAATTGTCCACCGAGATGACCGAAAAAGATGTGATGGTCAAGAAATTATCCAGTGAGGTAGAACAAACAAAGGGAATGCTTACTCTACTGATGACACAGTTGAATAAACAAGGGATGCATATAAATTTGGCATATGATCCATTGCCATTAGCCTCAGATGTAAGCCATTTTTTATGTTGTTAACAATTTCATTTATAATGCTAACACCACTGATGCTAATGATAGCAGGCACTGAACATAAACTGATGAGTCAATGTATTTCTTAATTTATATTGCAGGTGACTCCAATGGCCATTGATAATATAGATAACAGCGCTTATGAGGTGGAAGGAACTCAGTCAAGTGATGTTGTACGTGATAAAGATGCGAGAATTCATGAGAGGTCTAATGGCCTTGTAACTTCGGAAAAGGTAATGGAAACAATGGTAAGTAATAAAACATCCCCCTATGATTTTTGAATTTTACGTACATGACTAATGTACCGTGTTTTATATATACATATAGGAACCTGTTAAAACTGTCAGACTTAAGAAAATGCCTAAGTCACGACGAAACGGGTCTACAGATTCCCAATCACAAGGAAATGTGTCTCCAACACAAGGACTACCAACGGTATGTATTTCAACATGTTTTTTGTTATTCTTTTGTTTAAATAATGTAACGTGTTTTACATATACATATAGGAACCTGTTAAAACTGTCGGACCAAAGAAAACGCCTAAGTCACGACAAAACGGGTCTCCAGATTCCTAATCGCAAGAAAATGTGTCTCCAACACAAGCACTACCAACAGTATGTATTTCAACATGTTTCTTGTTATTCTTTTGTTTAAATAATTTCTGATATATACATGCAAAAATTCTTTTTTTTTAGCCATTTAAGTGCAAACTGTGGCACTTAAAGAAATCAAATATTGTTGCTTTGGGTACCGTATACAAGTCTCATGGAAAACAAATGCTGCATAACAAAGCACTCCCAAATGATTGCTACAGAGTGTCAATTGTTTCATCGTTAGTGGATGCAGCATGCATACCGGACGTAGGAAATAATGGGTTAAAAACAGTTAAGGATGGCGTAGGTGGTTTCTTTGCATGGCCAAAGGATCAAGTTATTCTTGAAGAGGAGGTACATACATGTGTTTTTTCAACCTACATATATATAATTCAATGTTTGATACAAGCGTATTTTGTTTACTACAGGTTACACCACCAACTACGATGCAAAAGATTAGTGACAACAATTGTGGACCAAAAGTACCATTGAAGCGCAAAAATTATGTCTCTATTGAAGCCATACAAAGGCAATTGAAGAGTCAAAAGGCTTTAAATTATGGTACTTGAGAATTTGATTATGTACGACATTACAATTGTATATTTGGTTCAGTTATATACATTCGAGTTTTATTCAATTTGAAATTTCTTTTTGTTTTTAATTCTGTTTTATATATATATACTCATTCCAACAGCACTAACATAGTACTAGCAGTAGTAACTCTACTTCAGCACGACTAACTTAGTACTAGCAGTAGTAACTCTGGTCCAGCAGTACTAACTTAGTACTAGCAGTAGTAACCCTGTGACTAAAAGATGCACTCACATAATATGGTCACGCTTATCAACATTATTGGTCACTCTTTGTTTAATTCGATGTGTGACTAAATATTACAAAATGCCACACAAACTAAAAATTCATGTGACCATTTGATGAACAATAGTCACGCAAAATACACATTTTTTCACTTTAAACAGCATATGATTACACTTATTAACACTTTTGGCCACTTTCTGCTTTTTTGTATGTGACTAAATACCCAAAACAAACATGCTTTGTGTGACTATACATTACAAAAGGCCACACAAACATAAAATTCAAGTGGCCATTGGATGAACAATATTCACACAAAATACACATTTCTTCACTTTAAACAGCATATGGTCACACTTATTAACACTTTTGGCCACTTTCTACTTTTTTCTATGTGACTAAATACCCAAAACAAACATGCTTTGTGTGACTAAATATTACAAAATGCCACACAAACTAAAAATTCATGTGACCATTGGATGAAAAATAGTCATGCAAAATACACATTTCTTCACTTTAAACAGCATATGGTCACACTTATTAACACTTTTGGCCACTTTCTGCTTTTTTGTATGTGACTAAATTCCCAAAACAAACATGCTTTGTGTGACTAAATATTAAAAAAGGCCATACAAACATAAAATTCAAGTGGCCATTGGATGAACAATAGTCACATAAAATACACATTTCTTCACTTTAAACAGCATATGTTCACACTTATTAACACTTTTGGCCACTTTCTGCTTTTTTGTATATGACTAAATACCCTAAACAAACATGCCTTGTGTTACTAAATATTACAAAAGGCCACACAAACATAACATTCATGTGGCCATTGGATGATCAATAGTCACAAAAAATACACATTTCTTCACTTTAAACAGCATATGGTCACACTTATTAACACTTTTGGCCACTTTTTGCTTAATTGTATGTGACTAAATACCCAAAACAAACATGCTTTGTGTGACTAAATATTACAAAAGGCCACACAAAAATAAAATTCAAGTAGCCATTGGATGAACAATAGTCACACAAAATACACATTTCTTCACTTTAAACAGCATATGGTCACACTTATTAACACTTTTGGCCACTGTTTTTTAAATTGTATGTGACTAACTCCAAAAAAAAACACACATTGTGTGACTAAATCATCACAAACGTCACATTTATTATATATACATGTGGCCACAGAACGGGAAATAGTCACACAAAATACACATTTACTTGAATAAATCATCTCAAATATCACATATATTATATATTTATATGGCCAAAGGACGAACAATAGTTACTCTCAAAAAAAATTTGTGTGACTATAAAGTGTTTACGGTCACTGATACTGATTAATCCAACAAAACTTGTGCCTAATTTGTCACACATATTCGGGTTTTGGTCACTCTTTTTCAATGAAAACGGCCACAAACTAAACAATGTCACCATATGCCACCTACAGTTGCGCGAACTTTGGTGAGACACACACCAAAATAACGTGTGTGACTATATGCATATTGTCACACATTTTTGGAGTGACCAATACCACTTTTTGTACCAGTGAAACCCTCCAAGCTATCCTCAATTAGTTCATGGAATATTGCTATCATACAACGTTGAAAGGTGGCAGGTGCGTTACATAACCCAAATGGCATGCGCTTATAAGCAAATGTTCCATAAGGACATGTAAAGGTAGTTTTCTCTTGATCCTCAGGAGCTATAGGGATCTGGAAGTACCACGAGAATCCATCAAGGAAGCAATAGTATTCATGTCCAACCAACATTTCCAGCATTTGATCGATGAAAGGTAACGGAAAGTGGTCTTTTCGGGTTACATCATTCAACTTCCAATAATCGATACAGACTCTCTAGCTGGTAACCATTCTCTGGGGAACCAATTCATCCTTATCATTCTTTACAACAGTCATTCCTCCCTTTTTTGGAACAACCTGAACTGGACTAACCCAAGGACTGTGTTGGGAATACATGTAATTAATATCAAGTGTCGGTCATTAAGTTTTTGAAATAGGTTGCTTAACTAAATAGGTTTATATTGTTGATCCCAGTTATGTGCTTGATCGCATCCTTTAGCTTCTAAAGGTTTAGTTATCTTGAATAAATTCAACAAAACTAAGTATAGAAAATGTCTTTGAGAATATCAAACACTATGCGGAATCTAGTAGTTGATCTTAAGAAGAACTTATTGAATGAGATAGTAAACACAAGAACAAAGTTTAACAAACAAAACAGCTTGCTATAGTAAAACTGGTAGAATATTTGTCACATAGTTTATAATTATTTTGTGAAATTGTTCGTTGGTTTATGAAATAGTAATAAAGTAGCGAATCAGTTTATTATTTAATAATAGCATAGCTCGTACAACGAGTTGTCAAACAATTTATAGAGCATCAGGAAAAACAATTCATTATTTATAAAATAGTAGTAAAACTGCAGTTTGTGATATATTGGTAAGACAGTAAATCGGTTTATAAAATAACTGGTGGAATAATGTTAAGAAATCAATTCATTGTTTATAAAATAATGGTAAGGTCAAAATTTTATTTTTAGAATATAGTAGTTAAAATTTTTGGTAGGATGACCGCAAAACGGTCAGTAAAATAATTGAAAACGGTTTGCTTGAATGTGTTTGTAGTGGTAGTAATAATGCAATGTGAAATGATGTAGTATGTGGGTTGGTTACTTATAGAAAACTTGATTAGATAATTGTTAAGATAACGAATTAAAAGTGAAATAATATTGTGGGAAACTAGAAGGGGGGTTGAATAGTTTACCAGTTTTTATGTTCTTTTAAAAATCTTGTTTTAAAAGTTAGCTATTGGAAACTTTGATTCGAATATTTATGTGTAATCAATCAACACCAATATGAACTACACACTATACTAACTAGTGCTAAATAATAAAAGTAAAGAATAGAGTTGGAAAGATCAAACCGAGACAAAGGATTTATAGTGGTTCGGCTACGAAGCTCTTTTTCGCCCTACTCCACTCCCCGAGTACCACACTCGAGAGTTTCAAGCACTATGTCAACAATCTCCCTTCAGGCGGAGAAAACCGTACACGTCACTTATCCTATTACCGACACTAAACTAAATGTCGAGTGCTAATCTTAGCTAGCACCAATCTACCAAGGTCCACGTGACCAAACACTCAAGCCCAATGGCTACAAGAGATCACCAAGATCTCAACACGATCACAATGATCAACACACACTCAACTAACTCTATCCTAACGACCCTTGATCTTCATGATCAATCACACAAGCCCAATGGCTTCAAGAGATGTTCACTATCTCTTATAAGATCACACTTGATCTTCACTCTCACTCACCAAAGATAAATAAACTTGAAGTATACTATGATACAACAAGGTTGTAAAAAATGTTACAAAAACCTAACAACTATAACTCTTGTATCTTCTTGAATACCTTGAGTTCTTCTCTTACAAATGAAGAGGAATGATAACACCTTGTATCAACTTGGATACTCGTGTTCTTCTCTTGCTAATGAAGAGGAATGAAGAGGATCTCTTGGTGGATGATTGGATCACTCTTTAAACAAAAGAAAACTAATCTAAATGATCAAAAAGAAAGAAAGGTGTGAGAGGTTTAAACTCAAAAGTTTTTCTGTGTGAAAGGGTGCCTAAAAACTGTGAATGGGGTTGGTTTTTATAGGCAAGAAAAATCTGAACGTTACAGAAAGTTTTGTACGGACGGCTCCACTAAATGCACCACGGCTCCACTAAATTTAGTGGAACCGTGGAGCCGTCCCAGACAAGGACACTCCAAATTTTGTCTTTTCTGTTGAAAACTTATTTGGGGAAGTTTGGAGCTGATTTTGGGGGGGAAAATAGCTGTTATGTTTTTCAAACTTATTTTTCCATTAAAACATTTCTTAATTATTCAAAAATAATTTGTAAGGTATATTTTTGAAAAAAAAATGTTTTGTCACATTAAAATGTGAGTTCTCAAAACCAAAATTTACTTCTTTGATCATTTGTCAAGTTTGTAAATTTGTTCAAGAGTGATTTGCGAAGAAACGGGATCTTCCGAATAAAAACTTGTTTACGTTAATTTTAACGTAACGTGATTTCACATTTTGTCATCCTCAAAACGTGAAGTAATCGAAAGATATAAATAACGTTTTTAGAACATTATTTGCATAAACAATCTCCCCCTTTTTGATGATGACAAAATATAAACTCATTTTAAGTTAAAATTAGTTTTAACAAGTTTTTAATGAGTTTACTCCCATTTCTCCCCCTTTTTGTCGAATCAAAAAGGTGACGAAGGCTCCCCCTTGATGTATACTCCCTCTCATTTGGAGAACACCAAGGAATCGAGCAATGGTGTATGCTACAAAACAAAGTTAGATGACACATATATAATATCTAACAAGTAGCACATTTTGACAAATATCCCACCACACAACAAATAGGTGAAAAGCCAAGATAGACATGAACAACCATATTAAAGCCCATTTCATAAAAGTAAAATAAGTGTCATACATGAGTATGACTACAACAAGAAAGCAAATTTAAATAACAAGAAGACACATAAACATCAATAGTAGAATGAGGCTTCAAGATTTGCTTCCAACTTCAAAAGGGTTCCTAAGCATTTATTGGAGAGACTAAACATAACCATGTTTAGTTTGGGCTATTGTGTGGTGGAGGAGGTGGAAGGATGATGGGTCCCATTGGTGGTGTGAGAAGGTGCTCTAGGTATGAGAATTGAAGACTCAATTCTTCTCTAAGGTTCATGATGAGATTTTGGTTGTGATAGCAACAAGCACAACTCAAGGTATGTGAGTGTAGGGGATAAATGATGGGATGACCCATTAAAGGTTGAGGTGATGGTGATAGGGAAGATGATGATGTGTTACTTCCAAACTCAAAAAGAGTGATTGGTGATAAGGTTAGGGTGAGAGCAAGAGGTTGTGGTGATGGTGAAAGTGATGAGGATGATGTGTTGGTTCCCACTTCAAGGGAAGTTGATGGTAATGAGTTAAGTGTTAAGGCTAGTGATGGAATGGGACTTGGTTGAGGTGAATGTGTGTTGGTTCTAATGGTGGTGGAGGATGAGGATGTTGGTTTGATTGAGGTTGCCTTAGATGGAGCTTGAGGTGTAGTGAAGGAAGATGATGATTTGGTAGAGGTTATGGGTGTGTGTATATCATCTTCATCATCCAAGGTGAGATCAATGAGAATCATCTCATTGGAAGGTTTGGTCAAGGTTTTTGGTGTGTGAACACTTTTGATCCATCGATCAACAAGAGTGGTTTGATTGGTTGGTTTGATGTTGAATCTTGGTTTCTTGTTTTTGTGAGGGGTTGAAGCAATGGTGGAAGACATGATGGTTGTATGGTGAGTGTGAAGGTGTAAGGATTGCAATGCATGATGTTAGCTTAAATAGCCAAATCAAAGACATGCAAGTTTGAAAAGGATGTTGGATTTGGGGATTTGGGTGCATGGGAATCAGGTTATGTTTGCAGATTTTCAGGGAAAGAAAGTCAAAAAGTGGAAGAGAACTGTAATTTTCGTCTTCCAGAGGCACGGTACCACTAAAGGCACCATGGCACCACTAAATTTAGTGGAGCCGTCCCCTATTTAGTGGAGTCGTGGCCTCCATTTTACCTTCTTTCCAGGTCTGCTGGTTTTAGGCATCCTAAATGGGGAAATTTCTGGGGAAACTGTTGGCTGCAAATCTCAAGGCCTCAAACCACTAAACACATAGAATTCCTGAAGCTAGTTTCAACTAGCAACTAACATGATCATGTGATCATCTATGTATTTAGGCAACTATTAAGTATGCATGAGTTCAAGCAATTTTAACATCTAGTGCATGTAATAAGATAAGATAACATGCATGAACTAGGCAAGATTGATTGACATAAAGGTTAATTAACTAAGCAAATTAACCATATTCAAGTGTGAAATGTTAATGCAATTCAAGCTAGTTTATGTTAAATGGACATTGCCATGACCTTATTTATAATAGCTTAATAATACTTAAGTTAATAGTACTATTTAAGCTAATCCTAACTAGTCTCTTCTTTTCCCCATCTTCTTTATCTTGTTCCCGAGCCCTTTGATCGCCTTGTCAATGGACTTGAACCCCCCAAATGTTTGCTCATGCATCGAGACTTGTCGATTGTACATGGTTGTTTGCCTTCTCATCATCGTGGATAAGTTGGTTTGTCCGAATTCAACATCGGAGGTTTGTGTGAAAGATGAGGTGTCAAGGTTACGAAAGAAAGTGTCGGGAGAGGGAGTATTAGGACGAGACGTTCCTTCTTCGTTCACCTCATCATCATCGTCATCCATAGGTTGAGAAGACGAACCATGACCGAAAGAGGAGGAAGAGAGGGGAATATCGGAAGTGGATTTATGTAACCTCTCGTAATTTTCCCAATGAATAGTAAATGCTAATAAATGATTAACGAATCATTACGTTATTTAATAACCATTTCTACCGGTAACAAATTTTTTTTTGTTATTGCTGCTATACTACTTTAAATCACGATGATATTGTGATTCGCCTTTTACCTAGGGACGATGCTTACACACGAACCTTGATAATTTAAAATCGCGAAATTATCTAAAACAATTAACGTTTAATACATAACGTTTACACGTTTCGTCAATTAACCAAACGTGATCAAGTACATTCCCGAGCTCACGAAAATTTTCACAAATACTCAGTAACTATATTGGACCTCGACTCAATACCCAATAAATACCAAATGGGCTGCTAGACTCATTGGGCCTCAGCCCAATAATTCGGCAAACCGAACACAACAAACGGACCCTCATTATTTCTTTTCTTTTCTTCATTGGGCCTAGCCCACCAGACGAGCCCAAACACAAACCCAACCCAACCAAATTTTATAAAATCTATACTTATAAAATGCGACGAGGAACGTTTACTTTGCCTCATTTTCTCTCGATTCGACATAACAACCATATCACTATTTTGCTCAACTCGATTCTCAACCTAGCTGAGAATCAAGTGTGACAAACCTCATGTTCTAAATCGATTAATTACCTACTTAAAAATTTCCAAAGCTCGACACATTTGGCCACATTATGAACACAACCCAAATTTCATGTTTTGGCTTAACTTGATACACGTATAATCCCCTACTCGACCCAAAGGTATGTTTTGCCTAACCAATAAATTCGTGCAAGCTCTTAAGGACTATACGAACTATCAAACGAACCCTACTTCTATTTTGGTCACGTCTAACATGTGTTAGATCCATGAGATACACGACCAAGCCACAAAACCAACACTTAAAATCCATTTTGTCTCTTCTCCTTGGTGTTTACCGGCTGCCAAGAGCATTACAAGCAACCATCGTTTTGTTCATTTATACACTCCAAAGTGACTAAACAATGAACTTCCTGCTACTCTCTTACACCCTTATCATGCATCATCATTTCATTCACTACAACACTCCACGAATTGCCTTTAAAATAACCTCAAACTTTCGGCATTCTAACACACAAACAAATCCAACTCAAAAATATCTCTAAGTCTTTTTCAGTTCATAAGCACGCCTAGCTTTGATCATTTTCATGGTGTTCGAATCGAAATAAGAAGCATCCAAATCTTGTTCCTAAACCTTTGAAGTGCAAAGAAGCGAGCTACACGATTACTTTGGCCTAACTCAGTTTCGGCTTGGTGATACGCCCCACCTTTTGAGGTGAAGTGAGCACATTCGAACTTTTCTCACGTTATATATTTTTATAATTTCATTTCCTATCGCAAATCCATTTTACTTTGTCTAAATATGTCGTTATTTATATTAACAATACATATATGTAAATCGACACTCTAAATATTTGCCATGCTAACTATCGAGAACAACAATTATTCGAACTCTATATAAATGTAACAACCATAAAAATCACACGTTTCTAAGTCACATTGGCCCTATTCGAATTTCATAAAACACTTAGAATATTTTCGAGGCTTTAAAACTGTTTTCATAATGGACTATGTCGCTTAACTTTGGTCTTGTATTTTACGAACTCGACATACAACACTTAAGTTTTATAGCTCGACCTGATAGTCGAGCTACCAAACTAACGAATCATGTATTTCATTCGACCTAGAAAACTCAACTCGAACCTTGTTAAACCCCAAAGCAATCGACCTAAAATCTGTCTTTCACAAACACTAAATATTAGCGATTGGGCTTATAAGCCCACTAAGCTATATTTAAGCTTATCGTATAAGCTGTGTGTATAAGCTCAATTGTAACATTTTTATAACCCTTAAACAAGCCCATAATCAGGCCCAACTCCCCTCTAAACCCATTGGATCGAAAACCCATAATGGGCCATATATATGGCTCGTTAACAGCCCATAAGCTGAAAAATAAGCTTTTAACAAATTAAGCAGTTTATATAAGTTACAAAAGCTGTTTTAAACTTATTTATGAAATAAAAATAGTGAACTTTGATTTTTATAAAGTTTGGACTTGTTTTGCAAAAGTTTGCTAACCGAAGGACTAAATTGCCAAATTTGGTAACTTAAAGTAAAAACTGTCATTTTAATATCTTGTGATGAAAACTGTAAATTTAGGAACTTTTGAGTATAAAATGTAAATATTAAAAGTTTTAGACTTAAAATGTAATAAAAACTTAACCGAGGACTAACGGTGCAAAGATTATGCCGTTAGGGTATAATAGTGTAACTTTGTAAAAACCCAAAGGTTATTTCTGATTTTATACTTGTAATAATATTTTACAAACCCAAAACCCGAAGCAAATATGTTTAGTCCCACAAATCGACATTTAACGTCACATTTTCTAATAATTATATGCGTAGTTATAATACTTATAAAAATATATATACGTAATCACTTAATGTTTAACGTATAACATAACTTAACTTTGATTTATAAACAACGATCTCTTTAGCCAAACTTATATACTTCAACGAACGAGCACATATCCAAGAGTTATATATATATATATATATATATAATATATATATATATATATATATATATATATATATAACTTTATATTTTTTTTATATAACTTTGATTCTTTTAAATACGCATATTCTTAACGTTACAAATTAATTATCAATCGATAAAACCTTAAACGTTATGATTCGCGATAAACCAAACTTAGACTATCAAACCACTAAAACTTGCCATATACTATATAGGTCGTGTGTTGAAGCCGTTTCCTTTCATCGTTTGAGTTACGATACTACCACCACTACTGTACTACTAAGGTGAGTTCATAGCCCACACTTAAACTTTTAAATCTTTTGTGGGGAGATACATGCTACAAACATGAACACAAACTTTTTGTATGCTACGTCTGATGTTATTATTGCTTAAGTAGCCATTGCCAGAAGTCCCTCTATCATGAACCTTAATCACTTGCGAGTGAACGTAAATAGTTGTGAATAGATCTATTTGGGACTGACAATCCCCGTTTGGGTCTGCTAGGATGAGCCACCCAAGCGCACTTTATTTAAACAAACTTATAGGTTATTGGCAAATACCTATCCCGAGGGCCTATATACTTTACATCATTTTTTATGCCTGTTAAGTATTGCGTGTCATGAGCTTAATGCAATAACAACTTGATTTTAACTCGTTTAATTGTAATTCTATGTAATTAACACTTATACTTGTGTTCAACTATTAAACTTAAACCTATGAACATCACTCAACTTTTGTTGACTTTTAGCATGTTATCTCAGGTAACTAAAGGCTGGAACTCAAGGCACGGAGTGGGCACTAAACCCGGCACGGGTTCTAAATAAATGTTTTATCATTCAAATTTAAATAAATATGTTAACTATGAAAAATCTTTGTATCTCAAATGCTTGTATTTTGAATGATAAACTTAAAACGTCTTTTTAAAGTCGTTTTCTATGGTTATGACTGCGATCCACAACGTAACACCCAATTAAGTCTTCTGCTGTTGATATTCTAAATTGGGGGGTGTTACAAGTGGATTTACGACCACGTTTGGACTCTTTGTCCTTACGTTGCTTTGTGCGAAGTTGTGGTCCACCAAGAGATTTCATAACCGGATTGACTAGGACGTAGTCGACACTATGGAGATGGGGAAAGGTTTCCATGACCCAATGGAAGAGACGAGTAAGTAACATGCCATGTGGCATGAGTTATCCGAACGACTATGAATATTGGCCATCCGTTTGACCATATAGTATGCTAGGTTATATGGTTCCTCGATACTAAGACAGTAGAGCATGTAGGCGAGACTCGCCGAGACGTGATCACGGTTGCCCGCAACGCTCAACATGTTCTCACGTAGAAGAAGTTCCCAACTTCTGAGGTCAGGAAGGAGTTCTTTGAGGTAGATTTTGTTGAGGTCAAGAAGGACAATGGAACCATCACATTTTTGGTACGTGTTGGCGACTCGGGGAGTTTGGATGACTTGTTTGATGGTTTCGATGTTGGGGATTTCGGTACGATAAGTACCTTGACTCTCAAGACTATAGAAAAGAGACTCTATGGAATGGTCTTCAGTGTATGCACACTGACCATACGAAGCAACACCGAGTATTTCACCAAGCTCGGAGACGGACAAGACAATATTTTGGTTTTGGATCCAAAAGTCAAGGAAGACATTACCTTCAAGGTCATTGAAGGTGCGGACTCGACTATAAAATTCGAGAACAAAACGAGGACAAATTTGATCATTTATTTGGTATAAACAATCAAATTCGATAGTAGGGAAGCAAACTTGGATGTTATCCAAGAGAACGTAATGAGCATCGACTACACGTCCTTCGTGTATGTATCGATCTTGGACTTTGGCAAGATGAGCTTTTTGCTCATCAGGGATGGTAGGATCGTCTAAAAGGCGGGGAATGTAAGGTTTGGTGTCTTGATAATCATTACGAGGCATTGTCACCTACAAAAATATAATATTTTGCATGTTAATTTGTTGCATTTTAGTGATCACATTTTGACTGTGTGTGTGTGCCTAAATGCAAACGTTGTGGAGGTGCGGTAATCTCAACTCTAAAACAAACCTAATGAGATTACCCAAACACTCCTAACTTCACTTTTGCTCAATCAAATATGTCGAATAATACATATTAATTATGTAGGTCGATCCATATTTGAGAGTTCATGTATGCATGCCTAAAACGTTTTTAATTTGTATCAACAATGCACGAAAAAGGTTTCATGATCCTAGACTTGTGAAGTTTTTCAAAAAATGATGGAATTGGGGTGTTTGGCAAACGCCTCAATGTGGCGCCAAAAAGCTTAAGTTTGAAAAGCTTCAA
This sequence comes from Artemisia tridentata subsp. tridentata, assembly GCA_021014915.2. Lineage (NCBI taxonomy): Eukaryota > Viridiplantae > Streptophyta > Magnoliopsida > Asterales > Asteraceae > Artemisia > Artemisia tridentata. The sequence continues at coordinate 185,038,625 of CP139502.1, read as the reverse complement.
TGTAAATCGTTCCTAATCCAATTTTAATCATCCTAAACATGATTCCACTACAAACACTCAATCATGATCCAATTTTAGTGATCAAATTCGGACTAGGTTTTGCAACATACATGGGTTTATGAAAATCCTAGGTTTAGGGAATCATGTGAATGCTACATTGTCTAATCCTAGTCTTAATTTCACAAAAGTTTAACAAAATTCGAAAATCCCCAATTCGATTTTAAACTCAAGAACAAACCCTAGACTCAAATTGAACGAAATTAAGAATGATTTACTTACAATTAGTGTTGTTGTGATTAAGATTTGTTGATTCCAATGCCTCAATCTTGATTTGCAAGAGCTTAATTGAATTTGGGTGTTTAGGTTCGATTTTGACAGCAAGAGGGAATGGTTTTGGGTTTGTTTGAAAAAGGCTGTGTAGAATAGAAGAGGAATAGGCGCGTTTTTCAGATGTACGGCACCACGGTTCCACTAAACATTAGTGGAGCCATGTCTATTTAGTGGAGCCGTGTATCTGATTGTGCCATTTTTCTTCTGTTTTGACTTTTGCCTGATTAATCTTACTTATTTAGTAAGACTTTTTGACACGAGGAAAAAGTTTATACCTAATAAACTTTTTGACAAAACCGATTAGGAGGGGTGACAAGGAATGACCTTAGTATTTCCAAGGAAATTGGCTAAAAGTTGTCATTGGATGAGGATTGACTTCTAATATTTCCCGTGAAATAAATAGAGGTCATGAGTAGTGATTAAGTGGATGACTATAATATTTCCCATGAAATATTTAGTTAGTCGGAATACAAGACGCAAGGAATGACTCAATACTTCAAGTGAAATATTCAAGAGTCATGTGACGAGTTGTAAGGGAATGACTTAGAATTTCTAGAGAAATTTCTAAAAGTCATGTGACGAGTGAGAGAGATGACAAAAAAAATCATGGGCGATTTGTAGAGAATGACTTCAATATTTCCCGCGAAACTTTTGAGAGGTCATAGGAGGGATGAAAGGTTATAAGGTATGACGTGATGGATGACTTTAATATTTCCATTGAAATATTGAAATAGTCATGAGCGGGATGAGAGGAATGACTTAAGAAGTCATATGACGAGACATAAAATATGACTTTTAATATTTCCGAAGAAATATTCAGATAGTCATAAGAGGGGTGACGAGAACGTATTGGTTAGAGTATTGACGATGTTGTCTTTCAAGAGAGACTTTTCAAAGAAAAGATTTCTCTTTCGACCTTATCGCGACGGAGGAGATGACGTACTTCGACGAACTTCGTTCATGAGCAAGCTATAGGGTTCTCGGTCAAGTCTAATGGCATCTTGACTGCTACTCTTCATAGGGGGTTGTCTCATCCATAGTGTTTGTTGTCATGCCTTTCCGGCGCTTACGTACTCGGCTTCGGTCGTGGAGACAATAAGAGTAGTTTGTTTCTTGGGGACCCAAGAAGTTTGTTAATAACCTATGAAGGTACAAACATTACTCTCTATGTTTCAATCCACATTAACTCTCGCATTATCAGAGTTTGATATAGAAACATTTTCTACACCAATCTCCTTGAGATATCGTAATCTCAAGTGTGTAGTATCTTTAATGTATCGGATGATACATCAAACACTTTGATGTAATAAGTCTTGGGGCACTTCTTACAAGTGGGCACAAAGCCAAATACTTATTCATGATAATGGACCTACTTGCCGTTAGGTAAACTACTTTACCTATTATGCCCCTAACTTAGTGATATCCACTCACTCACCTTCATCGTCTCTTGTGAGATTCGTATTTGTGGATATGGGCGTTAGAATTAATTATAATTAATATAAGCTAAGTATCTGATATATATATATATATATATATATATATATATATATATATATATATATATATATATATATACACACACACTAAGGTTTATAGGGATACTTTCTTTAGGTTGAGTTAACTATAGGCTAGGGAAGAAACTTAATTCACTTACCATTTTCGTTTCAAACTTGTCACTCATGATCTTAAAGCGATCATCGAATATTTCTGGACAAGTTGAGTTCGTCATGATGAATTGTGAATTTTTGTTTCTTTATGACAGTGCCTACTATGTTAGACTCTAACACTACTGCATGTTTAGCATTTCTACCAACAAGGGGTGTTTTAAGGAAGCGTACTTGAGCCTGAGGTGTTGCCCTTAAAACTTAGAAGATTAGAGTACCTTTGTTGAATGTTAAGCAAATGAGTCATGACTTGACTATTTCGTCGCAAGATTTGTTTGATCATAAATCATACTCCATTTATTAGACTTCCAAAATTTATTTACAGTCTTGTTTTCCTAGCAAAACAGAAGTTCAAACATCTGATCCCCAATATCTCATGGGTCCACAGTTGTTAGAGTCAAACATCCTACGCATTTGTTGCGTTAGTTTAGGATGTGAGAATGGAGGACACATTTCCCATTGTATGTAACTTTGTGGTGGACGGTCATTCCAAGTTATGGGAAAGTTACTTGGATGATTTTGTCTCCTAAAGTTACCTCACGGTAGAGGAGTTCTATACCGAGGTTTGGGAGAATTCATTCTTCTAGGTGGAGGAGTAGTCGACCTAGTGTCACGCTTTACAAATCCATGTTCGGGAGATGACAATGGTTTGTAAAAGCCTTTGACTTCCTCTTTACTTGGTGTAGACACTCTAGTACTATTTACAACTATGTGACTTGGTTTAGGACTTACGTTATTTTTCAGAATTGACCCAGTTTTGTCTTCAGCACCAGACGGTACCACGGTACCACTAAATTTAGTGGTGCCGTCTGTACCTTTAGTGGTGCCGTCACCTTCAGACTTAGACATTTCAGGCATTACAAATTTTACTTGTTTAGTACCACTTGTAGAAGCCTGATTTGGGTCAAATCCTAACCCCGCACGGTCATGTTCACTATATCTAATGTTTTCAAGTATATCATTAAGTATTTTGGTTCCTTCATCAAACTTAATGATTCTTAAAGTATTTTCTTTAAGCTTTTCATTTTCTACTTGAATACTTATGCATGACCCACATCCTAAGTCTACTTCTTTGTTTTTCTCAAGTCTCTTGACTTGATCTTTTAGTTCTACAACTTGTAGTTCTAGTTCTTGTAGTTTTAATTTTAGTTTTGTGTTTCTACCTAAGATCTTAGTACTAACTACGCATAATTTTGTTGTATTCGTCATGCAATCTACTATCATCTATTGACGAATTATCATCACTCTAATAAGAAGAGTCGGAATGTACCTCGTTAGAAGCTTGAGCCATTAGGCATGTTTCATCGTTAAGCTTCTTCTCTTCTTCTTCACCGCTATCACTCCAAGAACCTCCTACAAAGGCTCTTTGGTTGTTGGACTTTGGTGGTTTAGGACATTCTCCTATGAGGTGATTAGGATCTCCGCATCTATAGCATTTCCTATCACCTGTCCCTTTTCTTTCATCATGATTCCTTTGGGATGACCTCCTTTCATCGCGAGGTTATCTAGGAAATCTACCTTTCCTCCTAAAGAACTTTCTAAAGTTCCTAACGGCTAGTGCGTATTCTTCATCTTCACTATCGGAACTTGAACATTCCTCATCACTAGACTCCTTCTTGGCTTTCAATGCTAGAGATTTAACTCTCTCGCTTTTGCCTTTGACTATGTCAGAGTCTTTCTTAATTATCATCTCATGAACTTTCAAGTTTCCTATAAGTTCATCGAGTGACAACGTCGCCAAGTCCTTTGACTCTTCTACGGCGGTAACCTTTGCTCTCCATTTAGGATGTACGAATCCCTATCTAATGGATGTTTTATCTTTTATCACCGCAATGTGACTCCAATATCCACATCTCTTCACCGAGTGCACTTCAGAGGCCAACATTAACTGAATTCAGGGACTGAATTCCCTTAACGGGTGGAGTATGTCACAACCCATAATTTCAGGTCCTTTTCCAAGCTTCAAATATCACTATTCATCTCGGGGAATTACTATTCATGGGTTACTATTCACTGATCACTATTCATCATTTTTGAAGTCAGTTTGAGACTTTGAGAAGCCGTCGAAAATTTTACTATTCACAAAACACTATTCATTCCCGGAGAAAATCACTATTCATGCTCATCATTCATCATTACGTAAACTAGGTTTATGGGTATTCAAATTCGCGTAACCAGTAAGGTTTAGCTGCGTATTCATGCATCATCAGTAAGGACACATCATATAGACTAGAGTAGTCTACATATCATCCGTAACATCATCATCAGTATATTAGTTCATGCACGAGTTTGTGTGTTTGTCATTTACGTATGTTCGTTTATTTGTTAAACGTTACCACTCAGTCATTACTATTAACATTATACCCAATACTCCCGACTATGATCCTAACATATTTTCATACTCATAATAATAATATAGAGATTATATTATTAATTTACCCGGTGTTTTTAAACCAATTGCGATATTTTTCGTTAGGAGCTTATAACTCCGTCGGTTTGCGATATTTCAATCCGATAATTATTTTAACACCCGATTCTTGCAAGGAATGTGAATTTACAACTTTTACAACTTCGTCGTATTTTATTTCAACTCGTCACGATTTATTTTCAGTTAACCCGGTACACGATAACAACTAATGTATGCTCAAAACCACTAACACTTACTAAATGAGGGGGACAAGATCATTAAATGAGCTAATATCTCTTCTTTTCCTTGCACATGTGCCGCCCCCTCCTATGTCTCTAAAACAATTGATTAACTTACATCCCATTAATGCACCATTAATACATTTCCTTGAATTAATTTCCATAATACATACATATCAAGAATCAACTAACAAAACTTCACATATTCTCTCCTTTTCTTTCTTCCTTGTTCGGCCAAGAACACAACACCAACAATCATCCATCAATTTTTGAAGAACAAGTCATAATCACACTCCATTTATCTTCCTAGTTATGGATTTGTGATCAAATCCCAAGTTTATTACTCATTTCTTATCAAAACTCATCCAATCATAAAGTAAGTTTCAAGAACATGTTTTGATCATTTTATACTTTCATTTGATATATATTTTCATGTATTTTTAAGTTATATTAATCATCCATGCAAGATACTTATGTTTTACATACCACTTTTGAACATAAACTCCCTAAATCACTAGATCTATAGGTTTCACTAATGATCTCATGAAATCCACCAAGGTTGGTGATGTTTAAGACCCCATGACACCCTAAGAAGGTGTATGGTAGGATTTGCGAACTTGTGGAGTTGATTTGAGTTAGTATGATCAAGTTTTGAACCTTAGAAATGAGTTTTTAACAAGTATATAAAGGGTCTGTCCAAAAATGTGGAAACTGGAAAAATCAGTAAACATGGCGTCATTTTGGCCTTCATATTCAAAAAGTTCTTTCAAAAAAGAAACCATGGCCGCAATAATCACTAAAAACCGACTTATAACGAAGGAGATATGATTTTTCGAAGTTAGACGACGAAAACTAAATTTCTGAAAATAGCTTGCTGTTCTTCCGAACTTCAAGGGACAAAACGAGGCGTTAGACGTGATCTAGAGGAGCCGACCTACTGAAAATATGTTAGTTCATATTTGTACGAACCCGTGGATATAAAGAACGTAGCAAACGGGCTTATAACGACCGAGATATACACATTTGAAGCCAACGATTTACAAACTATTTTGACAGCACTATATGAAAATAAAGTCCAAGTATAAAGACTAGTATTTTTGCAAATCACCAAGTTGATAGCCGATTATCTAATTGATCGAGACGTACTTGGTTAAAAGTCAAATGAGACGACATAAAGATTATGTTACAAGGTTTTCAAAAGCGTCGAGTTTGATCGCTAACACTCAACGTACAATATTTCACGACTAGTTTTACGAGGCCGTTTGGGCATATTTTCCACAAATTATGAAAAGTGATATTTTGCGGCGAAAACATTATACTTGACGATAGAACACCAAATGGAGATCGTGGAGTACCATTTCAACATGTTTACACAAAAAGTGTTTATTATCTTAACGAGACGTCAAAAATGTATTTTTCGACGATGAACGTTATTTTCAAAACTAACGAGTGGTACCATTAACATACGTATTTGCATGTGTTGCATTGTGTCATTGCTTACATTAGATCCTATCATTCACATTAGGTTGCGGCTAGAGATCGTGCCTCATCTCAGTATATCCACTTTTGTCATTGTAGCTATCGCACCAGGTGAGTTTCATAGCCCCTCCTTTTACTTGTTTTGTAACTGTTTTGGGGGAGAATACATGCTTGTTTTTCATTAAACTCTATACTCGTTTTACATTTAAACTCCATGCTTGTTTTGCTTGAGACGTGAAATGTCTTTCAAACATTATTGATTGGTTAAAATACTTGAGTCGTTGCTCGGAAGTATTTTGTGTTTACATTGTTCACCCTTGATCATTTCATTATGGACACTAGTACATTAAGCTATTTCATATTGCCTATGTTATGGACTGTTAATTTCGTACCATTTTAGTTAGATGACGACATTGTCAGGTATATATATATGGCGACATTGTCATGGCGACACTGCTAGGTTTATTTATATGGCAACATTGTCACATTTATCTTATGACGACATTGTCATGGTGACATTCTCAGGTTTATTTAAATGGCGGCATTGTCAGGTTTATTTATATGGCGACATTGTTAGATTTAGTTATATGGGGACATTATCACACTTACCTGTAAATAGCGACATTGTCACACTTATCATTACATTTTGTGGTCCATAAATCATTTGACGTTCACTTAAACCAAATCATATTTGGCAGTGGGTTGTAAACACACGGGTTGCAAGTCTTGTATGGGCGGGGCTTGGAACTGGGTGAATTTATAACGCCTTTGCTGGGAAATCATTTTCAAATGCTTTACATTTTTCACTAATCTCTATGAACTCACCAACCTCGTGTTGACACTTTTAGCATGTATTTTCAGGTATAAAGCAATAGCACGCTACTGGAGGCTTTTGGCAGGGCATGGCATGGTCATAGGAGGATCTGATATTCATTTGGGGACCGTTTTAATTGTTTTAAGGGCCTATTTCCGCACTACTTTTATCAATGCAAATTCAACACTTTTGTTAAACAATTTTAATCTAAATGATTGATGCGAAAACCGTTCTTTGCACTTGTGTTGTGATACCAATTGAGTTGCACCCCAGTGGCATGTATGCTTTCGCTGGACCCGATTTTCGGGGTGTGACAGATTGGTATCAGAGCCTTGGCTATAGAGAACTGGGTGATTTTAAAACCTAGAATCTAGCTACATTTACAAAAACTTAATCCTATGACCGCCGCGTGCCTGCCTGCCAAGCTGATGCCTCATTTGTGGTTTGTTACTGACATATTTAATAAGATTGTGTCTTATTTTCAAATAATTTGTACTTGCTTATTCTCATTAATTACTATAGTTGTCTTTCATATAAACATGCTCGCATATCATACACGTCCCAGCGTTACGCCTTTTCCTTGCGTAGTTTCATCATTCGACCTCGAGTTTGGTCGCTTGCCTTAGTCTTCCAGAACATCCTTTAAAATGTGAAGGACATGGTATTAGTATAACTGAGCTGAGTATTTCGAAATTCATTAAACCTCGGTGGAATATAGGCTGGTCATCTATATTCGACCCGGGACAGTGGGACATAGGCTGAACACCTATGCCCGACTCAGAGATGAATCTTCCAATACTAAGGACAGTTATAATAGAATTATGTCTGGGTTGCATTCCTACTCGATTTCTAAAGGTTCCAAAATTCATGTGTTTGTACTCAATCGTTGCAAGAATATTCACCTCCACATCACCTCGTGAACCACCGTCTAGAAGCAAGCCAGATAATCATAACACAACTTCCAATTTTCATTGTATGACAAGCCACTCCAGAGCATCTACATTTAGGAAACGCCTTATTTACGTTTCGCTCTTCTTTTCTTGTTTTGAAGAATCATGCCACCCAAGAGAGCTACTACTACTATGACAACCGCCCAGATCAGAAAGCTGGTTGCCGACAGTATAAAGGCAGCACTGGTGACTAAAAGAGCTGCCGTAGCTGCAGCCGCTGCTGAAGCCGCTTCACGGGCAGAAACCGCAGAAGCTGCAGGAACAACTGCTAATGGTACTAATGGGCGTAAATGTACGTACAAGAAATTTAAAAGTGGTGATCCTGAAAAATTCAAAGGCACTGAAGGAGCCACTGCTATGATTCGTTGGTTTGAAAAGACAGAATCTGTATTTCTTTTATGCAAATGTCCAGAGGAGGACAAGGTAAAGTTTGCTACCAGTACACTCGTTGGGGAAGCTATGTCATGGTGGAATTCTTATGCAAAACCCAGGGGAATGGAAAATGCTCACAAGCTTACGTGGGATGAATTCAAGAAGTTGCTGACTAAGAAGTTCTGTCCACGCATTGAAATAAAGAAGCTGGAAACAGAGTTTTATGAGCTAGTGACAGCAGGTAATGATATCGAGGCATATATCAGGAGGTTTCAGGAGTTGGCTGTGTTATGTCCAACTATGGTTCCCGATAATGAGAAGCTGCTAGAAAATTTCATTGGTGGACTACCTCACAGCATCCGTGGAGATGTGATTTCTTTTGACCCACAAACTCTAGACGAAGCTATCAGGATATCTCAAAATCTTATGGCTCAGGTGATAAAGAATGGAACCATTGTCAACAACAATGATCATAGCAACAACAACAACAATAGGAGTTGGGATAAGTGAAGGGTTAGGTATCTTTTCCTAAAAATAGTGGTTCGGTTTGCCACATAGTTCCTAAGGCTTCTGATGGGTTACAAATCAACCTATCGTATGTTTCCTAGGTCTTGTCAAAGATTCTTTGATTATTTCGTTGCTTTACTTTCATCAAGAGATCCTTCTTATAGGTATTATGGGAGGGTCGTTCCTAGACGACTAGTGATCTAACTCAGTCCATCCATTGAGTGTAACGTTTGGGGTAGCGGTGATGAAGCGAAAAGTGTACCGCTTTTAGGGGGTCATTTAAGCCCTAAATCGTATTTATTTGATCAAATATTGCCCTAAATCGTTCCTTTTGTCATTTTAGGTACTTTGGAGAAGAAATCTGGAAAAGGAAGCATTTTGGACGTTTTTGGAGCATAAAAGTGAAGAAAACGACAAAGTCTCAAAAATCGGCTGGAAAAGTACCTTTGACGGCGTCAAGGGTTGTTCCAGACGGCGTCATGGCTTGGCAAAAAAAGTGGATATGAAAAATACACATGATAAGCCAGGGAATTTTACAAAGGAAGTCTGACGGCGTCACCCTTTAAAGTGATCAAGGTCGTCACGGTTTAAGCTAAAGAGAGACGGCGTCAAGCCCATTTCTGACGGCGTCAACCTTTGATAAGCCAGAGCGGATTTTGGAGCACTAAAGAGGGACGGCGTCAAGAAGGCCATCCGGGAACCCTAAAAGCGGCGAGGTGACGGCGTCAAGATCTACAACGTGACGCCGTCAGATACTAAACTCTATATATAGTTTTGCAATTTTTATTCATTGTGTGGAACTTATTGTGTGTAACTTTGTGAGGAGAAACCCTAGACGAATTTCTGCCATTTTTAAGGGTTTTCATACCCTTGGATCTCCCATGTTTAATTGAAGATAAGTGATCATTTAATCATTAAATATGTCTATGTGTTGTTTGATTACATCTTGTTCTTGTCTTTTAATTAACATGCTAGGCTAGATTTATCTTGTGTTTGCTTAGATCTAATGAAACCTAACTATTGATTATTGGTTATTAGTGTGTTATTAATTGTATTGAATGATTGTTTATCGATGTTAGGCTTAAGAAAACTAGCTAACCTCCTATACGGTAACTTGCTTGAACGTCTTAAGAAACATGAACCAATGCGTACTAGGTTTTTATGGTTGTATTTAATGCATGAGCGAATTCTAGTGATCCCATGTTAGGAGCTTCTTAGCCGGCTCGACATAGGAGTGAAGTAGGAGCTTGTAGAGTTGGGGAAGTACGTACGCCACCCCACGATTGGTATTAAGGAATACACCCGTCATCCACGCAATTAATACACACTAATCAACCTGTAAAAGATAGTTAGGGAGTAAGGAAATCTAAGTAAACACATTTCTCTCCATATAAGTTTCACCAACTTTTCATTTTCATTATTTTATCTTATTTGCATTTGTAGTAATTTGGGTTAGTTGACTAGCAACTAATTCCGCCCACTCTTTCAAACCCGAGATTTTACTTGCTTTCTATAAAACATAAAAATACAAAAAATAATCTTCCTTCACCCTTAGACCTAATTAGAGTAGTTTTTCATACCTAACGAACACTATTCCCTGTGGAGAACGATCAATCCCCCGTACTTACCACTACACTATACTACATCGGTCAGGTACACTGCCTGGTGGGGTTGTTAGCCTCTTGAGATCCCTCAAGAGGTAAAACCTGTTGTAAGGTTGCAAAACCACGCATCAAGCGGCTAAAGAAACAAATTCAAACGAGACTCAAAATCATGGAATCAAGCAATCCCAATTCAAATAAAGCCAAAATCAAACACTTCAATAACTCAAATGTGCTTATTACGATATCAAACGAGTTAAAATAGACATCTCGAATTTAAAACGATGACCGATCGGGTCTAACCCGACTCGATGCGAGCATAATTAGACGGTGACGTATAAAAATTGCATATAGCCGGAGAAGTATGACGATTCAAAGAGTATTACGATTCATGAAGTGTTGCGATGTCGGTGCGTCGTGTGTAAGGGTAAACCTTCGTGATATTCGGTGCTCGTGTACATATGCAAAACTATACCATTCCCAAAATCAAGTATAAAACCAATTCGAACACAATTCTATTATAACTACTCTCAGTATCACAAAATCGCTGTTCCTGGTTGAATATAGGTGATCAGTCTACATCAAGCCGAGGTTCAATGAATTTTGAAATACTCAGCTTAGTTACACTAGCAGTATATCTTTTACTTTTAAAGCCGTTTTGAAAAATCATAAATAGTGTCCAAACTCAAAATCAAATAATGTGTTACGCAAGGAAATAGCGTAACTCCGTGACAGGTTCGGTGCATCGACATAAGTATATGAAAATACTTATAGTGAAAATAAGGTGAATATAAATCATCAAATAAAATGCAAACATCTCATCGAATATATCATTAAATATCTCAACAAATATGATCATACGTGAGGCATCGGCTTAGCAGGCAGGCACGTGTCGGTCATAGGGTCAAGCTTTCGTAACAATGGTTATAGTCTAGGTTTTTGAAAATACCCAGTTCTTGATGACCTCAAATAAGTACATTTTATTACTATCATTTATCCTATTTATTTGACTTGTTTTATTATATTATCTGTGAGAATTGATACGTTAATGTTTACTTTTGTAATCCTCAGGTAAAAACAAGCATTTGGTGAAACTTGGCGATTTTGGACTAATTATGGAGCAAAACAAGCAAGAAGTTAAGAGTCTACTGAAATGTACAAGATCAAGACATTCTGCTCCAGATACGCCGCATCTTGCTTATTACATACGGCGCATCACTATCCAGATTTCATAAGATACGATCCAAGATACAAGAGGACATGCGCCGCATCTATAAATGGAGTTACGCCGCATCTTCTGGCGGTGTACAAATATTCCTGAATATATTAATCTTGGACCCCACGCGAAGTTAAGTCAATGCGCCGCATCTACTTATTAGATGCGCCGCATCTTACCTCAGACAGAAACTATAAATACCCCAAAGTCAGACGTCTTTAAAAAGACTTTTGGTACGTACGATATTCGAAGGACAGAAGCCCTAGGCCGAATTCAGTCGAAGTAGCAGCACAAGACACACCTAGAACGAAGATACAAGAGCTGTAAGAAGGTCCTGCATGTATTCAATTCGTTAAGTAGTTTTGTTTTATTGTATTAGTACACTTTAATTGATCAGGATTGATGGGCTTGTGTTATGTTATCATTCACTTCAACTCCCCTTAAAATTGCTTTCCCATTAATTAAAGTTTATATGTTGATGTCTTTGGTGACTTTTATTAGTGCATTGATAACCTCTGTGTCTAGTTGAGCATTGCTTGGGTCGCCATGCCCCTTCCTCGCCTATTTATTAGATCGCCTATGCATTCTATCGTCTGTAGAAAAGTAGGAAGAAAGATAAATGGGATAGTCATAAGTAATCATTAAGGGTTTACTCGCCGATAAGATTAGAACCAACGAGAAAGGACTTAATCTCGGTGCGTTGCATCGAACTATACACTTCATATAAAACTAGCAATAAAACAAGTGACAAGCTACTTAACTATCAGGACAGGTCTTCTTATTGTCTCGAGTATTTATCTGTGTACGTGTGTGCTATTCGCTGATTCATGCCTATTAGTTAGTTTATTATTTAATTGCAACCAAACCGTGCCAGTCTCTCAGGCTGACCCCCCCCTTGCGTTAAATTAGGTTGTATAGCTAACTTAAGATATTAAAATACTGATTAGAATAACTAGATAATACGTTCCACTCTTAGTGATCGACACTCTACTTACCATTATATACATACTGACCGGGTACACTGCTCGTTAAAGTGTGTGTGTGTTATTGATAAGTCGGCTAAATATAAATTTAAAACTTGAATACTGCTAAAACCACAACGACATACCGTGGGTATAAATTAGAGCACTCGCACGCACGCATCAAGTTTTTGGCGCCGTTGCCGGGGAGTGAATTGTTATTATCTGTTAATTTGATTAGTATTTTAATTAGGTTTTTCTTTTTAATTTTTATTCTAACCGCTAACTGTGTTGTATATTAGGTTAATTTGCATTCATTGTATTATTTGCATATTTTTTGTTTTGTGTGTTATTTGTTTTCTTTTATTTTTGTTTGTTTTCGTTTGTTTTTATTTTTGTTTTTATTTTTTGTATTTTCTGTGTTCTGCTATCGTTGTACTGAGCTTATTCAAACGATACGGCGCATCTATTTTCATAGATACGGCGTATTGCGTTTAATTTTTATAAAATACAAAGCGTTTAATTAATTCGATACGACGCATCTTTCCCCAAGATACGGCGTATCTGTTTTTAATAAGAAATTTTTTTCTAAACGTTAACGCGATACGACGCATCTGCTTTAGCAGATACGGCGCATCTATTATTTTAATTAAAAACAGTTTTCGAATTATTAAACAGATACGACGCATCGATCTTTGTCGATACGGCGTATCTTCTGAATCAAAAATCTTGTATTTTGAAACGTAACGAAAATACGGCGCATTAACTTTTGTTAATACGACGCATTAAATTTTAGATAAATATTGATTTTTGATCAATTAAAACTGATACGGCGCATTCTACTTTATAAGCGGCGTATCTATTTTCTGAATAAAGTCTGATTAAATTTTAACGATTGTAAGATACGGCGTATCCAACTTTTTGGATACGGCGCATCGTCTGCAGATATCAGCTGTTTTTATTCTTATATCCGTTTCTATATTCATTAATCTCTCTTCTAGCGAACAAATCCTACTGAAGATTTTACCTATGATGACAGGTTTTGCTATGGAAGACATGTCAGTGAACGGATATCTTGCTAAGGAACTCTTGCTTTCGGATTCATTCGATGTGATAGTTTTTGATGATGTCAACTTCAATGTGCTCATGATTGACGATGATTTATTTTCTTGGGAAACCCCTCTTGAGGCTACTTATAAGGAATTTAAACGTTTATGCAATATTGAAGATGGGATATTCTCTTATGAGTTACTAATGAGCTACACTGAAGATGAATTGCTACTCTTATGGCCCATCATTGAATCTAAAGGATTGACTTGGACTATTATCGAAGAGAATGATGGGAAATTCCAAATTGAATTCATGAACTCAAGCAATAAAAGCTGTGGTGGAGGCAATACCCAACCTATGCAAATCTCTTACATGCCTTATTCCGAACAGTACTGGGGATTAAATGAGAACTATCTGGACGATGAAAGAATTTATGCTGTGGCGGAGTTACTATTTCATGGCAGGTTGGTAAGGTTGATGGACATCTCCCTCGAAGAATGGCTTGAACTTAAATATGGTAGTCCGAAATTTGCCCCTGCAAATGAAGTCAAGCGGATTATGACCTCATGGTTGACACGGAGTTTTAGGGAGCAATTTAACGAGTTCATGGAGATAAGGAGGAAAATGATTGGTAAAGCTTGCTTTGACGTTGACCACGATGCTAACAATGTTGATTTTTCAGATTGGTTGGCTAGTAAGTTCAATAACCATAAGAGCATGGATCGAGCTACTAAGGATGCGTTATGGGTATATTGGATGAGAGGAGATGACGAAGAAGTAGAGAGCGACTATGGGTCGTCACTTCATGATTCAACAATCAATGAGGGCATTGAAGAATTATTCAGAATAGACATTGACGTGTTCGATTATGAGACACCCTTGTGCAAACAATTCAAAGAATTCAATTACCTTCTTCAAGTCGACGATGATGTGCTAACTGGAGATCTACCAGGATTCAAAACTTATGATGATTTCAAAAACACCTGGTACTACGAATGGAATGACCAAATACCATGGGTTTGGGATAGACCATGGGAATTTGAGCACATTAATCACACCTGTACACCTTTCGTTTTCAAGGATGGGAGTAGTGTTTGGCCGACCTGTGATTATAAGAGTGACGGAACCTGTAATGGGGGAAGTATAATTGGAATGAAACGGGTTGGAAACGATGTAACCTTTGAAGACTATGAGTGGTATGATAATGTTGAAGACTGCCCACAAAAAGTGGAGGCTTTGCAAGAAAAGGGTAGAATTGAATACTTGAAAGAGCTAAAGGGAACATCGAATACTACTTTCTGGGAATGGGTGCATGAACAATTTGATGATTACACGAAGCTTAGTCGACGGTTACAATGGGAATTGGAAAGAGAGTGGGAGGCAATGCAAGATGATAATAACGATGAGTCATTAATTGATGAACTAGATGACTATTTGATTAAGGATCCTTATTTTAAGTTTGTTGATAAAGACGAAGAAGAATTCATCAAAAGAAAGTGTCAACTACTTGGGATCCCTTATAATAAGCCACCCATGATTATTTCTGAAAAATTCAAAGTCATTAAATACTCTTTGGGACCAGATGAGGATTATGTTGCGACAAAGACCAAGAGTTATACTAGATTAAGCCGAACGGAAGAAAACGTTGCGAAGCTATACGGGAACATCTTTCGGATGAAAGAAGAAGGATGGACCGTGACAAGGACTAAATGAGGAGCTGAACGTGAGTCTAACTTGAAGACTCTGGAATAAAGACAAGTGCTGACCGGGAGACAACCCAGAAAATTTTTATTATTCTGTTCTGTGTCGAGTCAGTCAGGCCCGCAGAGGATACGGCGCATCTCAATCCTGAGATGCGACGCATCTCCTGCAATGGTCATATCTTACTTTATTTTTCCGCATATTTATATTTTAACTTTAAAACTTTTTGTCAGTTTATTTTAATGCGGCGCATCCCTGGTTAAGGATGCGGCGCATCTTCTATTCTGATTCGTAATTATTCCAGGATCGATACGGCATATCTTCTTCCATAAGATACGGCGCATCGACTGACCTGATGATTTTCAGTTTTAATTTTTACATTTTATTTTTCCTAACTACTAATGTATTATGCAAGTTTGAACCTTCTTAACTTAGGTGTGTTTAAAGCCTTGGTGGTATTATAGATTCATGCATTTCTTGTGGATACATCTATTATGAAGCTTAAACGTTCTAATCCACAAGAAGATGATTTTTGCTCTTATACTAATGGAGGATCATACCGAGCAAATCTCAGGGGAGTTTTTCTGTTCTAATTCTTTTATTTTCCAGTTTTTAATCTTTTATACAAACAACGAGGATGTTGTTTAACTTAAGTGGGGGGATTGGAGAATTAGAACACTTAACACTTACTTGTCCTAAACTTTTCAAAATATGCTTAAAATGTGCTTAATATATCAAAATTTAAAATTTTTTTAGCATGTTTTTGTTTAAAGTCTAAGTTGCATAGCTGCACACATGACGTTATTTTCAAAAATTGTGATTTTTCAAAAATTCATAAATCTATGAGTGTGCCGGTGACTTGTAAACTTTAGAACTTGGCTTGTATACTATTCGAGACCACCATAATAAGTATTATTTATATAATTGGAATGACTTGTCTAAATTGGTAAAATTCTAGGATTACACCCAAAAAGCCTATTATATGTTATGTGTTATTAGCTAACTATATTAGTTAGTTAACCCCCGTATAAACCCTTTTGTTACTCTCACTTTTAGAGTAAGATACCCCTAGAAAAACACTCAGAGCCATTCCTTTCGTTTCTTACACCTTTGTTATAATGTTTCGTTACACCCTTACACCTTAGCCTACCTTGTAGATTAAAATCCGTGGTTGGTTAATTGCTTTAGGCAAAGTGTGTTTCCTTACATTACCTGTGTTCGCGTGCGTAATTCATTATCTATGGTTAGGTCGGGAAATTGCACAATGCGATTGGAGTGAAAGTAGATATTGTTATTTTGAGTCTTATTTTTCGTGTGTTTACTACTTTCACTATTACCGTTATTTCTGAAGTTATGAAAAGTATGGAAAAATTATCCAGAATTATCATTATAGTGATGTGGTGAAATTTTACACATCCATGTTTATGTTTCAAGTAAAAAAAAAATAATAATAAAAAAAAAAAAAAAAAGAAAAAAAAAATCAAAAAAATAGAAAAGAAAAAGAAAAAGGAAAAGTTGGATGTTTGTTTTAACCAACTTATGTAAAGTTTTGTATTAAGTGATCGATATCACCACTAGTTGTTATATATTATATCTATGGATTGAATGGGAGTTGGCAGTTATGGGAACGCCAACTAAAGGATATTCTTTGATTGAGATCTTGTTGAGTATAATTCGTGTCTACCTAAAGCGTGTGTTTCAAGTGTTAAAGCGTGAGTTATTCTATGATATGAGTCTTATTCATGGGATGGTTGGGATAGTGATTAACCACACTTAGGATTTTAATTTATTTGTTTCGTTTATTTTTCATTTTACACCAATTTGTATCCCAAATATTATCCATACCCTATAATATTCTTTATCCAAACCTTTGATTTATTGAGATTAGGGATTTGAGCAATCTTAAGTATCGTAGTCGTGGATTCGGCTATGTATTTATGATTTTGTCGCCCTTTTTGATATAATATTATTGGTGAAGATTACTTGGTCCTATCTTTGGCCTATTCGAGTTAAGGATTATAGCAATTGCAAGTATCGTGTTCGTGGATTCGATCATGTATTTGTGATTTTGTCGCCTTTTCTGGAATTTGAGATCGATAGAGATTAAGGAGAATGATTAACCCTTAAACCTACAAACCCTTTTTACCGCTTTAGACTTGTTATTCCTTGGCTTTAGTGGGGGAGATGTGTATACTTGCCAAGCTTATGAAAGAATATTCGTCACGACTGGACAGTTAAACGATTAGATTTGCTTTTATCGAAATATTTTATTTTACTTCTAATTCGTTAAGTGTTTGGTTGTGTGATTATGACAAAAACGAATACATGCTTAAATATAAAAATAAATCCTAATATCTTTTAGGATACATTTTCATAAGATTAATTCTAAGGTTTACTTGGGGACAAGTAAAGTTCAAGTGGGGGATATTTGATGAACTCAAATAAGTACATTTTATTACTATCATTTATCCTATTTATTTGACTTGTTTTATTATATTATCTGTGAGAATTGATACGTTAATGTTTACTTTTGTAATTCTTCGGTAAAAACAAGCATTTGGTGAAACTTGGCGATTTTGGACTAATTATGGAGCAAAACAAGCAAGAAGTTAAGAGTCTACTGAAATGTACAAGATCAAGACATTCTGCTCCAGATACGCCGCATCTTGCTTATTACATACGGCGCATCACTATCCAGATTTCACAAGATACGATCCAAGATACAAGAGGACATGCGCCGCATCTATAAATGGAGTTACGCCGCATCTTCTGGCGGTGTACGAATATTCCTGAATATATTAATCTTGGACTCCACGCAAAGTTAAGTCAATGCGCCGCATCTACTTATTAGATGCGCCGCATCTTACCTCAGACAGAAACTATAAATACCCCAAAGTCAGACGACTTTAAAAAGACTTTTGGTACGTACGATATTCGAAGGACAGAAGCCCTAGGCCGAATTCAGTCGAAGTAGCAGCACAAGACACACCTAGAACGAAGATACAAGAGCTGTAAGAAGGTCCTGCATGTATTCAATTCATTAAGTAGTTTTGTTTTATTGTATTAGTACACTTTAATTGATCAGGATTGATGGGCTTGTGTTATGTTATCATTCACTTCAACTCCCCTTAAAATTTCTTTCCCATTAATTAAAGTTTATATGTTGATGTCTTTGGTGACTTTTATTAGTGCATTGATAACCTCTGTGTCTAGCTGAGCATTGCTTGGGTCGCCATGCCCCTTCCTCGCCTATTTATTAGATCGCCTATGCATTCTATCGTCTGTAGAAAAGTAGGAAGAAAGATAAATGGGATAGTCATAAGTAATCATTAAGGGTTTACTCGCCGATAAGATTAGAACCAACGAGAAAGGACTTAATCTCGGTGCGTTGCATCGAACTATACACTTCATATAAAACTAGCAATAAAACAAGTGACAAGCTACTTAACTATCAGGACAGGTCTTCTTATTGTCTCGAGTATTTATCTGTGTACTTGTGTGCTATTCGCTGATTCATGCCTATTAGTTAGTTTATTATTTAATTGCAACCAAACCGTGCCAGTCTCTCAGGCTGAACCCCCCTTGCGTTAAATTAGGTTGTATAGCTAACTTAAGATATTAAAATACTGATTAGAATAACTAGATAATACGTTCCACTCTTAGTGATCGACACTCTACTTACCATTATATACATACTGACCGGGTACACTGCTCGTTAAAGTATGTGTGTTATTGATAAGTCGGCTAAATATAAATTTAAAACTTGAATACTGCTAAAACCACAACGACATACCGTGGGTATAAATTAGAGCACTCGCACGCACTCATCAACCCAGTTCTCTATAACCTGTGGCTCTGATACGATTCTATAACACCCCCAAATCAGATCAGCGGAAGCATACGAGTCTTGGGGTGCTACTCGATTGTTATCACAACACAAGGTACAAAGAACGGTTTTACTTAAGCCATTTTAGAAGAAATTTCATAATTGTAAACATTCAATTTACATCATTAAAAAAATAGTGCGGAAAATATATGTCCATAAAAGGATTTAAAGTTGTCCCAAATAGTTTTTAGAGTCATCTATGACCATGCCATGCCCTTCGCCAAGCTCTTCCAAAAGTAAGTTATGTAGCGGAAAAGATCTAACACTTGAGATAAAACATGCTAAAAGTCAACACAAAGGTTGAGTGAATTATAGGTTTAAAGTAAAGTAGTTGATCACAATATTTTAAGTTTAAGAGAAAGGGGGCTACATTGTTATATGCCCGAAAGTTCAGATGTTACCACTGCACTAAGCTCATGACACGCAAAACGTTAACCGACACCAATAACCTTGGTGTAAGTCGATAGTAACCGCGGAATTAATAATAGCTGCCCTAAAGTAGGTATCTTGCCAAATACCTAGGAAACTCGAATATAGCACATCACATGTTGAATAGACCTAGTCAACATGGCGGGCTGGTCAATTCCTATAGGCCTATATACTATAGTCGCGCTCACTCGCAAGTGATTAATGGTTCATGATCGAGGGACTTGCTTTTGGAAATGGTGGTACTTAGTGCATTATCAGATGTTCAGCAAGGTTTTCAGTTCAAAGAACAGTTTTTAAACAATTGTGATTATAGTAAAAACGGTAGCATGTATCTCACCCCAAGTAGTTTACAAAATAGTTAAGATAAATAAGAGTGGGGCTATGAACTCACCTGAGTATGCAACAATGCAAGACATCACAACTAGCATCAAGTAGTAAGCACAACAGTATCAATAGTATAGGTACAACGGTACTGGATCGACACAACCTAGTAAGTAACATGTTTCAGAAAATAATCCTCAAGTAATTTATGAAGTAGTGTTCGTTGAATACTCATGTTAATATAAAAGGGTTTAGTTTTAAGTGGCGATAAAAGAGGTAATCATTGTGGTTTTTGGAAAATATAGCTTCAAGGTCAAATCTCGTTAAGACGATAAAAGTCGACGAAATACAATCAAACAATTCAAAAGGAATGAAGAAAAGGAGTAAAACGTTCTCGGGTAGAAGTCGTAAAATGTACAATCAAACGGTAACTCACGCCAAAACGAATAGAATAAAAAAGGAACGAATAAACGATATCGAATGAATATGAGACTAAAGATAAGTCGATGAATGAGTTGGATGTTTACCCCGAATCCCAAAGGTATAATTTGCGTAAGTTTGAATAAAACCGTTTTATATAATCTTATATAAGGATTGTTTGACTAGTTTATAAGTTTATAAAGCAGAGAGGTTTTATAAACTTCGGCGTAACACTTCCGTTTATATTACCTTCTCAAATTATCGTGATTATTTGTAAGCAGGTTTTATTACAAGTTTTATACGTTTTATAAGTTTCATATCGTTATTATTCGCGTAATTATTAGGTTCAGTTTATCGGATAATTTGTGTCTGTTCGGGTCCAAACATATTAAGCTCAACGAGTCTAATATATTCTTCCGTATCTTGTATCAAATCATACAATAATCCTACACTAATATTATAAATCCAATGACGGTTACAAAAATGTTCAAATTAACTAAATTATTACAATGATTTTCGAGTACAAGTAATCCGTGTGAAACCCCAGTAATACTCCAATAGCATCCAATCATCATCGATCACCAAAAAAAAAAAAAAAAAAAAAAAGAAGATAAAGATTAAGTTATTATCTAAGAATGAGGAATAAAACAACTAAGACTTATAAATAAAAACTCACTACTAGAAAAACAGCTATTCTTGACTCCAAATGCGAGTCAAGAAAAGGCTTTATGACTCGCAAATGCGAGTCAAGGATGGACGCGTCATAAAACTTCATGACTCGCATTTGTGCGTCATCCCTCTATGACTCGCACTTATGACCCACGTTTTATGACTCTCCTTTTTGCGTGTCATAACCTAATTTTTATTTTTTTTTATGACCCACGTTTTATGACTCTCCTTTTTGCGTGTCATAACCTAATTTTTTTTTTTAAATTAATTTTTTTCAGTTCCTAATTTTCTATTAAATGACAATTAAAAACCTGATAATACAAAATTAAAAACACAAATATCAAAATAACGCATTTCATATATATATATATCAAAACAATGAGGTTAATTCAAGTACTAATTCACGATAAGTCACAAGTTAATTAACGACAAAAATTACATATCGATAGCAATTCACAAGTTAGTTTGACAGCTTCCACATCGACCACTGAGTATACAACAAGACTACCCGAGTCATCCGTGCAGCTCTCCTGAAGCAGTAGTTCAACCATTGCTGGTTTTGGCTCCTTTTCGTATTGCTCGACCCGCGATTTAACTGCTTGAGGAATAAGTCTCCCATTCCCTTTAACCACATCTGAAAAAGAGAAAAGATAGACAAATTCAAAATACGTTACACGTCAATAGAATACTGCAGACATGCCAATTGTTCAATCAGTCTGCTGTCTAACTAGGGGCAGGGCAAAAACATGTCTGTTCAAGGCCTGAGAAAACTGCTTAGATTAAATCCTAAAATCCAAATAAAAATAAGGAAGGCTAGATAAGCTGGTCAACTTACTAAGTACCAAATTACAGCTTATAACTACTATTATCTAAGAAACTAAAAATCACATAAAACTGATGAAACTGGGGAAAAACAAATTAATGATAACTAGCTAAATCAGACCACTAAGGTGTGGTGTAGATAAGACTATGGTTCACTTAGGTCTTTTGCAGACCAAAATAAGGCACTCAAATAAGCTCCAAGATTCTTACTAAGCTCAGAACCCTCTAGCTACTACTATGAGCTATTAAGAAAAACAAATTACAGAGAATCAACTTAAAGATATAAGCAGAAAATCAGCTGAGCAAAGCTAGTAAAACCTAAAGCAGTCTGCACTAACCAATTGGTACTGATATGAGTGATTACTTACCAAAAGGATAGTAACTCAGCATACACTAGCGGGGAAGCAAACTAAGGGGAAAAGATAACAGAAGTTGTCTTACTTCATCAGTAACCAGATACTGTATATGACACCTGAATGGGAGCAGGCTGCAGAGCAAAGATTTCATTTCTAGCCCCCTGAAATATCAAATAAAAAATGTTAAACTTGAGGTTCCTGTATACAATCAAAAACAAAGTACCCCTTCAGCAGACATTGCTCTCTTACCGGTTCACACTAACTCTATTTCTGTAATACCAGTTACTTAGAATCATCATGATGAAAGAATAAAAAATAGCAGAAAAACAAATGGAGACGACAAGAAACCCATTATCCTAAACTCGATTCAAGACCAAAGTACCAAACTATAGTGGAATCATCATAACAACATACATAATTACTTAACTAATTGATCAATAACTTCTTATATATGAAAGTGAAGTGATTTAAAATACTACCTCTGTAAATTTGCATCCTACTTCACGCTCGTATCCCTTCACATCTCTCATCTGCATAGATGAATGGATCAAAATTGCTCTTCCTTTCTTTCCAGCACGACCTGTTCGCCCAGACCGGTGAACAAATATTTCTGAAGATGTCGGAAGCTCATAATGTATCACCTGTTGATTAATGTTATTAACCCTTTGAATAAGAACAATGGACATTGTATTGTAGTTCAGAAAATAGAATAAACACTAACCAGATCAACATTAGGAACATCGAGACCGCGAGCAGCAACATCAGTGGCTACTAAAACATTGAAACGGCCATCTCTAAAGCCCGAGAGTGTTTTCTCTCTTTGACCTTGAGATATATCCCCATGCAGAGCTTCACAACCAAAGTGCCTATTCATAGCATATGCTAACCGGTCCGCATCACGTTTTGTTTGGGTGAAAACTATACACTTACCTCCATTGGCATGTTCCTGAAGAAAAAAATTACACTTATTCAGCCCGCCATAATTAAATTTTTGGAAGATCCAATTAAGCAACATAGATACATACTGTTATAAGCGGTCCAATAACCGATGGTCTATCACGCGTTTCAGGAACAAGAGAATACAGTGTGATCCCATCAGCCAATTTTTGGTCAGAATCACCAACCTGCAACCCAATTAAAATTACCATGAGCTAAACAAGAAAAAAGGTTAAATATATTGCGATAACAAAAGATAAAATGGTTTAGAGTTAACTCACAAGATCAATAGTCAATGGATTCTTTAGATACTTGCGGGTAAGTTTCACAATTCAACTTGGCATAGTTGCTGAAAACATCATGCTCTGACGTTCTTTTGGTAGATACTCCAAAATTGTTTCAACATCGTCAGCAAAACCCACGTTAAGCATCTGATCAGCTTCGTCTAAAACATCAAATTGAACGTCTGAGAGTTTCAAAGAACCCCTCTTGATTAGATCAATGACACGTCCAGGGGTGCCTACTATCACATCAACACCATAATCAAGTGTACTCATCTGCCGTTGAATTGGTACACCACCATATACGCAAAGTGTACTCAAATTAGGTGCAGCCTCGTAGAACTCTTTTTCTACTTGACGAGCAAGTTCTCGCGTTGGAGCCAAGACAATCGCTAGCGGATTTCTCCCTTTTCTGTCATTCGATTGAAACAGAACAAAAAGTTACATACCCAAAAAGTAATACGCAACTACATTCAAACACCCAAAAAGTATAAGACCAAAAAGTTGCATACCCATTCTTGTGAATAGAACGAGTAATTTTATCCATAATAGGGATGCCAAAAGCAAGAGTTTTTCCAGTTCCTGTTCTAGCGCGACCAATCATATCACGCCCCTGCATCGCTGGCTCCAATACAGCGACAAAATAATACACGTCAAACCAGTGCTTTGTAATTAGTCACTTGAGGCCAATACCTAATCCACTAAGTTGTCCTATCAACTACTGGCGTTTTGACCAACTTTTTCCAAGAATCACCATCTAAAATGTAGGGAATAAACATGTTAAGCGAATAATGAAAAAAATTAAGAATAAACACAAAAAATAATACTAAAGCTCAAGGGTGAAATTTTTATCCCCAACTTAATGTTTCCAAATATATCATCAAGCTACCCTCGTGGTGCAGAACCCTAGTCAAAACATGAAGTCTAATGTAAGCAATCATGACCAACATTGCAAATCTTGTGACACCAGAATAAAAGCAATCATGAAAACACTAGTAACAATAAATAAAATCGGTTAGTAATTAATAAAAGAAATGTACTGATTTCACTATACCACAAGGACGAACAAAATAGAAAAAGACGGAGAGGGTGATGACGGCAGTATGATGGCGTGGTGACTCGATCTGAAGCCATCTTCGATCTATACTTATCTTCAATAAAAACAGAGGAGTGTGGCAGTGAAAGGGTGGTGGTGGTCGGCATCTTCAAGAAAGAGAGAAGAGGCGAGGGGTTGTGATGGTGAGAGGTTGATGGTGTTTAATGACGGCTGTGATGAGGTCGCTGGAGATGGTGGAGATGCCGGAGAAATATGGCCGGAAAAATGTGGTGAAGGTGGGCGGCCGGATTGGGAGAGAAGAATAGCTAACCCTAGTGGGTTTTTTTTTTTTTTTTTTTTTTTTTTTTTTTTGGGATTTTAAAGGACTTAGGTTTTTGTTTGGGGTTTTTGTCAAGCAGGAAATAAGCTTTTGTCAATAGCGGGAAACAAAAAGAATAAGAGTTTGAGAGAGTTTGAGAGCGGGAAGTGTTTTGGCAAAAAAAAAAAAAAAAAAAAAAAAAGCAATAGATTTTGATGAAGCAGATTGTAAAAAAAAACATGGATGACCCTTATTTATGACGAAGCAAAACGAGCGTCATCTAGCAGGCTAAATTTTAAATGATTATGACCCTATGTTATGACGCTTCTGAAAACGAGTCATCCCCAATAAAAAATTTACTCGTTATGACTCTTATTTTATGACTTTGCTATTTGCGCGTCATCTTGTAGCGTGCGTCATAAAATGCGAGTCAAGGATAGACCTTTTTCTAGTAGTGACTAAACATACACTAATTAAACCAAATTGGGCTTGACCCATGTTATAACCAAATAAATATTAACCCTTGTCATTGGGCTTGTGAGCCCGTTGACTTAGACAAACACACTCTATGGACTTTTGGGCCTAAGCCCAACTTGACACCTCCACAAAACTGCTTTCACCAACGTTTTTACTAAACTGCTTTCACAAAAATCCTTTGGTAACCATTTGGCGACCTTGCTTCTCGAGTAGCACTCGACCCGTGTCGAGACCAAATCAACGACCCAAGACAAACAGATGCACCCTATGTGGGTGTTTTGACCCGAGACCAAAAGATTAACATCAACTCACTCTAATTGGTTTCAACCATAATCGAACACTATCACATCTAGAAATACTTAACTCGATTTCAAATAGGTAACTAATCAAAATATTTAGCCAATTAAGAGCAAGACCGAAATGATTAGCAACTCCAAATACAACATAGACGCTACACAAACACACCCTTGTGTTTCTTGTTTACCGCTACCAAATCAGTTTTCAAACGACATAAACCAACGACAACAAATAACCACATACTAAACAATTAACACTTAGCCAAACTGAGACCCTTGGTGTTCGCTGCTGCTAAACCGAGACCAAACCAAACACATCTGAGACCAAAGTGGTCTCGGCTTAACCCTAAACGGGTCCAAAACATATTAACGATAACAAGAAAAATAAATCATAGGCTAGAACAATCCAATCTAAACTAACACCATCAAATCTGAGGCAACACAAACTAACTGGGTTGACTCGGCCGAGTTAACTCAACTCACTGAGTTGAGTCGACACGAAAATGAGTCGAACGAGTTACACGGTAAAACATTAGATCCACACGAGATTTATTCATAAAAACATTTATATATTGATTTTAGCCACGAAACTCATTTAGGTTATATAGATCCAATTAGGGTTTGATGAAAATTATAGAAATAAAAGAGAGGGGCGCGTGTGTTCTTACCAAAGAGAGAGAAAGGAGAGGAGGGTGGTGACACGCGGCGGTAAGCAACAGCCTCACGGTGGTGAGTGGCGGTGGTCTTCCAAACACGAGCAAATATACTCCTCTCGGTCTAATAAGCTCCAGAAATACTCCCTTTCGTCTCGATCTACACATTCGGCTATTAAAGTTGGGTGGCGGCGCCGGAGAAATGGTCGCCGGTGAGGGTGAGTTACCAAATGAGGGGAAAACCTAATTTGGCCTTTTTATACCCCTTAAGGGGCTGATGTTGTCAAATGGGAAAGCAAGCGGGTGGCGGCGTAAATTAGAAGAGGGGGTGTTAGTGCTATTTTAGTAATCTTTTGTAATAATTCGATGTGGGCCCCATTTAAGGTAGTAAACATTCATTTTAAATTATGAGGTTTGCACCATTAAGTCCAAAATAATTTTTCTAATAAAAAAGAATATTCACACGAATAGTTTTCTTGGATTTAATTTAGTTAACAAATCGATTTGTTTTGAGTATCTCAGGTTGTGCCGGCTTAATCAATGAGTAACGCTCACGTTTAGCAAGATATCCTCTGTTTTTCAAACTCAAACAGGTTCAGAGAAGTTTAAAGGTTATGGGATTTCAAAAATAAGTATTTTGGCTAATAAAATAAGTTTTGGAAAATTGTCGGTTATTACATCTGTCATTTATATACTTGTGTTAATCTAATACGGTGACCTAACACACTGTTAGAGATTGGGTAAATTAAACCATCATCGAGAAGTTTGATGACTTCCTTTTTCACCACTTCCTTGATGTTGGGATTAACTCTCCTTTGAGGTTGCACAGTCGGTTTGTAATCCTCCTCCATGAGGATTTTGTGAGTGCAAAACGTTGAATCGATCCCCTTAATGTTTGCAACACTACATGCGATAACACCCTTATACTCCTTTAAAACATCTAAGAGATTCCGCTTTTTATCGGGTTTTAAGGAGGAATTTACGATTACTGGAAGTTGGTCTTCCCCCTGAAGGAAGGCATACTCCATGTGACTTGGAACCTCTTTCTATTCTAACATGGGAGGTTCGATGATAGAGTTTTTAAGCTTATTTTCTGGTTTCCTAAGCTCAAGTGGTTCAACGGGTTCTTTCTTGGGATAGAAAGAAACTGCTCCAACCATTTTTGTTTCTCCCTCATCTTCATCGATTGGTAAGATAAAATCTTCGTGCAACCACCCATTTGCAAGTTATTCGTTGACACATTCATCTATCTCATCAATAAATTCGTTCTCATCTACAAAGTACAATGGGTTGTCCCGTGGCAACGGAAAATCCATTGTGTCCTTAATATCAAAGGTCAAGCTTTCAGATCCTATTGGTAAAGTTAACTTGCCATCATGAACGTCAATAATGGCACGAGCAGTAGCTAAAAATGGCCTTCCTAGTATGATTGGAACAGTATCGTCCTCCTTCATCTCCAGGATCACAAAATTAACCGAGAATTTAAATTTTCCTATCTTAACCAACACGTTTTTGCATATCCCTAGGGGGTACTTAACTGATCTGTCGGCCAGCTGGATGCTCATTCATGTCGGCTTCAGTCCCGAATACCCAAGTTTCAAGAATAGTGAGTATGGCATAAGGTTTACGCTTGCTCCTAAATCTGCCAAGGCATTCCTCACTGTTAGGACTCCTATTGAGCAAGGCAGAGTAAAACTGCCTGGATCATCCTCCTTCTTAGGTAAGCCTTTCTGTATAACAACAGAACATTCTTCCCCCAGAGTTACCAGACTTTCAAGCTTCTTTCTGTTGGAAAAAAGTCTCTTAAAGTATGTGCTATACTTGGGCATATGATAACATGCATCGAGGAGTGGAATTGTGACCACGACATCCTTTAAGTAGGATAACAATCTCTTGTTATCATTCTCAGCCTACTGGTTTTTCAAACGAGAGGGGTATGGTATTCTTGTGGATGTGATGGGTTGAGTAGGTGGGGTGGATGGTGAGTGAATGGTATGAGGAATTTGTTCAGGTGTCTCCCCCTTGTCTGCTTCATTCTCGTGGGGGGTCATGGATTCCACGGGGACAGGAGACTGGACTGGATATGGTGGATCTTGAGTAGTTATTCCAGATCAAGTCGTAATGATGAACATTGGGCATTGCTGGTCTTGTTGAGACTCGTCATTTCCATCCAGGGCAACACAGAGTTCCGAGAACTGGGTCTCTATCTCATTATGTTGTTCACGAATGAATCCTTCAAGTCCCTTGAGTAACAGATCCTTCTCCATGGAGAAATGTCCATGATCTTCCTCAAAGGTACTACGAGTTGTGAACTTAGGCCCTCCTTCTCCTTCTGCCTTTCTTTTGAGGTTACCCCATGAGGTATAATCACTGTTTTGATAGAACACTAATAATGACGGATCATCAGAGATATCGGCACCCGAAAGGAAAACTTGCTCAATGGCTGGTTCACCCCCACATTCTTCTACTTCATGTAGGCCCCAACAATCGTCACAAATCAGATATGGATTTACCACGCTCTTAGTCTTTTGTGACCTTTTGAGGTACGACAGTTTCTCTTGCAGCCTTTTTAAACAACTTTCCTGGGTAGTTGGTCTTGGTTGCAAGATTTCAGAAACACTCATGACTGAAATGGGTTCATCCGAAGTGTTGTCTTGGTCTTGAATGTATTCCTCTATCCTATTCAATCCTTCTTCCGCACTTAGGTTAGTGATTTTTCCTCTTACCGAATAATCAATTCCATTTTGGTCATTACGAGAGATGCTATCATAGAAGATTTGAACAAGGAGCCAAAACTCAATGCCATGATGAGGAGCTTGTAATATGTGGTCTTTAAAATGAATCCAAGAATTATAGATGAATTCTATTTTTCCTTGGCAGAAACGGAGGATTTTGTCCCTAAATGTTGAGGTCCTACCAGGTGGAAAGAATTTGTCGTAGAATTTTGAAATGAGTTGTTCCCACGTAAAGATTGACCTTGAGGGAAATTTTTCGAGCCATTCCCTTGCCTTTCCATGAAGAGAAAATGGAAAGAATCTCAGTCAGGATGTGTCTCAAGTAGCCCCATCTGCATGAATGGTGTCAAAAATTTACAGGAAATCCTTGATATTTTGGATTGGATCTTCAGAGTTCAACCCATGGAACTTGCACACATTTTGGACAAGTCAAATGTCATTAGCATGTAAGACTTCATTAGTATGTTTACTTGGGCACACGATAGTGTTAGAGAAACCAAATGACGTAGGAGAGGAGTAATCTTTAAGGATTTTTGGGATGTAATTCTCCACATTTCGCGCATTTTGTTCAGGTATAAACCCTTGTGGTTCGAAAGGTGGTGCGTCCTCTTCTTCGAAAAGGACTTCATCGAAATTAATAGTGGTGCCTTATGGTTCGTGTGTGCAAACGGTTTTTGATCTCTTACGCATTTCTCTTTCGGGTTCTTCAAAGGGCTTAACGAGGGTTTTGATGGAACTACGGGTCCTAGGTCGTCTATGATTATTGAGATCTTTGTTTACCATGATGCGAAATGAAGGATTTACAAAACAAAGGGAAAGAAGAAAAGATATATTACAAAGAAGCTAATAAAAAGAAAATAAAATCTCACTTGATAGGAATCTCTTGAGTAAACCTAAACGAAATAGAAATCGAACCTAAATTATTAACTATTCCTCGGCAGTGGCGCCGAAAACTTGTAAACCTTGCAAGGAAGTTTTACAATCCTCTAGGCAGTGTACCTAACCGTTGTAGTGGAGTATAGGTAAGTCCGGGGGATTGATCGTTCTCTAGGGGAATAGTCTTGCAATAGTTGTGGAAAGGTCGAAGTGTATTTCGAGATAGGTCTAGAGGTGAGGGATGATTCTTTTTGTATTTTTAGGTTTTATGAAAGCAGATAAAATCTCGGGTTTGGGAAGAGTGAGCGGAATTAGTTGCTAGTCAACTAACCTAAAACTAATGATTAATTGAAATTAAACTAATTAAAAAGAAAATGTACAATTGGTGGTAACTCTTATAATAGGAAAAGCAGTGTTCACTTAGATTTAATTACTCCCGAGTTATCTCCTACTAATTTGTCGAATTGTCACATCCTTGTTTTAATTGAAGCGTTGTATTCCTTAATCTTGGTTGTGGGGAGGTGTTGAAGTCCCCAACTCTATGAATATTAGTCTCCCCTAAAACCCTTAAAGTCTATTAAATTTTCTAGGATCTACAAGCCGTAATTCATGCAATAAATACAACGAGAAAAACCAATAGCGCACTCTACGGTTGTGTTTTCTAAGACGTTCAAGCTAACACATATAAGAAACTAGCTAATTTTATCAGCCTAACGCAAGGAAATCAATTAAAGAAGAGACGAAAAATCAATTATCAAAAACTAGGTTTCATTAGATCTAAGAAAACACTAATTAATTTAAGCTAGCATGTCAAAGCAAAGAAAAGATAAACACATAATCAAACAATACATAGACATATCGAATGATTGAAGGAATAACTTATCTTTATTGAAACATGAAATTCAAGGGCTGTAAAAGCCTCACAATAGCTGCTAAAATCATTCACAAAATCCTAATCCAAGATGTTACACGAATTAATGAAAACATGTGAAAGTATTTATAGTTTTACAACTGTGACGGCGTCACATGCAAAGTGTGACGCTGTCATCTTGCTTCCAATTAAGTTTTCGTCTTCTCTAAGTCGTCGTTGTGACTGCGTCACATAGGATCTATGACGCCGTCATGTGATGTCTGATGTTGTCCCTTTGTAAAAGCTCTGGGCCGTCTCTTGTTAACTTTGTACGAAATCTTGGTCTTCATATACACCTGACGCCGCCAGGTTATAATGTCTTCAAATTTGACTGAGGCGTCGCTTGTTAATTCTGAGCAAAGAATCCATCTCCATTTGCAAGTGACGGCGTCACGTTGTAATGTATGACGCCGTCAGACCTCCTTATTTCATAGATTTGGGACTTCGTCGTTTTCTTCAATTTTTCATCGTTTCAAGCCTAAAACATGCCATTTTCCATATTTCTCATCCCAAGTACCTAAAATGCAAAAAGAAATGATTTAGAACAATATTTGATCATATAAATACGATTTTGGCCTTAAATGACCCCTTCAAAAGGTAATAAATAATTCCTCATCACACAGTCGTGCTGAGTATTCTATCATAAGCTTCGCAAGGATACACATCTCTACTACTATAGTCTAGAACAATAACCAATTTCAAAGGCAAAATGAGTTAAAATGTGAAGGCTTAAGGGTTCGTCATTCTTTTTAATCTCTATCGATACCAATATTCCAGAAAAGGTGACTACATCACAAATACAAGACCAAATCAATGACCGCGATACTTATGATTGCTCACTCCTTAACTCGAATAAGCTAAAGACTATAACTAAATAATATTCACCAATAACATTACACCAAAAAGGGCGACAAAACCATAAATGCTCATCCAAATCCATGAATGAGACACCCATGACTGCTCAATTCCCTAATTCGAGTAAGCTAAAGATTTTGATGAAGAATGAATAAGGGTAGGATAAGGCATGAGAAATATATATAATTGGTTTAAACTGAAAACAAACAAAACTAATAGATTAAGTCCGACGCAACTAGTTGCTACTAGCTACTACCTTACCACAAACCTGAAAGAGACATTTATCATTGACTAACTCACGCTTTAACACGGAAAATGTACACACGCTTTAGTGATACAGGAATTAGACTAAAATATACATCGATCAACATCATCGACATAACATACCAACTTGGCTATCCCGAATAACCAACTCCCATAGGATCTCAAAATATACAATACAATAGTGGCAAAATTACGGCCACTTTTACACTAAAATTAAATGGTTTATATTACGTACCACTTAGACTACTAACTCATAATTCACTTTTTTTCTTTTTCTTTTTTTTACTAACATAAACTGAAAAACAAACTAATGATACATTACTTTACCATTTCACCAACAATATCCCATTTTTGATACTCATTAACGCATAAGAAATCGTATGAAATAAAAACTGGTCAAAGTAGTAGTACAAGAATATTACACAATATACATACATTCACATTCCCATTGCATTGTGCAATTTCCCCAACCAATGTCTCTCTAGAAATGAATCAAACAAAAAGCTTACACGAACATAGGAAATACACGGGACACATGTAGCAACTAGTAACTAAACAAGGATTTTAATCTACACGGTAGGCTAAGGTGTAACGAAACCATAACATTTAGTGGATGTAACAAACGAAAAGATTGGCTCAACATGTTATTCTAGGGGTATCTTACTCTAAATATGAGAGTAACAAAGGGTTTATACGGGTGGTTAACTAACCAGTGTAGTTAATTAATAAACAAACATATAAAAATGACATGGGTCATTTGGGTTTATCCTAATAATTTGCTTTTTACGTTGATTAAAGCTGATTACACC
The DNA here is from genome assembly GCA_021014915.2 of Artemisia tridentata subsp. tridentata. Classification (NCBI taxonomy): domain Eukaryota; kingdom Viridiplantae; phylum Streptophyta; class Magnoliopsida; order Asterales; family Asteraceae; genus Artemisia; species Artemisia tridentata. The sequence continues at coordinate 185,005,986 of CP139502.1, read as the reverse complement.
AGGTTTCTCTAATGCAATGCTCATTATGATGGTTTCGAATAGATATGCCAAGCCAAGTTCTAAAGTCTACAACAATCTACCGGCACACTCATGTTTTTGTGAAATTTGTGGTAAAATAGGGAAAACGAAAATGTTTCAATTCTCACAAATAGAAATAAGGGTATTGTGTGCGGGTTATGCTACTAATGATCTATGTAAAACATGTGAAATTTTTTAAATTTTTAGCATATTTTAGGTATTTTTTTAGACAAAGGACAAGTAAAATTCTAATTATATCTACCTTCCCCACTTGCATTGTACAATGCCCTCGCTGTACAAATGAATACATAAACATAATGAAGGTAGAATTAGAAACGGAAAACTCCCCTGACATTGCTCGAAATTATTCTCTATGGTAAGAATATGAGAAAGAAAATGTGTAAAACGCTCGACTGCAACCTGGATTCCTGCATGGCTATGCAACACGTAGACTGTTAGAATATATATACCATCACTTTTGATACTTCATCAAACCTGTAAACACACCAAAAGAAATACATAATACTACTTTTGTAGCGTGAGTTGATTAGAAATAATTTGAAGAAGGTCGTGTCCAGGTGGAGATCGATACGGCGTATTCATTAGTAGGATACACCGTATTGGTCAAGTTAGGGTAAAAACCACCTTGGTGATATAATGCAGACAATTGTTCATACGTCGTATCCTTGAGATTGGATACGCCGTATTGAACTGTGTGTATAGAAAAATATGGGTCAGGGCTTGAATAGGTCGTATCCCAAAACATGAATACACCATATCAAGGGTCTGACAGATAGTTTTAATAAAAATAAAAACCTAGAATGCAGAAATAAACAAAAGCACGAATTCAAGGAGTGGAATACGCCGTATCCAAAAGATTGGATACGCCGTATCTACTCAATAGAATGAATAGTTTCGAAACAAACTAAAGGAAAAATAGAAAAACATTCCGGGTTGTCTCCCGGGAACCACTTTTTGTTATATCTAAGTCGTTAAAGTTCGACTCTCTTTCGCCTTAATTCCTCCATGTATTCTCGTCGAAGCTAGCATGTCCATGAGTTATTTTGTCGATCAACTCTTCATTTCTCTTGTAGTCGGGTCCTAAACCCAAACATCCTTTGTAAAATTCTTTTTTTTATACGGATGCATGATACCCTGTGCCTTATGTTTTCCGTTGATCATCAAAATTGGAGGTGTCTTGTTACAAGTTACCTGAGAGAAATGTCGCATCCTGTGTATCATGTTAGGCTTAATGTAATTAACATCATCAGTTTTAAAAGAAAATTTTCCAATAAATTCTTCGTTTTTCAAATTGCAAGCTTGTTTGAAAGGATTTTCAAACAAAAGTTGGATTAATTCTTTATCAATGTAGTCCTTTAAGTTATCCAGAATAGTGAAATCTGTGACGTAAAAGGAATTCCCAACAAATATAGTTACATCCCTAGCTACCGCAACTAGTTTGATTTCCCTAGGCTCCAATTCTTCTAACATAATCGAATTAAATAACTCTCTTGAAATCAAATTTATAGGTAATAGTTCATCAAAATAATCTTGAAGATAATTGAAACTTATCATGCATGGAAATTATAGGATAAAATTGTCATCTATTCTTATTTTCCACCCTGGATCACAGTACCGTGAGGACATTTTTAAATGTAGCAGCGAAGAAATGGGAATTGCACCAAATAGTGTTGTAAAAATCGGTCATGGCGGCCGATATATCGGCGCCATGACGGCGGTCCAGCCACGTCAAAGCACATATCGGTCTAATTTATCGGTCTACGTCAATGGCGGTCAAAATCATCAAAATCGGTTAAAGGCGGTCAAAATTGTTCAAAAATTTTGGTTGACTTAAAAAAAAAGGTTATCTTTTAGGGTTTGGAATTGGAACGGGTATATTTTTTTGACAGCTTCACAACCCCATAACTCTTACCTCTTGAAGAAGAGGGATCCAATCCGGCAACTCCACCTCTGGCGACTCTACCTCTGGCGACTCCACCTCCGACGACACCACCACAGTCCACAGGGTATCTTTTCCGATTTAATTAATTATTTTTTTCTGATTTAATTAATTAAATTTCTAATTTCATTAAGTTAATAATTAATTTATATATTCAATTAATTTATTTAATTAATTAATTTTTTTTATAGGAATAGAATAAATTATTTAATATTAATGAATTGTTGTATACATAATCTTATTGGATTTGAAGAGTTCTTTGTGATTGTGTTTTGAAAGGAGTTATTTCTGGTTTTGAATGTGTTGTGCAAATGTAGCCAGTGATATATTTCACATTAAAGTTATATCAGATAATCATATATTGGTTTAAAACATATCACAGCCACTGATAGATTTTTAAATATATTTCACAGTCACTGATATATTAAAAACAAATGCACATCCACTGATATATATATTTCACATTTCAATTCATTGTCACCTGAGGATGGCATCTGGATCTGGAAGTTAACCATCCGTTCAGTCACCGGTTTCTGGTGCTAAAAGAAAATCAAATGATATTGTTTGGGACTATGGTGTTTGCCCGAATCCAAACAACACGGATAAAGTCAAATGCACCTTGTGTGAATGGTCAGTGGGGGGGTGTTAAAAGATTGAAACAACATATTGGACATGTTCCAGGACAAGTAACGTCATGTCCAAAGGTTATCAAAGATGATCAATAGAGATGTAGGATGCTATTAACGGAGGGAAGTTATAAAAGCAGGGTAAAAAAAACGCGATGAAGCCATAAGATCGGAGGTGAGAATTGATATTAATGAAAGTGAGGCTAAACTACATGATTCTAGCATGAAGGAACCAAATGTTTTTGGGCACCATGGATAACTTTGCAAATAAAGTAAACCCCGAGGAGTCTTTAAAGAAGGGGAAGGGACAAAAGGGTAAAAATGTTGACTTTAGAAATGCTATTCGGGAAGATAGAATATGGATGGCTAAGAATTACATTAGTAGGTGGGCATATGAGCCCGTGATTCCTTTTCACGCCTTTGAAAGGGATAGCTTCAAAATGTTGTTGGAAGTGGTTAGCCAATTTGGAACCGGGCTTCCACCTCCTACTAGATACGAGCTGAGCACCACACTTCTAAAGGAAGAGGTTGAAAGAACAAAAAAATGGTGAAAAGAAAAGAAGAAGAATAGAGAGATGATGGATGCTCGATTATGACGGATTCTTGGTCTGATAGAAAGAGGAGGAGCATTATGAATTTATGTGTAAATTCAAGGATGGGTACCTTTTTTTATCTTCCAAAGAATGTTCGAGTGAAGCGCATACAAGCCAGATGATAAATGAGTATGTGGAAGCTTGCATTCAAGAAGTTGGTGACAAACATGTTGTTCAAATTGTTACCAATAAAGTGAGGATACCAAAGATTTTTTGGACATCATGTGCGACGCATACCATTAACCTTATACTTGAAGGTAATATAGTATACTTTTTTCTGTTAATAACTTAATATGTTATATGTTACTGTTAATATGTTATTGAACTTACTGTTAATATACCATTAATATACTATAAATCTGTTACTCTTAATCTGTTAATATGTTATATGTTACTCTTAATCTTTTATGCCTGTTAAATATACTATAAATCTGTTAAATCTGAACCTTAATATAATATAAATTTGTTAAATATGTTGAGGTCTTGTGCTTTAGAGTGGACAGGCCATTGGGATGATTACTTGTGTATGGTGGAGTTTGCTTATAATAATAGTTGGCACGCGAGTATTCGGATGGCTCCATTTGAGATGTTATATGGGCGCAAGTGTAGGGCGCCGGTTTGTTGGAATAAGGTCGGAGAACGACTCATTGAGGGACCAGAATTGATTAGGATTACTAATGAGAAAGTGGCTGTGGCTAGAGAAAAGTTGTAGGAAGCTCGTACTAGGCAGAAGAGCTATGCTGATCATCATCGTCGAGATGTTATGTTTAATTCTGGTGATCGGGTTTTCTTGAAGGTTTCTCCGTTTCGAGGTGTTAAGCGTTTCGGTATGAAAGGAAAGCTTAGTCCGCGTTATATCGGTCCGTTCGAGATTCTTGATCGTGTTGGTGAGGTATCTTATCGTTTGGCGTTACCTCCTCAGCTATCGCATGTGCATAACGTTTTTCATGTATCGCTTCTTCGTGGGTATAATTATCATCCGCTTCACGTTGTGTCTTGCCCGTTCGATCAGATTCGGGAAGATCTTTCTTATAGTGAAGAACCTGAGGCTGTTTTAGAGCGTCAGGAAAGAGTCATGAGAACTAAAACAATTCCATTCGTAAAGATTCTTTGGAAGAACCATCCTGAGAGCGAGGCTACTTGGGAAACCGAAGAGTCAATACGATCCGATTATCCGCATTTTTCTTTTTGACTTGGTACGTATTCATTTTGATATCGTTTTTGTTTTCGCATTTCATTTCGATTTTGCATTTCATTTCGACTTCGCATTTCAATTTTCGAGGACGAAAATTCTTTTTAAGAGGGGAAGAGTTGTAAAACCACAAAATTAACATAATATGAAATGACAAAAATACCCTCAAATTTAAAATTTTGAGAACATATAAAAACTATACAAGTAATGTTAAGTACACTTAACCTAAGTATCCGACACATCAATATTTGAATATATGAACATAATATGAATAATAAAACTTATGATATATACAAATAAAATATGGTTACACATTTACTTAGCCTAGTCGATCCATGTATATGTACACAAACGAATACGGCCTTGTAATTAGTCTGGGTACGTGATTGAATCAAATTTGGTAAACCTCCCTAACTTTCCTCCCATAACCGATCCTATGGCCCATCTCCCCATCTCATTCGGCATTCCCAAAACAAAAGAAATTAAAACCCTACTCCCTCCCTTATCTAATCATACGGCTCAAGCAAAAACCCTTCAAAAAACAAAACCCTAATCACAAAACTTTCGGCTGCCTCTTCTTGTTTCTGCTGCTACGATCCAAAAACCAACCCAAAGGAAGGTGTAATCTTGTTCTTGATTGTGTTCCATTCATTCTAAGGTAACCGTGTAACACATATATTAATCCTACGAATTTATAAATCAAAAACTAATCAAAAACCGTGTTCTTGTTCTTGTGTTTCTGCTGTCGTACGAATCAAAGGAAGAAGAAGAAGATCCATTCGTGTGTTAACTTTGTTGTGTTCATGTTCTTCGTGGTCTACGAGGGTATTGTATCTTACTTTGCTCAATCCTTGTCATGTTCTTATTCTTGTTACGTCAAAATATATGTAAAGGACTCACATAAAATCATAAGAACTATACATAAAATGATAAGTAGTGAAAACCCTAAAAATCTGTTATGCATAAATCGGACCAAGAGTATATGTGATGAGATTATTCGATTTGATTATGTTAAGACCTGTCATAATTGACCTAGTCATGTTATGAACTCACCTATAATCGTTGTGTGTCATGAATTAAAGGATTAGAATGATAAAACCCTAAGTTTATGCATGAATCTGTGAAACTGCTACTGATCCAGGAAAAGATCCAACTTAAATTGAATGTAACTAAATGATGTGGACGTGTTTTTGGGTGTTTTAAGAGTCTAAAACTAAGTTCAATGAAATAGCTACCTGGGAAAATTAATTTTGTAATTTTTGGAGGCCTGGAAGGTTACTTTTTCATTTATTGAAAATTAAGTGTCATAACTGGAATTGTGAGTCTGGAAAATCAGTCCGGGTTTTTAAATTTTAATTTACAAACCGTGTCGAACTAGGAGGTGTACTTTGCACTGGGTAATATATAGAATGTCTATTACTTACTGGAATTTTTGTAGATTTTTACGAATTTTTCTTAAAGGGTTTCTAATTAATAACTTTTCGTATAGTAAAATTAATCAGAAATCTGGACGAGTTGGTTTAAGTGAATTTTAATCCATAGTTATGCTACTTAATAAAATCTGGAAAAATTAGATAAAACACTAAAGACATTTGAGCATCTCTGGGAATTTTTGGGAATTTTATTACTGAGTTCTTATACGGTTTACAATTTATAGAAAACCTAACAATTTCGTATATAAAACTGTTAGAAATTATAAAAAGGTTAAAAAGGAAATTAAAAGGTGTTTTGTGTTTATTTTATAAACTAAAGGGTTTTAATTGTTAATTGCTAAAACTAAAGGATTTAACTTGTAAAAAACCTGTAACTTTAGAATAATTACATTATTTACCTTAATCTTATCTTAATGACATTTTGAACCAAAAACTATCAATATGGTCCTCTCTAATACTTAAAAATTGATTATATGATACACTTGGATAATTGTGACTAATATTTCTAAATATGGAAAGTTAATTAAAATGGAAAGAAAATTAAAATGAAACATCTATGACTATGAAACTTATAAGTACAATATGATTATTTGTAGATCGGGTGAAGAAGGAGTGATCTCCTGCTTGCTTTCATTTCATTTGCTTTTGGTTGCATTTTGTTAAGGTACAGATATTCCTTCCCTTTTCAGTAGGGATATTTTCTATCAATCCGATAACTGTTATGCTTCCCTTTTATTTGATTCGTGACATTCATTGTATGATTGTCATTCTTTTAGATCCATTCTGACATTTATTTGAATGTCTCTGCCATGCTATGCTTATGTGTTTTGCCATGTTTACTTGAGTTACTTTCTCGTTTCTCATTGCTATGCTAGTTTAATTTTGTATGATATGATATTCCGTGCCTGAGCTTAACTAGTTCTAGAGGTACTAGGACCATGTCTATGATGGCACCTTAGGCATGACACTCCTGTAGAGGTGTGATAGATCTACAGCGTGCCCCTTATGTATATGTAATTGACGCATCCCTTTTTCTTTATTGGCCAACCTTAATGTATGCTTAGTCTAGAGCTGACATGCATTGCTTATGATAGGGTGCGTATGGATATATCCTAGGTTTTATGTGTATGTAATTATGGTGACCAGGTGGTGTGTGCCTTGCACTCCTTCTCACACTTTTATTGTTACTTAGAGGTCTCCCCTCTTCGTATACTTGTTTATTCTCTAGTTTAGATTTGACGGATTTATGTATGGAGTTCCTATGGCACATCTTAACATGACCCTTTTCATCATTTTGATTCCTTGATCTTATTTCTTATTCAGTTCTCATGCACTCTTAATTCGTTGTTCTTTGATTAATTCGTTTGACTTTCAGGTTTATGTTTTTCGTTTGTTTTTCTTATTCCTTCGTTGCTTGTACTTATTTACCTGCATATTTTGATTTGTATATATATTTGTTCACTGGGCTTTTTAAGCTCAGCCGCATGTTTTCTTTCTTATGCGGCAGGTAATAAGCGGGGCGACGGGCTTGAGAATGAGAGAGCGTAGGAATTAAGAGACCTATTTATTTCATTTCGTTGTCCATTGTTTCGGACGTTTATTTATTCCCGTACTTTGAATATTATTCTTTACTTTGGTTTATTTGGTTAACCCTTATGCATTTTGGATTATCTTTTGAACACTAGTCTTGATGTTCAAGACTTAGTTATTTTATTTAAAAGACTTCCGCTTGCGTTTTAGTATGCTTTGTATGACTCCATAATGTGATATCTTGACCTTGGCGGGTCGGGGTGTTACAGTTATGTTATCAGAGCGACTGGGTTTGACCTGTAGAACCTTAAAAATGACCTGTGAGGATTTGGGTAGACACTAGGCTTCTCGTTTGACGCGATCTTTTATTTCTCATTTTGACCCTTGATGAGGCGAAAAGTGTACCGCTTTTAAGGGGTCATTTAAGCCCTAAATCGTATTTATTTGATCAAATATTGCCCTAAATCGTTCCTTTTGTCATTTTAGGTACTTTTGAGGAGAAATCTGGAAAAGGAGGCATTTTGGACGTTTTTGGAGCATAAAAGTGAAGAAAACGGCAAAGTCTCAAAAATCGGCTAAAAGTTACTCTTGATGGCGTCACAATTAACTCTGGACGGCGTCATGCTTTGGCAAGAAAAAGTGGACGTGAAATTTACTCATGATAGGCCAGTGAAAATAGCATGTGAATTCTGACGGCGTCACGCTTTAACTTGATCAAGGGCGTCACGGCTTAAATCAAAAGGGGACGGCGTCACGTTCAAGGTTCGACGGCGTCAAGCCTTGATAAGCCAGAATGGATTTTTGAAGAGCTAAAGAGGGACGGCGTCAAGAAGGTCATCCGGGAACCCTAGAAGCGGCGAGGTGACGGCGTCACAATCCATAAGGTGACGCCGTCAGATCCAAAAGTCTATATATAGTTTTCTAATTTTTTGTCATTAAAGAGAGCTTAGTGTGTGGAATTTTGGGTGAAAACCCTAGGACGATTTTAGCTACCTTTTCAAGGCTTTTTGCCTTGAGATCTTCCATGTTACATTGAAAGATAAGTTATCAATTAATCATTCAATATGTCTATGTGTTGTTTGATTCTATCTTATTCTTGTCTTTTGTTTAACATGTTAGGCTAAATTTATCTTGTGTTTGCTTAGATCTAATGAAACCTAGCTATTGATTATTGGTTATTAGTGTGTTGTTAGTTGTATTGGATGATTGTTTATCTATGTTAGGCTTAAGAAAACTGGCTAACTTCCTATTCGGTAACTTGCTTGAACGTCTTAAGAAACATGAACCAAACGCGTACTAAAGGTTTTTATGGTTGTATTTAATGCACAAGCGAATTCTAGTGATCCCATGTTAGGAGCTTCCTAGCCGGCTCGACATAGGAGTGAAGTAGGAGCTTGTAGAGTTGGGGAAGTAAGTACGCCACCCCACGATTGGTATTAAGGAATACACCCGTCATCCACACGACTAATACACACTAATTAACCGGTGAAAGATAGTTAGGGAGTAAGGAAATCTAAGTAAACACATTTCTCTACACATAAGTTTCTCACCAACATTTTCATTTCAGTTATTTTATTTTATTGCATTCGTAGTAATTTGGGTTAGTTGACTAGCAACTAATTCCGCCCACTCTTTCAAACCCGAGATTTTACTTGCTTTCATAAAAATATAAAAACATAAAAAGAATCTTCCTCAACCCTTAGACCTAATTAGAGTAGCCTTTCACACCTAACGAACACTATTCCCTGTGGAGAACGATCAATCCCCCGTACTTACCACTACACTATACTACATCGGTCAGGTACACTGCCTGGTGGGGTTGTAAGCCTCTTGAGATCCCTCGAGAGGTAAAACCTGTTGTAAGGTTGCAAAACCCACGCATCAAGTTTTTGGCGCCGCTGCCGGGGAATAGTTATTGTTTAGGTTGAATTGTTATTTCTATTAGGTCTACTCACTAGATTCCTTTCTAGTGAGATTTTTATTTTTTTTAGGTTTTCTTTAGTCTATCTTTTTCTTTGTGTGTTTGTTCGTAATTTCCATTGACTCTTCCGTTCACCATTATGGAGTACGCGAATCCACCATACCACCAACCACAAAGGCCATTCTACCCTATTGACATCTCGAATTTCAAACAATATCGAGATGAACCCATATATGATGCATGGACTTGTTTTAGAAATTTACTCCGAAAATTCCCTCATCATAGTTTCGCTTTAGCATCCCTAACCCGAACCTTTTACTATCGTGTTGGCCAAAATGACCAAATGCGCATTGAGGATTTTGCCAATGGGGACTTTAGGGAATTAAGTGCTGAAGAAGCATGGGATGCCATAGATGATTGTGCCCAATATTATTATAGGGTAGACAACCCAACAAACGTTAGTACAAGTCAATTGAATATAAATTTCCTGGATCATGAAACAAGTTTGTTTGGGGATGAATACATTAGTGTTGAGATACCTAAGTGGTTGTCATGTAATGCCATAGTACAAAACAAACACATAGGTGACCTTGATGTGATGGAGGATTTAGCCGAACATGATCACATTGATCAAAAAGACCTAGGTTTTATGATCGATGACGATGAATCTCAAGAAACACATGATGAATCTTTTGGGCAATTTGAATATAGTAGTCAGAATATTAAGGATGATCTTTATGATTCGGATATAGAAGTTGAGATGCCTAGAGAAGCACTTGAGATATTAGGGAAAATGTTAGGTTTAAATTCTACTAAAACACATGATGAGGATATAGGTGATCTTGACACAAGGAATGATAAGGTAAGTCACATAAGCCCACCAAGTACTCCACAAGTCCTACCATCATTTGAGGCACACACACCGCCCGTGACCTACCCAGAAGAAGTTGAGGAGACTATAGGAACCCCAATAGAGGTAGAGCCCTTGGACCAAACACAACTAGAAGAAATAGGTTTGAATGCTTTTAGTGATCACAACCTTTCTTTTAGTCCTATGGAAGTTCCTAGTTTTGATGAACCAGAGCCTAAACCAAAACCGTTACCTAATCTTCCATCCTTAGATGTGAACTTAGGAATTGAATTAGGTCCCGATCCACCCATCAAACCATGTAGTCCGGGTAGTCTTAAGTTTAAGGTAGTGGACATTAAGCCTTGTAGTGAGGAAGACAATATAGGAGTGAAAAATGACCTTACATGTCTACATCACCCATTCATGATTGATCACAAGAAACATTATGGGTTTAAACCGGGTTTATTAGGTCAAGATGGATTCCCAACTAGGAATCTCTCGAAGTTGATAGAAGATGATCCCTTTTTAGGAGGAAACTCAAAATCACCCATTGACCAAAGTGAACTAGGCAAGGTTATGATGAAAGGAGCACACCCCTTTGAGCATATAATTCATCCACCACTCTTTCCTCACGTGGCATACTCCTACCGAGCTGGTGTGTATCGCTACTATCACCCGCACTTAATCCTAAGTGTAGGGAAAACCTCTCCTTTATCCATTAAATAAGGGTAGAGTCAGGCTCATGACTCGAACAAAAACAAGCGCTTATTGGGAGGCAACCCAAGCTTTATTTGCTTTGTGTGTTTATTTGTTTGTTTGTTTGTTTTTATTTGTTTCCGTACGTGTGTTTAATTTTTATTAGTATTGATTCATGTTCAAAAGTAAATTGTGAAAATGCTTTATTTTGTTTTTAACTTCGTCTTAACTACATATAAAGGTATTTTACAAAAGATAAGTGTAAGGGAAATCTAAATTGGTTTATTAGAACACAAATGAACATGAATCGTAATAATATTAAATTAGCATACATATTCGTATTTGTTTGAGTCAAATGCTTGTATCGAGTCATAATGATGTTTTGCAGGAATTCCAGGAAGTAAGGTAAAGGTTTTTCCAGAAATTTTCCGGAAACTTAAAATGAAAATTTTTGTCAGGTCATTTCTGACGGCGTCAGGGTTCATAACCTGACGGCGTCAGATTTAATTTTCAGAAATTTTTGAAAGTTTTGTTTTTTGAAAAGTTTTTATTAAAATCTCCAACTTATAATCTCCAGGAATCTGCAAAATTATCATCCCACAAGCATTATATCCTTATATATAGATTTTTTCCCGCCGATGTTATGCAGGTTTTCGTGTTTGTTTTCTCAGGTTTAACAGGTTATTTTGGACAAGGAAATGTTTTGGATCAAGCTTATGGCGATGCATTAGTCATGGAGCTTCAACATTCTCTTTGGAGGAAGATTTAACCGTGTAATTTCATTATCCACCGAGCGAATCAGGGGAGTATTTGATTTCATTCTTTTACTTTTTTCTTTTACATCTTGTTATTTGAACATTGGGGACAATGTTCATCTTAAGTGTAAGGGGAGGGTAAAAGTACGATTTTAGAGAATACAATTGCGCTTGATTTTTGTTTGTTTAATAGTAGATGTGTAATAAAACTGAGAGAAATACTTGTTAAGGTAATTTTAGTGCCAAATTTAAAATTTTTTACAACACTTAGGAGTGAAACTTTGATCTTAATGAGCGTCTCACGGATAGGAGTTATATGACTAGCACAAAAACCGTACCACTAAAAAATTTTCCACCCCCAAATATGTGAGGTTCGCCCCTAGAATTGGTAGGAAAAGCATTTATGCTATGATGTGTGTACCGGTAGCACTTAGATTCTAGAACTTGCGTTAGGACCATTCCGAGGCCACAAGTGAGACTACATTCGTGTAGTTAGATTTACTACATGATAAGAGGCATTAGGATTAACCCATTGTTTTACACCTGTGTTTTTGTTATAATTACGTTGGCTACATTGGTCAAGTAATTCTCCCACACCCTTTGCGTTGTACTCATTTTTAGTACACGATACCCCTAGTACACCCCTCAGAGCCTATCTTTTCGTTTCGACCTTTAAGCATTTTACTTAAAGGAAGAATTTGTTACACCCCACTTAAATGTACACCCAAATCGCCTTAGCCTACCTTGTATGCACTCATTTTTAGTGCATTATTGTTACAACATTTGTTTAAACCCAAGTTAATTATCTAGTTGATTACATGGTTGCTAAGTCGAGTCATATCCTTGTACATATTGTATTGGGACGATTGGGACTCATGGGTAAAGTACTAGTGTAATGGAGTAATGGGGAAGAACATCATTTATTACCCCCATATGTGCTAAATGTTTTAAAAGTACTCCAAGTTTTTCAATTATCTTAATTTGAGTCGTTAGATTAGTATTTGTAAAGTTATGTAAAAGTTCAAGTGTAAGGGGAATGCAATGCCCCTATGATGTATTATTTTGGATGGTAGAGCAAAAGTGTATGCAAAAAAAAAAAAAAAAAAAAAAAAAAAAAAAAAAAAAAAAAAAAAAAAATCGAAAAATCAAGAAAAATACAAAAAAATGAGAAAAAGAAAAAGTAGAAAAAACATACGGACTACCATCCCGTTTTATTTTATGTTTATTTTATGTTTTTGTTATTTTCTTTCATTAGTTTAAATCGAGTCTAGTCTTGGCTTAGCAACATTGTATAGTACATGTAATTGATCAAGATCTTTAACTAGCCACCAGTAAAATATCCTTTATCCAACAAAACCGTGTTTTCCTTTTCCCTACACCTAACGTTATAACCCATTTAAAAGCCCTCTTTGATAGTTTATCTTAGGTGCTTACGCCCAGTGGAGGAGGTTTTCGATCCTTTCCCAAGCCTATGGTAATCTATTTGCTATGACAGGTAGTGAGAGATATTATCCGTTTTCATTTATGAGATTTATTTTGATGACACTTGAGAGATGTGAGTATCTAAACACTACTTGTGAGGTGCTAGTTTGTAACCTCCGTGCTTATTATGATTAGAGTGGAACGATTATTTGTTGTAATTACTTTTATGTTTGCATTAAATGACCCCTAACTTGTATTTTGATTAGAATAAAAGCGCATTTGCTTGAGGACAAGCAAATCTCAAGTGTAAGGGTATTTGATGAGGCGAAAAGTGTACCGCTTTTAAGGGGTCATTTAAGCCCTAAATCATATTTATTTGATCAAATATTGCCCTAAATCGTTCCTTTTGTCATTTTAGGTACTTTTGAGGAGAAATCTGGAAAAGGAGGCATTTTGGACGTTTTTGGAGCATAAAAGTGAAGAAAACGGCAAAGTCTCAAAAATCGGCTAAAAGTTACTCTTGACGGCGTCACAATTAACTCTGGACGGCGTCATGCTTTGGCAAGAAAAAGTGGACGTGAAATTTACTCATGATAGGCCAGTGAAAATAGCATGTGAATTCTGACGGCGTCACGCTTTAACTTGATCAAGGGCGTCACGGCTTAAATCAAAAGGGGACGGCGTCACGTTCAAGGTTCGACGGCGTCAAGCCTTGATAAGCCAGAATGGATTTTTGAAGAGCTAAAGAGGGACGGCGTCAAGAAGGTCATCCGGGAACCCTAGAAGCGGCGAGGTGACGGCGTCACAATCCATAAGGTGACGCCGTCAGATCCAAAAGTCTATATATAGTTTTCTAATTTTTTGTCATTAAAGAGAGCTTAGTGTGTGGAATTTTGGGTGAAAACCCTAGGACGATTTTAGCTACCTTTTCAAGGCTTTTTGCCTTGAGATCTTCCATGTTACATTGAAAGATAAGTTATCAATTAATCATTCAATATGTCTATGTGTTGTTTGATTCTATCTTATTCTTGTCTTTTGTTTAACATGTTAGGCTAAATTTATCTTGTGTTTGCTTAGATCTAATGAAACCTAGCTATTGATTATTGGTTATTAGTGTGTTGTTAGTTGTATTGGATGATTGTTTATCTATGTTAGGCTTAAGAAAACTGGCTAACTTCCTATTCGGTAACTTGCTTGAACGTCTTAAGAAACATGAACCAAACGCGTACTAAAGGTTTTTATGGTTGTATTTAATGCACAAGCGAATTCTAGTGATCCCATGTTAGGAGCTTCCTAGCCGGCTCGACATAGGAGTGAAGTAGGAGCTTGTAGAGTTGGGGAAGTAAGTACGCCACCCCACGATTGGTATTAAGGAATACACCCGTCATCCACACGACTAATACACACTAATTAACCGGTGAAAGATAGTTAGGGAGTAAGGAAATCTAAGTAAACACATTTCTCTACACATAAGTTTCTCACCAACATTTTCATTTCAGTTATTTTATTTTATTGCATTCGTAGTAATTTGGGTTAGTTGACTAGCAACTAATTCCGCCCACTCTTTCAAACCCGAGATTTTACTTGCTTTCATAAAAATATAAAAACATAAAAAGAATCTTCCTCAACCCTTAGACCTAATTAGAGTAGCCTTTCACACCTAACGAACACTATTCCCTGTGGAGAACGATCAATCCCCCGTACTTACCACTACACTATACTACATCGGTCAGGTACACTGCCTGGTGGGGTTGTAAGCCTCTTGAGATCCCTCGAGAGGTAAAACCTGTTGTAAGGTTGCAAAACCCACGCATCAACCCTTACGTTTGTTTTGTCTCTTTTGACTCGTTTGTGACCTTTCAGATGGTGGCTACTCGTCGTAATGATTTTGAGGAACCCTCTGGTGCTGCTTTTGATGCAGCAGTTCAGCGAACTATTGAGGCTTTACTTCCCGGTTTGACTGCTCGTATCACGGAAGAGATTAGGAGGAACACCGCTAGTGGTAGTGGCGGTGGTAATGGTGGTAATGGGGGTAATGGCAGTGGTGGTGGTGATGCTCCACCAGTGTCGATTCATGTGTGGTTGGAGCGTTTCAATAAGCAGAGACCACGTTCTTTCAGTGCTGCTACTTCTCCTGTGGAGGCGGAGAATTGGATATCTCATATTGAGAAGATATTCGAGGTGCTTGGGTGTGATGACGTGTTTAAGGCACGTTTGGCTAGCTACAAGTTTGAGGGAGATGCCCTCAGCTGGTGGAAGGCGTATCGGATTGCTAAGGGCGGGGATGAGTTTGTTGCTGGTTTGACATGGGCTGAGTTTCGTGAGACATTCTTCCTTCAGTACTTCCCTTTATCTGAGAGACAGAAAATTGAGCGTGACTATCATCATATCTTCCAGTTGGAGAGGGAGACAAGTGCTGAGTATATGAAGCGGTTTGTTAGACTTGCGGGTTTTCTGGGTACGAAGGCTGGGCCTCCGGAGGAGCAGGCTCTACACTTTAAGTGGGGGTTGCGTGATGAGCTGCTAGATGGCATTCTGAATATGAATTTTACTGATGTGGCACAAGTTGCCAATGCGGTTTGTAATAAGGAGTTGATGCAGGAGAGATCTAGGCGTGGGGTGAAGAGGACCTTGGATAGTGGCAACCAACAGGTTCAGGGTACTAGTCAGAAGGATGCTACTCCGAGGAGTAATGATTTTCGGGGTAACGACAGGCGTGGTAACGTTAATAGTGGGCAGAATCAGCGGTCAGGTCGTGACCAACAGTCTAGGGGTCAGCAGAGTCGGGGTAATCAGCAGGGTAATCGGGGTGCTACATCTTCGACTGGGCAGAGGAATGTGGAACGGCTTCCACCTCCTCCTGTTTGTGCAGAGTGTGGGAAAACTCATCCGGGTGATACTTGCTATAGGGCGACTGGTGCATGTTTTAGTTGTGGTGCAATTGGACATCGGGCTAGGGAGTGTCCGAAGGCGAGTGGTAACAACCGTGGTAACGGTAATGGTGGACAGCAGGCATCTAAGGGTAGGGTGTTTGCACTGACCAGAGATCAGGCTGCGGGCACTTCTGGAACTGTCTCGGGTACGCTATACTTATTCGATCATCCCATTTTTGTTTTATATGATACTGGTGCTACTCATTCTGTGATATCTATTACGTTTGCTAAAAATATTAAAACAACCGCAACACCATTAAACTATGCCTTATTTATCTCTACCCCAATGAAAAATTCCGTGACCATTACTCATGAATACGTGAATTGCCCTCTTCGTTTCGACGATAAAATTCGCCCTGCAAATCTTCTTCCTCTCGATATGCACGATTTTGATGTAATCTTGGGTATGGATTGGTTGTCGGAGCATCGAGCTACGATTGACTGCCATACTAGGCGTGTGATTTTTGGCGATCTTTGTAATCCTGAATTTGTCTACCAAGGTTCTCGGCTTGGTAAATCTATTAAGATCATATCCGCTATGAAAGCTCGATCTTTGCTAACTCATGGTTGTGAAGGTTTTCTGGCTTCGATTAAGGATTCTTCTGTGGAGAGTCCTAGTTTGGAGAGCCTTTCAATTGTTCGTGAATTTCCCGATGTATTTCCTGATGAACTTCCAGGCATGCCGCCTGAGCGTGAAGTTGAATTTTTGATTGATCTAATTCCGGGTGCGGAACCCATCTCTAAGGCTCCGTATCGTATGGCTCCTGTGGAATTGAAAGAATTGAAAGAGCAGTTGCAGGAATTGCTTGAATCTGGTTCTATCCGCCCTAGTGTTTCTCTGTGGGGTGCTCCGGTGTTATTTGTTAAGAAGAAGGACGGTAGTATGAGGTTATGCATCGACTACCGCGAGCTTAACCGGATCACTATTCATAATCGTTATCCGCTTCCCCGCATCGATGACTTGTTTGATCAGCTTCAGGGTGCGAAGTTCTTTTCTAAGATCGATTTGAGGTCGGGTTATCATCAGCTACGTGTGAAGGAGCAGGACGTTCCTAAGACAGATTTTCGTACGAGATATGGCCACTACGAGTTCTTAGTCATGCCGTTTGGGTTGACGAATGCGCCGGCAGTTTTCATGGATTTGATGAATCGGATTTTTCACGAGTACTTAGATAAGTTCGTGATCGTGTTTATTGACGATATCTTGGTGTATTCTAAGTCTAAGGTGGAACATGAGAGCCATCTTCGTGTTGTTTTGGAGACTTTGAGGCAGAAGAAGTTGTACGCCAAGTTTTCCAAGTGCGAGTTTTGGTTAAGTCAAGTTGCATTCGTAGGTCATGTCGTTTTCGCAGATGGTATCAAAATGGATCCGGCTAAGGTTGAGGCTATCACAAAGTGGCCAAGACCGACCAATGTGACTGAGATCAGGAGTTTTCTTGGATTGGCTGGTTATTACAGGAGGTTTGTTGAAGGTTTTTCTCGTTTATCGTTACCGTTGACTCAGCTTATGCGCAAGGGAGAGAAGTTCGTATGGACCGACGAGAGAGAAGCTAGTTTTGAAGAGTTGAAGAAGAGGCTTGTTTCTGCGCCGATTCTTACTCTACCATCAGGTTCAAGTGGTTATCAGATCTATAGTGATGCTTC
This sequence comes from Artemisia tridentata subsp. tridentata, assembly GCA_021014915.2. Classification (NCBI taxonomy): domain Eukaryota; kingdom Viridiplantae; phylum Streptophyta; class Magnoliopsida; order Asterales; family Asteraceae; genus Artemisia; species Artemisia tridentata. The sequence continues at coordinate 184,988,413 of CP139502.1, read as the reverse complement.
TAAGAAGGGTTTGGGTTATGTCTTAATGCAACATGGGAAAGTGATTGCATATGCTTCTAGGCAGTTGAAACCATATGAGGCGAATTATCCTACTCATGATCTTGAGCTAGCTGCTGTTGTCTATGCTTTGAAAATCTGGAGGCATTATCTTTATGGTGAGAGTTGTGATATATTCACCGACCATAAGAGCCTGAAGTATATCTTTACCCAGAAAGAGTTGAACATGCGACAGAGGCATTGGTTGGAGTTGTTGAAGGACCATGACACCAATATTCAGTATCACCTTGGGAAAGCCAATGTTGTGGCTGATGCTTTGAGTCGTAAGTCGGGAATGATTGCTAGTCTTGACTTTGAGCCGAGGATTCTTAACAACTTAGAGCTTATGGAGGTTGAGTTGTGTGTTCGTGGTCGTGATGGTTTTTGGGCTAGCTTGAAGGTGGAGTCTGATTTGATGTTGAGGATTAAGGCAGCTCAGAAAGATGATGGTGAGTTATGGGCTATTGTGCAGAATGTGGAGGATGGTAAGCAGTCAGATTTTCGTGTGGATGCAGATGGTATCGTTTGGTATGGTGATCGTCTATGTGTTCCTGATGATTCTACTCTTCGTGAAGCTGTTCTTTCTGAGGCGCATAGTTCTCCATTTTCTATTCATCCGGGTTCGACTAAGATGTATCATGATCTTAAGCAGCATTTCTGGTGGAATGGAATGAAGCAGGATGTAGCTTTGCATGTGGCTAGATGTATGACTTGTCAGCAAGTTAAGATTGAACATCAACGTGCAAGTGGTCTTTTGCAACCTCTTGATATTCCTACGTGGAAATGGGATGAGATATCTATGGACTTCGTTACCGGTTTACCTCGTACTCTTCGTAAGCATGACGCGATTTGGGTTGTTGTTGATCGTCTGACCAAATCTGCGCATTTTCTCCCTATTCGTATTGATTATCCGGTGAGTCGTTTGGCTCAGATCTTCCAGCAGGAAATTGTTCGATTGCATGGTATGCCGTCTTCTATTGTGTCCGATCGTGATCCTCGTTATACGTCTCATTTCTGGAAAGGGTTACATAAAGCTTGGGATACGCGGCTTAAGTTCAGTACGGCGTTTCACCCTCAGACTGACGGACAGTCGGAGCGGACGATTCAGACCTTGGAGGATATGTTGAGGTCTTGTGCTTTAGAGTGGACAGGCCATTGGGATGATTACTTGTGTTTGGTGGAGTTTGCTTATAATAATAGTTGGCACGCGAGTATTCGGATGGCTCCATTTGAGATGTTATATGGGCGTAAGTGTAGGGCGCCGGTTTGTTGGAATGAGGTCGGAGAACGACTCATTGAGGGACCAGAATTGATTAGGATTACTAATGAGAAAGTGGCTGTGGCTAGAGAAAAGTTGAAGGAAGCTCGTACTAGGCAGAAGAGCTATGCTGATCGTCATCATTGAGATGTTGTGTTTAATTCTGGTGATCGGGTTTTCTTGAAGGTTTCTCCGTTTCGAGGTGTTAAGCGTTTCGGTATGAAAGGAAAGCTTAGTCCGCGTTATATCGGTCCGTTCGAGATTCTTGATCGTGTTGGTGAGGTATCTTATCGTTTGGCGTTACCTCCTCAGCTATCGCATGTGCATAACGTTTTTCATGTATCGCTTCTTCGTGGTTATAATTATCATCCGCTTCACGTTGTGTCTTGCCCGTTCGATCAGATTCGGGAAGATCTTTCTTATAGTGAAGAACCTGAGGCTGTTTTAGAGCGTCAGGAAAGAGTCATGAGAACTAAAACAATTCCATTCGTAAAGATTCTTTAGAAGAACCATCCTGAGAGCGAGGCTACTTGGGAAACCGAAGAGTCAATACGATCCGATTATCCGCATTTTTCTTTTTGACTTGGTACGTATTCATTTTGATATCGTTTTTGTTTTCGCATTTCATTTCGATTTTGCTTTCGATTTTGCATTTCATTTCGACTTCGCATTTCAATTTTCGAGGACGAAAATTCTTTTTAAGAGGGGAAGAGTTGTAAAACCCCAAAATTAACATAATATGAAATGACAAAAATACCCTCAAATTTAAAATTTTGAGAACATATAAAAACTATACAAGTAATGTTAAGTACACTTAACCTAAGTATCCGACACATCAATATTTGAATATATGAACATAATATGAATAATAAAACTTATGATATATACAAATAAAATATGGTTACACATTTACTTAGCCTAGTCGATCCATGTATATGTACACAAACGAATACGGCCTTGTAATTAGTCCGGGTACGTGATTGAATCAAATTTGGTAAACCTCCCTAACTTTCCTCCCATAACCGATCCTATGGCCCATCTCCCCATCTCATTCGGCATTCCCAAAACAAAAGAAATTAAAACCCTACTCCCTCCCTTATCTCATCATACGGCTCAAGCAAAAACCCTTCAAAAAACAAAACCCTAATCACAAAACTTTCGGCTGCCTCTTCTTGTTTCTGCTGCTACGATCCAAAAACCAACCCAAAGGAAGGTGTAATCTTGTTCTTGATTGTGTTCCATTCATTCTAAGGTAACCGTGTAACACATATATTAATCCTATGAATTTATAAATCAAAAACTAATCAAAAACCGTGTTCTTGTTCTTGTGTTTCTGCTGTCGTACGAATCAAAGGAAGAAGAAGAAGATCCATTCGTGTGTTAACTTTGTTGTGTTCATGTTCTTTGTGGTCTACGAGGGTATTGTATCTTACTTTGCTCAATCCTTGTCATGTTCTTATTCTTGTTACGTCAAAATATATGTAAAGGACTCACATAAAATCATAAGAACTATACATAAAATGATAAGTAGTGAAAACCCTAAAAATCTGTTATGCATAAATCGGACCAGGAGTATATGTGATGAGATTATTCGATTTGATTATGTTAAGACCTGTTATAATTGACCTAGTCATGTTATGAACTCACCTATAATCGTTGTGTGTCATGAATTAAAGGATTAGAATGATAAAACCCTAAGTTTATGCATGAATCTGTGAAACTGCTACTGATCCAGGAAAAGATGCAACTTAAATCGAATGTAACTAAATGATGTGAACGTGTTTTTGGGTGTTTTAAGAGTCTAAAACTAAGTTCAATGAAATAGCTACCTGGAAAATTAATTTTGTAATTTTTGGAGGCCTGGAAGGTTACTTTTTGATTTATAGAAAATTAAGTGTCATAACTGGAATTGTGAGTCTGGAAAATCAGTCCGGGTTTTTGAATTTTAGTTTCCAAACCGTGTCGAATTAGGAGGTGTCCTTTGAACTGGGTAATATTTAGGATGTCTATTACTTACTGGAATTTTTGTAGATTTTTATGAATTTTTCTTAAAGGGTTTCTAATTAATAACTTTTCGTATAGTAAAATTAATCAGAAATCTGGACGAGTTGGTTTAAGTGAATTTTAATCCATAGTTATGCTACTTAATAAAATCTGGAAAAATTAGATAAAACACTAAAGACATTTGAGCATCTCTGGGAATTTTTGGGAATTTTATTACTGAGTTCTTATACGGTTTACAATTTATAGAAAACCTAACAATTTCGTATATAAAACTGTTAGAAATTATAAAAAGGTTAAAAAGGAAATTAAAAGGTGTTTTGTGTTTATTTTATAAACTAAAGGGTTTTAATTGTTAATTGCTAAAACTAAAGGATTTAACTTGTAAAAAACCTGTAAATTTAGAATAATTACATTATTTACCTTAATCTTATCTTAATGACATTTTGAACCTTAAACTATCAATATGGTCCCTCTAATACTTAAAAATTGATTATATGATACACTTGGATAATTGTGACTAATATTTCTAAATATGGAAAGTTAATTAAAATGGAAAGAAAATTAAAATGAAACATCTATGACTATGAAACTTATAAGTACAATATGATTATTTGTAGATCGGGTGAAGAAGGAGTGATCTCCTGCTTGCTTTCATTTCATTTGCTTTTGCTTGCATTTTGTTAAGGTACAGATATTCCTTCCCTTTTCAGTAGAGATATTTTCTATCAATCTGATAACTGCTATGCTTCCCTTTTATTTGATTCGTGACATTCATTGTATGATTGTCATTCTTTTAGATCCATTCTGACATTTATTTGAATGTCTCTGCCATGCTATGCTTATGTGTTTTGCCATGTTTACTTGAGTTACTTTCTCGTTTCTCATTGCTATGCTAGTTTAATTTTGTATGATATGATATTCCGTGCCTGAGCTTAACTAGTTCTAGAGGTACTAGGACCATGTCTTTGATGGCACCTTAGGCATGACACTCCTGTAGAGGCGTGATAGATCTACAGCGTGCCCCTTATGTATATGTAATTGACGCGTCCCTTTTTCTTTATTGGCCAACCTTAATGTGTGCTTAGTCTAGAGCTGACATGCATTGCTTATGATAGGGTGCGTATGGATATATCCTAGGTTTTATGTGTATGTAATTATGGTGACCAGGTGGTGTGTGCCTTGCACTCCTTCTCACACTTTTATTGTTACTTAGAGGTCTCCCCTCTTCGTATACTTGTTTATGCTCTAGTTTAGATTTGACGGATTTATGTATGGAGTTCCTATGGCACATCTTAACATGACCCTTTTCATCATTTTGATTCCTTGATCTTATTTCTTATTCAGTTCTCATGCACTCTTAATTCGTTGTTCTTTGATTAATTCGTTTGACTTTCAGGTTTATGTTTTTCGTTTGTTTTTCTTATTCCTTCGTTGCTTGTACTTATTTACCTGCATATTTTGCTTTGTATATATATCTGTTCACTGGGCTTTTTAAGCTCAGCCGCATGTTTTCTTTCTTATGCGGCAGGTAATAAGCGGGGCGACGGGCTTGGGAATGAGAGAGCGTAGGAATTAAGAGACCTATTTATTTCATTTCGTTGTCCATTGTTTCAGACGTTTATTTATTCCCGTACTTTGAATATTATTCTTTACTTTGGTTTATTTGGTTAACCCTTATGCATTTTGGATTATCTTTTGAACACTAGTCTTGATGTTCAAGACTTAGTTATTTTATTTAAAAGACTTCCGCTTGCGTTTTAGTATGCTTTGTATGACTCCATAATGTGATATCTTGACCTTGGCGGGTCGGGGTGCTACAAATGTTGAAGTGCTATTATCAAACGATAGTCACATGGCTCAAGAATGGTTTGTTGAATGTGATGGAGATGGAGATGGAGATGAACAAGTTGAGGTTCAACCCGATTCAGAAGCACATTGGGAAGCGGTTGGTGAAGCTATGGAAGCCGATGAAATTCTACAACCTCGAAAAAGTTCTAGAACAGCAACTAAAACGACTCCATGATAACTTTTTTACGAAGATTTTGAATCCGGCAGTGAGGAGGTAGTATATGAAGAAGGTGAATACGAGTAAGATGGAGTTCAAATCAGAGTAGATTCCGCCATTCCGGAGATGAAGAGTAGAAGGTGATATCACTATTGGACCTATGGTTTTAATGTTTTATTTAAGTTTATTAAACTAATTATGAACTTATGGTTTTAAGCATGTTAAACTTTTTATCTTCCTGTGAGTTTTGTGAGTTTAATGCGAGTCTGCTATTGAAATGCTGATTTTCTAATGTGGTAGTATGGTCTCAATTCGGTTTTTTCAGATATTTTGCAGTCGTATTTTACTATGTTCTGTTATGGTGTTTGTCTGCAAAATATCAGGTTGTGTTATGGTGTTTGTCTACAAGTATGCTAATTTTCTGTTATGGTGTTTGTCTGCAAAATTATACCAGGTTCTGCAAATATGTTGATTTTCTGATATGGTGTTTGTCTGCAAATATGCTGATTTTCTGTTATGTCGCAGATTATGCAAATACCAGGTTCTGCAGTCGTATGGTCTGCTGAATTGGAGCACTTTGGTAGTACCCTGTTATAAATATAATTTATGTTTTGTTTTCTAATATATGTTGCCCTTCAAAAAAAAAATCCTTTATAATTTATGGTCCCTGCCAAGAACCCAATATATCGCCGCCAAGACCAATATATCAGCTTGAAGGTGGTCGACAGCCGCGGTACCACCGACCGATTTTTACAATCTTGGCACCAATGGATGTCCACAACGCATTTTACATGGATAATTAAATGACGAGGAAGTTTACATGCAACTTCTTCTTCGATTTGTAGCCCGAGATAAAAGTATAGAGTGTAGGCTCAAGAAATCACTGTACGATTTGAAGTAGGCTCCACGATGTTGGTTCGCCAAATTTTTAAGGGCTCTAAAAGACTCTGGCTATGCTCAATCTTTATATGACTATTCATTATTTAGTTATTCAAAGATGAAGTTCAAGTACATGTGTTAAGCTTATGTTGATGATGTAATTGCTGGTAGAAATAATTCAGCGAAATTAAAAGGTTTTAAATTATTTAAGTCGATGCTTTTACATGAAATACCTTACCTTGTGATATTTCTTGGGTATTGAAATTGCTCAAAGCAGAAAAGGAATATTTCTTTGTGCCAAAGAAGATATGCATGAGACATAGCTGAATCCGGATTGTTAGGGTGCAAGCCAGCCTCCTTTCTGATGGATGAAAAGTTGAAAACCATAAGTTGGCATTAGCAACACCTCGAGTTGTGAGATATTTGACAGGCAACCTTGGTCAAGGTGTATTTTTTAGTTATAATCGCGATCTTTATGTGCCTGCATATTGCGACTCTGATTGGGTGAGGTGTCCATTGACACGGAGATCTTTAACCGGATACTTTGTTATGCTTGGTCAATCTATGGTTTCTTTGAAGAAAAAAAGCAACATACCGTATCTCGATCATCTACGAGTATCGATCCATGGAAAAAACAATCTGTGGATTGCAATGGCTTAAGGGTCTTCGTCACTCATTTGATGTGGTTCATTCAAGACCTATGAAGTTGTTCTGTGATAGTCAAGCATCTATTCACATTGCCAGAACCCTGTATTTTTCATGAACGAAGATGGTTTGAGTGTTATTGCAACCAAACTAGGCACCCCATTGATGCTTGATTCTTACACGTCCACTATGCACATGGAGTCTTAGGGTAGGCCTAGTTATGCACGTGCCATGATTGACTTGAGAGCTGATACGGAGTTGAAACCCTCCTTCTGTGGTGGCAGTACTAAAATTCGAGGGTGAGGAGTATACTATGCACATTATTCGTACTGGGTACGAGCGGACACCTCCAAGATGCTCAAGTTGTAAGGTATTTGGACATGTTCTTAATGAATGTCCTAAGAAACATGTCTCGGATGTTATTAAGAACACGAAAACGTCAAGGCAACCTATTCGTGAGGTTCATATTGGTTCGAAGACTAAGTTCGCTTATCAATCGAAGGCACCAAAGAAACCTAAGGAGACTGAATGATAAAAATGATACTTCGGTTCCTTCTACATCGAATTTGTTTGATGTTTTAAGCTCTATGGTGGATGTGGAGGATGGAGAGGGTCTTTTGGGTCCTTCCAACTCGAACATGATAGTGTCAATATCAACATAAACTATCAATCTTTATAATTCTAGATGTCCACGGTTGACTAAAAGTATTTAGTTAATTCATTTGAAAATACTGAAAAACAACACAGAAATTAATAAATTATCAAAATTTCATTTAAGTTGACACATTCTAAATATTCAAAGTCGTACATTACATGATAGAGTGTCAATATCAACATAAACTAGCAGGTTGACATAGATGGTCAAACAATGAGCACCAACCATATGGGCATCAACAACTAATCAAGATAGAGACCTGTGATTGTCAAAGTTGAGGATGACCCAAACATACCACATGAAAGTTTTCAAAGCTAATGACCCACCTATCCCTTAAGGTCCAATCTCCACTCAAATCACACCCACACAACTACATAGGTTTGTATGTTTTCTGTCAAGCAGATAAGATATTAAAACAAGGTACTAAATTTATGAACTCAATTCTGTAGGCTAAAAAAAAAAAAAATTGAATAACAAGTTACGTTTTCACACTTGGTAGTATGAAAATTATAGGTCCCTTGTGCATCAAAAAGGACCACCACTTCATCATAAAAAAAATAAGTTTTATGGTCCATGTCAATCACTCATGCCTTGAATCACTTTTTTCTTACTTTTTATCATCACAAGCTTCCACTTTCCCCTACTATTTCACTTTCTCATGTCTTTATTCATGATGCTTTAGTCTCTTTTATGTGTTTTGAGGTCAAAAAGAAGACTTGAGTGTGTTTAGATATGTCGAAAGAACTACCCATTACATGATTTCCATGCCAAACTTCAAAGGTACCACTTACAAAAGGCATTCTTGACTTTGGTTTGAGTTGGGAAAGTCTTATCCCTTGGATTCCATACCTACATTTTATCGTGGATGCTTTATCTAGAAACCATGGTTATTACTTGTACTTTTATTTTAAAATATCTTATTCACCATCTCAGGTATATATAGAAATCCAATTTTGGATTAAAATGTTTGAGATAATTAATAAGTATAGAAAAGTTTTTTAAATAAGATTTCACACAGGCGCACAAGATGAGGATGACCCAAACATAACACATGAAAGTTTTCAAAGTTAAGCAAAGTGCCTTTTAGTCTAGGGGTACCCGTGAGAAAGTTAAGGCCCAAACCAAAAATTTGGGTGTTCAAGCCCCGTGGACAATTGTGTGAAATTGATGTGTTTGTGTACTATAAATGTCTTCTCAAAAATTACTAGTAAAATTTCAGTCTCCAGAAGAAATTAGTCAAATCTAATACCTACCGTATAGTTCAAATGCATTATGCAACTGTTAGTCAAACAACTAACACAATATTGAATAAAGGAAAAGGGATTTGTGAGTACAAGTTAATAACAATAATAGGATTAGATGAAAAGTCATTTATAATCAATGCCATCAACTAATTCACAACATAATAATATCTAAATAAATATAAAAGTTAAAGAACAACACAATTTCAACACTATTTTTCTAGGTAATACATCTTTTCTAGTCAAGATTCTGCCCATTCTTACTACCTAAAAATAAGAAAATACTTCACTCTATTGATTTTCTCCACTCACTCTTTTCAACCCTTTAACCTCATTTTTCAAACTTCAAAAATGCACAACTCTCAAATAAAAATGTACAGCACGTCTTGTTTAGTTTAGTTGTCTTCATACCTAGTACTTTTCCACAAAAGCATTTAAATCATTGACTTGCACATCTTGGATTGGGATTTGTACCTTCTCATTAGATTTGGTCATTTTATCTAGACAAAACGAGTACAAAGAACAAGAAAAATTTACTAACTTCTTCCCTCCTATCGATATCCATTGTCACAGACAAGAAATATGCCATTGTATTGCTTCAATGCATAAACGTACAACCATTTCATACATATCAAAATCAACCACATTCTTAACCAAGGCATGAAATTGTACAATACTGCAACACCAACTTGTACATTGTGCAATTAAACTTGTAACTTTTAATTTAACCAATTACTTATGCAAAATTCAACTATCATAAAACATCATTACATCGGAATTAAAAACAAGAAAAAAAAAATCATTAATTATTCATGAGGAACCTGAAACCCTAGGTGAAGTAACCGGAAACAAAGGCAATAATCGCGGTTGCTCCGATTCTCTTCTCGGAGTAGTCGCCGGAGATGGATGCAAATAAAACCCTTTTTTAGCAATAGCTTTCTCTTCAGCTTCAACATTTAAGCTAGGACTATCTCCTGTCACTGGTGACCTGTTAAACATATCTAGCGGTGTCACTGGACTTAATACTAAAGATGGAAAGTTAAGTATTCCTGGTGAGAGTATCTCAGGCGTATTGGGTCTCCTAGGTGACCCAGATAATCCATTAACAAAGCCAGGAACCAAGGGACTGATCTTGAAGTTTTTCATACTGTTTCTTCTTTCATATAGTTTTGAGGGTTTTTTGTTGGGGTTTGTTTTCATGGGTGGAATAGGGTTAGGGTTTCTTGGTGTGTCGGATCTTGCTTGCTTGATGGTTTCTTGGGATCCAGTTAGCATTTGGACTACTTTCTTGAAGGAAGATGTGTCAGCTTGGACAAAAGTTGTAGGGTATGGGTTGTTTGGGTCGGATCTTGTGATGGGTGTTGGTGGTGGTGATGAGTGGTGTGTGGTGCTTGTGTTGGAAGTGGTGCTAGTGTTGGGTGAAGGGTTTTTGGTGTCATGAGGTCTAGGTGAATAATTGTTGGTGGTGTTCTCCATTGATGATGGATGAATCTAGAGAGAGATGTTAGAAGAAATGTTTGGGAAATGTTTTAGAGAGGAGTGGTGTGAAAGTGTTAGAAGAAGGAGGAGGTGATGGTTCGGCATTTTGCATTTCAATTTGTTAACTTTTGTTTTGGTTTGGTAGGAAATGTCTTGGTGGGACTTTGGATCTATACCTTTTAACATTCCCACTCGCATCTATAGAGACTCGACTATACATGCATTTGACTGAGTTGCGTGGACTCGACCCCATCTATTTGTCATTAGATTTTCAAAAAAAAAAAAAAAAAAAAAAAAAAAAAAAAAGAAGAAGAAAACCTACCAAGGATCTAGAAATACTCAAATTACACCGCAAATTTCGCAAAATACTCATTTCTTTTAGGGATAATAAGTTTTGAATGTATCCAACTTGCCAATTTTTACTGAATTGTGTATCTAACTTTTTTTTTATTAAGTAATGGTTTAAACTTACTAATATTTGCTATGTTGTGTACTAACGGGGTGATTAAGGTTTTATGTTAGATTTATTTACATAAATCGTCCTTCTGGTTATAACCAAATTGTAACGTTAGTCCTTAATGTCAGTTAGAGTTATTTACATAAACTGTCCTTGTGGTTAGGCCCAGCGTTAGTCCTTATTGTCAGGTCGCCACGTGTCACCACATGAATGGTGCCACGTGGCATCTGGTCGAGTCAGGTCGGATAACGGGTCGGGTTGCCACGTGGAACCACTCAGTTGGTCACACGTGGCATCTGCTAAATAATCTCCAACTTCGTCCAAGCCAAGACTCGAACACGGGTTGTATGGGTCAAAGGAAGGCATGCTTACCAGTGGACTGGTGCATACCTTCAATAATTATATGCATAATTAATTTTTTAACCCTTCCTTATTGACAGTCAGTTTTATTAATACTAAAAGGTTCAAAATAGTTTTGACCTATCAATTAAAGGGGATTATAGGCCGGATACAAATTTGAGAAAAATACCGTCGGACTCGTTTTTTCGTGCTCTTTCTAACGGTATGCTCGGGTAATTTTTTTTTACTTCGTCTGAACCTCTAAAAATGCAAAAACGTAGTCGAAACTCATCTGAAAACCACCTTTTTTGCTTTATTTTCAAACTCTTATACCTGCAAGACATAATAACACATAACAAACATATTTGCAATATAATTTCACATATTTGCAATATATTTTATGGTTATTAGTCCGTTTTAAACCCTTGTACCTACCAGAAAACTCGCTAAAACGGACTAATAACCATAAAATATATTGCAAATATGAGAAATTATATTTCAAATATGTTTGTTATGTGTTATTTTGTCTTGCAGGTACAAGGGTTTAAAAATAAAACAAAAAAGGTGATTTTCGGATGAGTTTTGACGATGTTCTCACGTTTAACGAGATTCAAACGAAGTCAAAAAAATTCCTCGAGCACTCCATTGGAAAGAGCATGAAAAAACGAGTCCAACGACACTTTCCTCTCCTTTTGAACCTTTCTAAAACTCTTAATATGAACAGGTCAATTTCTATTTGAACCTTAATAAAATGAGCTGACAGCAAAATAGGGTTAAGTAATAAATTGCGCATATAAAGGCTTGAGGGTATGCCCAGTCCAATTGGGTATCACCCTCACCTCTAACCAAGAGGTCCCAAGTTCGATCCGGGCGAGGGGCACTTTGGTTTTATTATCACAGCTGCCACCTGGACCACTCAGGTGGCGACACGTGGCAACCCGACCCGACCCGACCCAGTTTCGACCTAGACTCAACCGTTAAAATAAAGGACTAACGTTGCAATTTGTTCCTAACTAAAAGTACGATTTATGTAAATAACTCTAACAGAAAACCTTAATCACCCCGTTAGTACACAACATAGCAGGGATTAGTAAGTTTAGACCATTACTTAGTAAAAAAAAAGTTGGATACACAACTCAGTAAAAAGTGGCAAGTTGGATACATTTAAAACTCATTATCCCTTTCTTTTAATTTATGCCAATATACCCATGCATATATCTGTCAACTAGTGTAAGAGATCGTACGAAATTGTAATAAGTATAGGTGATAATATACGCCCAAAAAAAATAAAAAGGGCTAATTTGGGCTAATTTATAATGATTTTGGCACATTTGGTTCTTTTTTTTAAGGGGGTATGTATGATCCATTAAAAAGTTAAATAGCTATTAACAGGCTCATATTTTTTCTTAATTGAAAAACACTACAATAGTTTTTAAAGAAAAACTTATAAATATAATATACTTAATTTTTTAAATATAAATGAGGTGTTACGTTTGAGAAATTTATTTCGTTGTTTTGGGTATTTTATAAAGCGATTCATATAACATGCACCCGTTTGGTCCGTGCCCATTTAAACCTATGCCCATTTGGGCTTGAGCCAGTTTGGACCATGGCCCGTGCCCGCCCGACCCGTCCGTTTTGCCACCTCTAATGATAAGTACGGACAAAAAAACATACATTATTGTGAAAATTTCTAGTATGGGCGGTTTGAAAATTGTTTCACCATTATCAACTCTTGAAGTTTGTGCTACGAAATAAGATATAGCGAGCAAACGAGCTTGGAGAGCAAATGTATTTGCTCGCTGTTGGGAATTAAGGTATTCATACTTAGTACTGCCAAGCCAAGACTTAAGACTGTTCAAGATTAACACTGCCAGTACTAACCAGTTAGTACTGCCAGAGTATTAACTTAAGACTGCTGAAGGAAGATTGTACTGCTAAAGTGATAAAGACGTGTGAAGAGATATGTATTGAGTTATTCTGTGTATATTCTATTTAGTTAGAAAGATACGTATAAGTTTAATATTTTAGAAGATTTGTAGTTATCTTGTAAAGGACTCCTTAGTGTATAAAAGGAGGTCCTAGGTTATGATGTTTGATATACGTCTTTTGATATAGCTTCAAGGTTGTAAACCCTAGTACTACACAGAGTACTCGTATTATTGATATAATAATATTGGAGCATTTTTGTGATATCATTGTTCATACAAAGTTTACTGTTTCATTGATATTGTTTACATTCTTCTAAGTATTAAAGAGTAGATTCTGCATACTCTTTAGTAGTCACAAAGTTTCTAATACAAGCTCGTGTGTTTGGGATCAACAAGTGGTATCAGAGCTTAGGTTCTGAAACTTTGATCTAGAAGAAACTAACAAGAAGAACCAGGAAGAGATGGATCTAGAAACTACTCAAACCTCTACTACTGCAAAATTGCCCATTCTCAAACAGGGTAATTATGATATGTGGAGGCTTAGGATTGAGCAATACTTTCAGGTACAAGACTATGCTCTATGGGATGTCATAGAGAATGGAAACTCATTCAAACCAGTACCTAAAGCAACAACAGTCGATGGTGTCACAACTACAACAATACCAGGTCCTGTAACTGCTGAAGAAAAGATACAAAAGAAGAATGATGTGAAGGCAAGAAGTATGCTACTGATGGCACTTCCCAATGAACATCTGATGACCTTCAATCAATACAAGGATTCTAAGACCTTGTTTGCTGCTATAACAATAAGGTTTGGAGGTAATGAAGCCACAAAGAATACTTAGAAGACTCTTCTGAAGCAAATGTATGAGAACTTTAGTGCTCCAAGCACAGAGTCTCTTGATTCTATTTTTAATAGACTTCAGAAGATTGTATGTCAACTGGCTGTCTTAGGTGAAAATATTTCACAAGAAGATCTCAATTTGAAATTTTTGAGGAGTCTGCTTTCTGAGTGGAATACTCATGTTGTGGTCTGGAGGAATAAACATGATCTAGACACAATGAGCTTTGATGATCTTTACAACAATTACAAGATTGTTGAACAAGAGGTTAAAAGAACTACAGGCTCAAGTTCAAGCTCTCAAAACATGGCTTTTGTGTCATCTCCTAGCACTAGCAGTACTGATGAAGTTAATACTGCTCATGGGGTTAGTACTACTAGCACTCAAGCTAGTACTGCTAACTTATGTGATGCTACTGTCTATGCATTTTTGGCCAATCAAACAAATGGGTCTCAGCTTGTACATGAAGACATTGAACAAATCCATGAATATGACTTAGAAGAAATGGATTTGAAGTGCCAGTTAGCATTGTTGAGTATGAGGGCAAAAAGGTTTTTTCAGAAGACTTGTAAAAAGATCATTATCAATGGGAGTGATACAGCTGGATATGACAAGTTCAAGGTGTAGTGTTACAACTGTCACAAGTTGGGACACTTTGCAAGGGAGTGCAGAAGACCTAGGAACCAAGACAATAGAAACAGGAATCAAGAAAGCAAAGGACCTAGGAACCAAGAAGGCACTAGAAAGACCGTGAATGTGGAAGAAACTTATTCCAAAGCCATGGTGGCTATTGATGGTCTTGGTTTTGGCTGGAGCTATATGGCAGAAGATGAAGTTCCCACAAACATGGCTCTTATGGCTCTTTCAGACTCTGAGGTATATACTAACAAAACTTGTTCAAAAACTTGTTTAAAAAGCTTTGAAACTCTTAAAACTCAGTATGATGATTTAAGAATAGAGTTTAACCAATCTGAGTTCAATTTAGCTAATTATAAAAGAGGGTTAGCAGTTGTAGAAGAGCAACTTGTCTTTTACAGAAAGAATGAGACTATTTTACTGAGGATATTGTTGTTCTAAAAAGAAATATCTCATATAAAGACTCAGAAATTAGTGTGCTTAAAAATGAGTTAGAAAAGCTTAAGCTAGAAAAAGAAAGCATTCAAGTTGATGTAGAGAGATTTGAACATTCTTTTAAAAGTGTAGATAGGATCATACAGTGTCAGGTTATAGACAAATTCAAGAAAGGTTTAGGATATAATGCTGTTCCACCTCCCCAAACAGGGTTATTTCTACCCCCAAAACCTGATTTGTCTGAGCCTGAGATTGAATGCTTTGGACCTAAGATTAGTAAGAGTGTTAGTGAAGATGTTTCTAATGAGGTTAGAAATCTTCTGATACCCCATTAGTTGAGGAGTTGGTGTCAGATGATAAGTTAGAGAAGAAAACTGTTTTTCCTAATATTGTTAAGATAAATGTTGTTAGACCAGTACAACAAGAAAAACTAGTTAGGAAACCAGTTAAGTATGCTGAAATGTACAGGTCACAAGGCCCTAGGGGAAACCAAAGAAACTGGAATAATCTGAAGTCCCAACAGCTAGGAAGTGATTTTGTGATGTACAATCAAATTTGTTTTGTCTGTGGAAGTTTTGACCAGTGCAGGCTGGCTGCAATTACCATCAAAGGGAAAGGATGGTATCTGTGAATACAAGGGTATTTGGGAATACTTATACAAAGGTGAATTACAATTATTTTGCTAAAAAGACTCACCCCAGTGCTCACAGACACATGGCTCTAAGAGCAATTTTAATGAAAACTGGCCTAAGACCACTTAATATTGTTAGGCCTGTTAATACTGCTCATCCGAAAACTACAGTTTATAGTGCTAGACCAATGTCGCATTTTTCTAAATAAGCACAATCAACTGTAAAGAGGCCCTTTCAAAACAAAACAGCATTAACTAACAAAAATTTCAGTCAAAAAGTTAATACTGCTAGGCAAGCAGTTAATACTGCTAGGCCAAATTCAGCAGTAGTAAATGCTGTTAGGGCAAATGGGAATAATGTTGTTAAGGCCTCAGCATGTTGGGTTTGGAGACCTACCAAACTTAATAGTGCATCAATTACTTTGAAGAAACATAATTACATTGACGCATGAGGCAGATCTAATTTAGTAATGGCTTGGGTCCCCAAAGGAAACTAATTTCCTTATTTTTATGTGCAGGGTCATTCACAACAAGAAGATCAGTGATATGTTGGCAGTGAATATTCTAGGCACATGACTGGGAACATGTCCTATCTCTCAGATTTCAAGGAATTTGATGGAGGATATGTTGCCTTTGGGGGAGGAGCCAGAGGAGGAAGAATTACTGATAAATGAACTATTAAGACTGGTAAGATTGATTTTGAAGATGTGTACTTTGTCCAAGAGTTAAAGTTTAATTTTTTTAGTGTCTCACAAATGTGTGACAAAAAGAACAGTGTTCTTTTTACTGACATTGAATGTTTTGTTCTGTCTGCTGACTTTAAGTTACCTAATGAGAGTCATGTTTTACTTAAAGTTCCTAGAAAGAACAACATGTACAGTGTTGATATGAGGAATATTATTTCTAAAGAGAGTTTAACTTTTCTTGTTGCAAAGGCCATATTAGATGAATCAATGCTATGGCATAGGAGGCTTAGTCATGTAAATTTTAAAACCATTAATAAAATTGTTAAGGATAATCTTGTGAGAGGTTTACCTTTAAAACATTTTGAAAATGACCAAACTTGTGTTGCTTGTCTTAAGGGGAAGCAACACAAAGCCTCTTGTAAGACCAAGATTCAGAACTCTATTACTCAGCCTTTATTCATATTGCATATGGACTCGTTTGGTCCAACTTTTGTGAGTAGCTTAATGAATAAGAAATATTGTCTTGTTGTCACTGATAATTATAGTAGATATACTTGGGTTTTCTTTTTAGTAACTAAGGATGAGACTTGTAGCATTCTTAAGAGCTTTATCACTGAGATAGAAAATCTAGTTGATAAGAAAGTAAAAATAATCAGGTATGACAATGGAACAGAGTTCAATAATAAAGTTATTAATGAGTTTTGTAAAAAGAAAGGTATTAAGAGGGAATTTAGTGTAGCTAGAACTCCTTTACAAAATGGTATTGCTGAGAGGAGAAATTGGACATTGATTGAGGCTGCTAGAACCATGTTAGCTGACTCTAAGTTGCCTACTACATTTTGGGCTGAAGCAGTTAATACTGCTTGCTATGTGTAGAACAGAGTTTTAGTAGTGAAGCCTCATAACAAGACTCCTTATGAACTATTTAGAGGTAAAAAACCTGCTCTAAGCTTCATGAGACCATTTGGATGTCATGTTACCATCCTTAATACCTTAGATCATTTGGGCAATTTTGATGGAATGTCTGATGAAGGATTCTTTGTTGGGTACTCTATGAATAGTAAGGCTTTTAGGGTATACAACATTAGAACTAGGAAAGTAGAAGAAAACTTGCATGTTGAGTTCTTGGAGAATAAGCCTAGTGTTGCAGGAGATGGTCCTAAGTGGCTGTTTGATATTGATGTTCTAACAGCATCAATGAATTATGTACCAGTTGTTGGAGGTACAAACTCTAATGATTTTGCAGTTTCAGAAGATGATATTGGTTCAGGTCAATCTAGCATGGAGACAGGGTCTTGCCAAGACTAACTTTTGATGCCACTGTGGAAAGATGGTTCACTGTTTAATTCTTCTTCAAATAATGTTAGCAATGATGAACCACAATCTTTTAGTGATGCAGGAAAGGAGGATGATGAAGGTGTTAATAAAGAAAGTGGAATTGATAATCAAGAGAGGCCTGAAAGCAGTACTTATGATGTTAATAATGATAGGCAAAATGTTAATACTGCTAGTCCAACTGTTACTATTGCTCCACTTGAAGCCACACATGCTGATTTCTTTGGTGATGGAATAGATGTGGATTTGAACAATATTCCTACCACATATCAATCTCCTTCAACTCCAAATACAAGAATCCATAAAGATCATTCACTTGAACATGTGATTGGTGATGTGCAGTCTGGTGTACAGACAAGGAGAATGACAAAGGCTACAAATGAACAAGGTTTTATTAGTTCTGTTTATGAAGAGAAAACTCATGAAGACCTTCATACTTGTCTGTTTATTTGTTTCATATCACAAGTAGAACCCAAGAATGCACTTAAAGTATTACAGGATTCAAGCTGGGTGGAGGCTATGTAAGAAGAGCTTCTACAGTTTAAGATACAAAAGGTTTGGATACTTGTAGATTTGCCTAAGGGTAAGAGAGCTATTGGTACAAAATGGATCTTCAAGAACAAGAAAGATGAGAGAAGCATAGTGATCAGGAACAAAGCAAGGCTGGTTGCACAGGGTTATACTCAAGAAGAAGGCATAGACTATGATGAAGTTTTTGCCCCTGTAGCAAGAATTGAGGCAAAAAGACTGTTCTTAGCTTATGCTTCTTTTATGAGATTCATGTTGTATCAGATGGATGTGAAGAGTTATTTCCTTTATGGTACAATTGAAGAAGAGGTATATGTTACTCAACCTCCAGGTTTTGAAGATCCTGACTATCTAGACAAAGTTTATAAGGTGGTGAAAGCACATTATAGTTTTCATCAAGCTCCAAGAGCCTGGTATGAAACCTTGGCCAAGTATTTATTGGAAAATGGGTTTCACAGAGGAAAGATAGATCAGACTTTGTTTATCAAGAAGCAAAAAAGGGATATTTTGCTTGTCCAGGTCTATGTTGATGACATTATCTTTGGCTCTACAAAGAAGGAATTGTGTACTGAGTTTGAGAAACTGATGCATGACAAGTTTCAGATGAGTTCTATGGGAGAACTCACTTTCTTCTTAGGGTTGCAAGTGAAACAGAAAGAAGATGGGATATTTATCAGTTAGGATAAATATGTTGCTGACATTTTGAGGAAGTTTAACTACACAGATGTCAAGACGGCTAGCACCCCAATGGATACAGAAAAGCCTTTGCTCAAGGACCCAGATGGTGATGATGCTGATCTTCCTCTTTACAGGTCAATGATTGGATCATTGATGTATCTTACATCATCTAGGCCAGACATTATGTTTGCAGTATGTGCATATGCCAGATTCCAAGTTACACCTAAGGTTTCACACTTACATGCTGTGAAAAGGATTTTTAGGTACCTAAAAGGCCAACCTAAATTAGGCCTTTGGTATCCGAGAGATTCTCCCTTTATCTGGTGGCATATAGTGATAGTGACTATGCTGGAGCAAGCTTTGATAGGAAGTTAATAATAGGAGGTTTTCAGTTCCTAGGATGCAGGTTGATATCATGGCAGTGTAAGAAGCAAACTGTGGTTGCCAACTCTACAACTGAAGCTGAATATGTGCCTGCTGCTAGTTGTTGTGGACAAGTACTCTGGATTCAGAATCAAATGCTGGATTATGGGTATAATTTTATGCACACCATGATTTATATTGACAATAACAGTATTATATGTATTATTAATAATCCAGTTTTACACTCTAAAACAAAACACGTAGAGATTAGACATTATTTTATAAGAGACTACAATGATAAAAAGTTAATTCAAGTTGTTAAAATAAACACAGATAACAATTTTGCAGATTTACTTACCGAAGCTCTTGATGTTGGAAGGTTTCAATACTTGGTTGCAAGTATTGGAATGATAAATCCTTAAAGTTTTAATCTCTTTGTGTCTTTGTAATATTTTATAAAGGATTAGTACTGTTAGTTTTGTCAATTCGTACTGCTAAGTATAACTACTACTGTTAGTTATACTTATGACTGTTAGTTTAATATTGTTAGTCATACTTAATACTATTATGAAGAAAATGCTTTGGATTATGTTTTCTTCATTTTGGACTAACATTTGCAGTATAAGCAAAGCAGTATGATTGGAATTGGTGCTGTGTGTGAGGCACAAGTGGTGGCTTGTTTGATGTAATGCTGCTGATTAATGATAGAGAGGATTTAGGAATCACTTGACAAGGGTTACACCTGAGTTGGGAGGTTCTTTAAAATCTTTTTCTTGAAATCAACCTATGTCTGCCAGTGAGCCTAATGAAGCATCTGGGCATAGTATATACAAATTTTATAACTCACTCTTTACCATTCTATCTTAGGATAGTGTGTTAGTCTACGGGCATCTGGTTTAGAGAACAGCGAGCAACCGTGAATCTAATACATTTGTGTTAGACGTAACACCTGCCACGAGCTGGAAACCCTGTCAAGAAGGCTCTTTTAATGAGTCTATCTGATCACATGCAGTATTTATACCGAAATCATTGGTTCTCACACAACCAGAGGTTAAATGCAACCGAAATAATTAAGTGTCTTCCTTTACACTTAATCCCTTCAAAATGTATGAGTGCAGTATTGTTTTAAAAGGAAATTGGGTTAATACTGCTGAGAAAAAGTTTTTATAAAAGTTGGTACTGCTAGGCAAAAATTTGTGCTGCTAGGCTAAAATTAGTACTGCTGGGTAACCGTTAGTGCTATTTGGGAATAACCGTTTTTTAATTATAGTCGTTGAGTTAATTTTATCACTTATTTTACTTATAGGTTTCTTAAATTAGATAATTCATAATCTTTCTTTAACTTATAAGATTTCTTCAAGCTAAAGAAACGATTTCTTAAGTCGGTCCAATCGAAACCCTAAGTGCTATCTATATAATCTCAATTGCTTTTGCCAAACACACATACCCTCATAAACGATCATAACCCAGAACTCTAATCAAACTTTTATCAATCTTAATGGCGACTTTGGAATTTTGTGACAAACACAACATCGTTGCCTACTCGCAGAAACCAGAGGGAAGTCAAGGATTTCACCAGATAGTGGATTTTCTCAATGCCAGTCACATAAGGTATGCTCTTACAGAGAATCCTACTATCTATGTTTCTCTAATCAAACAATTTTGGCAGACTGCTACTGTCAGAACACTTGATAAAGGAGAACAAGAATTAACTGCAACAGTTGATGGCAAAATCATGACTATTACTGAGTCATCTGTTAGGAGACATCTCAAATTAGCAGATGATGAGCGTATTAGTTCTTTGCCAAATACTGAAATTTTTGACAACCTTTCCTTGATGGTGTATGTGTCAACTTTTGACAAATTGACTTTTCAAAAAGGACACTTTTCCCCTCAATGGAGATTTCTCATTCATACCATCTTACATTGTTTAAGTCCAAAGAAAACTTCTTGGGAACAATTTAGTAGCAATATAGCAACTGCTATTATTTGCTTGGCCACAAACAGGAAGTTTAACTTTTCTAAATTGATTTTTGATGGTATGGTGAAAAACTTGGATAGTAAATACAAAGTTTTAATATATCCAAGATTTATTCAACTGTTTTTGAACCAAACAAAAAAACCTGCTTCTACCTCACAAAAGTTTTTATAAAGCTCCTACCCTTACTCAAAAACTTTTTAGTAATATGAAGATGCTTTCTAAGGGTTATAATGGGGTAAAAGTTTCATTGTTTTCAGCAATGCTTGTTCAAAACCAAACCATTTAGGGTGAAGTATCAACAATCCTAGTTGAGTCCATCACACACCCATAAGTGCTCCGTCTACCTCTCAACCTCCAATTTCACAAACCTATAGGAGAAGAATCATACAGGAATCTGTGGTTCCTCAGCCCAGATCTCCTACCCACACCAATGTAGCAGATGAGGCTGTCTCTGACAGAATGGTGAGGGCTGCCACTACTGTCTCTGGCTTAGAAGCTGGACAGGCCAGTGGTAACATAAGTAAGACCCAACCCATGGCAACACTTAATGAGTCAAGTTCCTCTGGAACTAGCTCAGGTAGTGGTCCCAGCCAACCAGAAACTATGGGGGGGGTATGGACACTCAAACTGGGTTTGAGACTATGCCTAACACACCCTATGATTCACCTCTCCCAAGAGTTAACACACTTGGAAGTGATGAGGGCAGTTTGCAACTCAATGAATTGATGGAAATATGTACCAAACTGTCAGCCAGAGTCACTAGCTTGGAGGATGAACTGAAGCAGACCAAGCAAGTATATGGAGTTGCTTTGACCAAAACTTATCAAGAAGGTGAAGAAGTTGGAGAAAGCAGCTAAGTCCAGCAAAGCTAAAAGGAGAGCAAGAATGGTGGTATCTGATGATGAAGATGATTTGGAGGATCCTTCCAAACAGGGGAGGAGAATTGATGATATTGATCAAGACCCTGAGATTACATTGGTACATGATGCAGAGGTTCAGGGGAGGTATGGTCATGATGATATGGGGTTTGATATGGATTTTGATGCTGCTAAAGATGTTTCTACTGCTCAAGAAGATGTTAGTACTGCTGAACCAGTTAGTACTGCTGGTGCATCAATTAGTATTGTTAGTCCTACAAATACTGCTGTGGATAAAGGAAAAAGTATTATGCAAGAATCTGAGCCATCAAGAAAGGTCAAGAAGAGGGTTCAAGTTTAGATGAGTCTTGATGAAGAAATGGCTCAGAGGGTTCATGATGAAGAACAAGCAAAATTTGAAGAAGAGCAAAAGATTGCAAAGTTTCTTGAAGAACAAAAGCTTGCAAGAGAATTAGCTGAAGATGAAGAAGCAGAAAGACTAGCTCAAGAAAAGGCTGATGAACTTTTAGCTCAGAGGATTTATGAACAGGAAAGGGCAAGTATCAATGAAGAAGAAAGAGAGAATGCACTTCAAGAGCTACTGGAGGTGATTAGGAAGAGTCAGAATGCAAAGAAAGTTGAAGCAAGAAAGAATAAACCACCTACTAGAGCAGAAAAGTTGAAGTATATGATTGCCTATTTGAAGAATCAAGATCATTGGACTGCTAGTCAACTTGCAGGCAGATCATATGAAGAGATTGAAGACTTGTACAGTAAGGCTTACAAGAAGGTTCAAGATTTTATTCCTATAGAAACTGAAGAAGAGAGCAGAAGAGTTAAGAGAGCAGGAATATCCTTGGAATCAGAGTCTTCAAAGAAACAAAAAGTCAGTGAAGACTTACCTACAGTAGAAGAGCAGGAATAAGATTTGACTAAAGAAAGGCTACAATAGATGATGATCATTGTTCAAGAAGAAGGAATGAATGTTGAAGCTCTATAGACCAAGTATCCTATTATAGATTGGGAGATTCAAGATGATGGACTGATAAAGAGTTGGAAGATCATCAGGGTTGGTAATCACATTTAAGTGTATCAACACTTTGATGATATTGATGCGCGTGTATGTCGTTGCGGTTTAGCAGTATTAATGCCTACTCAAGTTTTAAATTTATATTTAGCCGACTTATCAATAACACACACACTTAACGAGCAGTGTACCCGGTCAGTATGAATATAATGGTAAGTAGAGTGTCGATCACTAAGAGTGGAACATATTATCTAGTTATTCTAATCAGTATTTTAATATCCTAAGTTAGCTATACAACCTAATCTAACGCAAGGGGGTTCAGCCTGAGAGACTGGCACGGTTTGGTTATGATTAAATAGTAAACTAAACTAATGAGCACGAATCAGTGATTAGCACACACGTACACAGATAGATACTTGAGACAATAAGAAGACCTGTCCTGATAATTAAGTAGCTTGTCACTTGTTTTATTGCTAGTTTTATATGAAGTGTATATAATTAACCCTTTCTCGTTGGCTCTAATCTTATCGGCGAGTAAACCCTTAATGATCCCTTATGTCTATCCCACTATCCTAGAAACGATAGAATAAATAGGCGAGGAAGGGGCATGGCGACCCAAGCAATGCTCAGCTAGACATAGAGGTTATCAATACACTAATAAAAGTCACCAAAGACATCAACATATAAACTTTAATTAATGGGAAAGCAATTTTAAGGGGTGCGCATGATATTCCGTAGTCACATGACATCAGCCCATCAATCCTGATGAATTAAAGTGTACTAATACAATAAAAAAAAACTACTTAATGAATTGAATACATGCAGGACCTTCTTACAGCTCTTGTATCTTCGTTCAGGGTATGCCTTGTGCTGCTAATACGTCTGAATTCGTCTCTGGTTTGGTACTCGTACGTATGGTATCTTGCACACAAAATTCTTCTGACTTTGGGGTATTTATAGTTTCTGTCTGAGGGTTAGATGCGGCGCATAGGATAAGTAGATGCGGCGCATTGACTTAACTTCGCGTGGGGTCCAAGATTAATATATTCAGGAATATTCGTACACCGCCTTAAGATGCGGCGTAACTCCATTTCTCTATGCGGCGCATGTCCTTTGCTGTCTTGGATTGTAACTTGTGAAATCTTGATAGTGATACGCCGTATGTAAGAAGTATGTTGCGGCGTATCTGGAGCAGAATGATCTTGATCTTGTACATTTCAGTAGACTCTTAACATCTTGCTTGTTTTGCTCCATAATTAGTCCAAAATCGCCAAGTTTCACATAATACTTGTTTTCACCTGAGAATTACAAAAGTAAACATTAACGTATCAATTCTCATATATAATATAATAAAACAAGTCAAATAAATAGGATAAATTATGATAATAAAATGTACTTATTTGAGTTAATCAAATATCCCCCCACTTGAACTTTACTTGTCCCCAAGTAAACCTTAGAATAAATCTTATGAAAATGTATCCTAAAAGATATTAGGATTTATTTTTATATTTAAGCATGTATTCGTTTTGTCATAATTGCACAACCAAACACTTAACGAATTAGAAATAAAATAAAATATTTCGATAAAAGCAAATCTAATCGTTTAACTGTCCAGTCGTGACGAATATTCTATCATAAGCTTGGCAAGTATACGCATCTCCCCCACTAAAGCCAAGGAATGACAAGTCTAAAGCGGTAAAAAAGGTTTGTTGGTTAAGGGTTAATAATTCTTCTTAATCTCTATCGATCTCACATTCCAGAAAAGGCGACAAAATCACAAATACATGATCGAATCCACGACCACGATACTTGCAATTGCTCAAATCCTTAACTCGAATGGGCTAAAGATAGGACCAAGTAATCTTTACCAATAATATTATATCAAAAAGGGCGAAAAAAATCATAAATACATAGCCGAATCCACGACTACGATACTTAAGATTGCTCAAATCCCTAATCTCAATAAATCAAAGGTTTGGATAAAGAATGATGTAGGGTATGGATAATATTTGGGATACAAATTGGTGTAAAATGAAAAATAAACAAAACAGATAAATTAAAATCCTAAGTGTGGTAAATTACTTTCCCAACCATCCCATGAATAAGACTCATATCATTGAATAACTCACGCTTTAACACTTGAAACACACGCTTTAGGTAGACACGAATTATGCTCAACAATATCTTAATCAAAGAATAATCCTAGTTGGCGTTCCCATAACGGCCAACTCCCATTCAATCCATAAATATAATATATAACAACAATTAGTGGTGATATCCCCCACTTAATACAAAACTTTACATAAGTTGGTTAAAACAAACTTCCAACTTTTCCTTTTTCTTTTTCTTTTCTATTTTTTTCGATTTTTTTTTTTTTTTTTTGACATCAACATATATGTGTAAAATTTCACAACTTTTCTATCACTTATTTTTCTGGATAATTTTTTCATACTCTTCATACTTTCAGAAATAACTGTAATAGTGAAAGTAGTAAACACACGAAAAATAAACTCAAAGTTATACAATATTTACTTTCATACCAATTGCATTGTGCAATTTCCCGACCTAACCAAAGATAATGAATTACGCACGCGAACACAGGTAATGTAAGGAAACACACTTTGCCTAAAGCAATTAACCACAGATTTTAATCTACAGGGTAGGCTAAGGTGTAAGGGTGTATCGAAACATTATAACAAAGGTGTAAGAAACGAAAGGAATGGCTCTGAGGGTTTTTCTAGGGGTATCTTACTCTAAAAGTGAGAGTAACAAAGGGTTTATACGGGGGTTAACCAACCAGTGTAGTTAGTTAATATCACATAACATATAAAGGCTATTTGGGTGTAATCCTAAAAATTTACCAATTTAGACAAGTCATTCCAATTATATAGATAATACTTATTATGGTGGTCTCGAATAGTATATAAGCCAAGTTCTAAAGTTTACAAGTCACCGGCACACTCATAGATTTGTGAATTTTGATAAGTTCACATTTTTTGGAAATAATGTTATGTGTGCAGCTAGGTAATTTAGACTTTAAACAAAAACATGCTATAAAAATGTTAAAATTTAAGCATATTAAGTATATTTTAAGCATATTTTGAAATAGTTTAGGACAAGTAAGTGTTCTAATTCTCCATCCCCCCACTTAAGTTAAACAACGTCCTCGTTGTTTGTGTCAAAGGTTAAAAACTGGAAAATAAAAGAATTAGAACAGAAAAACTCCCCTGAGATTTGCTCGGTATGATCCTCCATTATTCGTATAAGAGCAAAAATCAACTTTCTTGTGGATGAGAACGTTTAAGCTTCAAAAATGATGTATCCACAAGAATGCAGGAATCTATAATACCATCTACACTTTAACACACCTGAGTTAAGAAGGTTCAAACTTGCATAATACATTAGTAGTTAGTAAAAATAAAACTAAAAAATTAAAATGAAAATCATCAGGTCAGTCGATACGCCGTATCTTATGGAAGAAGATACGCCGTATCGAGCCTGGAATAAATACGAATCAGAATAAAAGATGCGTCGCATCCTTAACCAGGGATGCGCCGCATTAAATAAACTGACAGAAAGTTTTAAAGTCAAAAATAAAAATGCAGAAAATTAAATAAGATATGACCGGTGCAGGTGATGCGTCGCATCTTAGGATTGAGATGCGCCATATCTTCTGCAGGTCTGACAGACTCGACACAGAACAGAATGTAAAAATTCTTCGGGTTGTCTCCCGGTCAGCACTTGTCTTTATTCCAGAGTCTTCAAGTTAGACTCACGTTCAGCTTCTTATTCCAATACTTCGGGTTCAAACTCCACCACCTCGTTCTCAGTATCCTCAATTTTATTATCAAAGTATTTTTTAACTCGTTGCCCGTTTACCTTGAATATATAACCATTTTTATCGCATATTTCAATAGTCCCATATGGATACACTTTCATGACAACGAACGGACCCGTCCATCTTGATTTAAGTTTACATGGATACATCTTTAATCGAGAATTAAATAGCAGCACTTTTTCTCCAATAGTAAACATTTTATCCCCATGTAACCTCGAGTCATGCCATATTTTAGTTCTTTCTTTGTAGATCTTAGTATTTCTGTAGGCCTCATCTCTTAGTTCGTAGAGTTCATTGAGTTCCATGAAACGGTTCTTCGTTGCAGCTTCCATATCCATGTTACATTTCTTTAAAGCCCGATATGCACTTTGTTCTATTTCGACCGGTAGGTGGCATGCTTTTCCGTATACAAGACGAAATGGAGTGCATCCCGTCGGTGTCTTATAGGCTGTACGAAATGCCCATAAAGCATCATTTAACTTGTCAGACCACCCTTTTGGATTATATCCAGTCATTTTTTCTAGAATCCGTTTTATAGCCCTATTGGTTACTTCAGTTTGCCCATTGGATTGAGGATGGTATGCGGTGGAAACCCTATGATACACTCCATATTGTAGCAAAGCTCTTCCTAGGTGGTGATTACAAAAGTGTGTTCCCCTATCACTAATCAATGCTTTAGGAACTCCAAACCTAGCGAACAAACTTCGCAAAAATTTAAGCACTACCTTGCTGTCGTTTGTTGGTGATGCTTGCGCTTCGACCCATTTTGATACGTAATCAACAGCAACCAAAATATATTTATTACCTTTAGATTCAGGAAACGGACCCATGAAGTCCAATCCCCATATGTCGAAAACTTCACATACATGGATATAGTTTTGAGGCATTTCGTTTCTTGATGTAATATTTCCGGATCGTTGACACGCATCACATCCTTTTATATATTCTTTTGCATCATCCAACATAGTGGGCCAATAGAATCCTGCATCAAGGATTTTTCTTCTTGTAATAACTGCACCGTGATGTCCCCCCGTCGGCCCTGAATGGCAATGTGCCAATATTGCTGGGATATCATCACCATCTACGCATCTTCGTATAATATTGTCAGGGCATAATTTAAAGGCATAAGGTTCATCCCAAATATACTCACTAGCGTGATTTAGAAACCTTCTTTTCTCGTCGGATGATAGCCCTTTTGGAATTTCATTTGCAACAATAAAGTTTATATAGTCGGCATACCATGGTCTATTATTATTGCTCTTAATTCTTATCATCATAAGGTGTTCATCAGGAAAGTCATCAGCGATTTCCCTTTCATCAAGCACCTCCATATCAGGGTTTTCAAGTCTAGATAAGTGGTCAGCAGCTAGATTCTCTGCACCCTTTTTATCTTTAATTTCAATATCGAATCCTTGGAGCAATAAAACCCACCTAATAAGCCTTGGCTTGGCATCCTGTTTATTGAACAAATACTTCAAAGCAGAATGGTCAGTGTAAACCATAGTTTTTGACAATATAAGATATGACCTAAATTTATCGAATGCAAAAACTACTGCTAAAAGTTCTTTTTCCGTGGTGGTGTAATGTTCTTAGGCATTATTTAATGTTTTGCTAGCATAATAAATTGGCTTAAATTTCTTTTCTATCTTTTGGCCAAGTACAGCTCCAACAGCATAATCACTAGCATCACACATTAGTTCAAAAGGCAGATTCCAATCTGTCGAAATTATAATAGGTGCAGAAGTTAGTTTTTCTTTAAGTATATTAAACGCCTTTTTGCAATCTTCAGAAAAATCAAACTTCGCATCTTTTAGCAATAGTTGGGTCATAGGCCTAGATATCATTGAAAAATCCTTTATGAACCTACGATAAAATCCAGCATGCCCTAAAAAGCTTCTAACACCTTTTACATTAGTGGGGTAAGGTAGTTTGGCAATTACATCAATTTTAGCTTTGTCGACTTCTATACCTTTCCCAGAAATCTTATGTCCTAACACAATTCCCTCTCTAACCATAAAATGACATTTTTCCCAATTAAGAACAAGGTTAGTTTCTTCACACCTAGCAAGCATTTTATCAAGTTTAAAGAGACAATCACTAAGTGAGTTACCGAACACCGAGAAATCGTCCATGAAGACTTCCATAAAGTCTTCTACCATATCATGGAAGATAGCCGTCATACAACGTTGGAAAGTAGCAGGGGCGTTGCATAGTCCGAACGGCATTCTCCTATAGGCGAAGGTTCCATAAGGGCAGGTGAAAGTCGTCTTCTCTTGATCCTCGGGGGCAATGGGTATTTGGAAGAAACCTGAAAAACCATCTAAAAAACAATAATAATCCTGTCCTGATAGTCTTTCTAACATTTGATCAATAAATGGAAGAGGGAAGTGATCTTTTCGCGTAGCATCATTGAGTTTGCGGTAGTCGATGCAAACTCTCCATCCAGTAACAGTTCTTGAAGGGATTAGCTCATTGTCGTCATTGAGTACTACCGTCATTCCTCCCTTTTTTGGTACAACGTGGATAGGACTGACCTACGAGCTGTCGGAAATTGGGTAGATAAGTCCGGAGTCAAGTAATTTCACAATTTCATTTTTCACCACGTCCTATACTTTTGGATTCAAACGCCTTTGGGGTTGGATAGTTGGTTTGAATTCATCTTCCATGAGGATTTTATGTGTACAGAATGACGGGCTAATTCCCTTAATATTAGACATACTCCACGCTAATGCTCCTCTTCGTTTATATAGTACCTGCAAAAGGGATTCTTTTTCTTTTGGCGTTAAGTCAGATGCAATAATAACGGGCGAATTAGTGTTCCCATTTAAATAGGCATATTCCAAAGTAGAAGGGAGATCCTTAAGCACAGGTTTAACATCATCAATTTCATTAGCACTAGCGGAATAAACTTGTTCTTTTATTACGTCGTTGCTGTCATCAGATAAATGCGCCGCATCGATAATTCCGATGCGCCGTATGGCGTTACAAACAGCGGAATCAACAGCGAAATAATTATCAATAGAATTTTCATCAACTTGATCTTCTATAGCAATTGTGTTTTCTAAATTTTTAAGCAGAAAAGAATCAAGCAAATTACTTTTTAACAATTTCTGAGTAAATTGATTAATCGTGTCATCAGAAACATCGATATTATAGCATTCATCGTCTTCAGAGTTAGTTTTACTCATAGATTGTTCCATATTAAATTCAACCTCATCTTTTCCTATGGTAAGAGTTATCTTTTTATTAAAAACATCAATCATAGCCCTAGCAGTGGCTAAAAATGGTCGTCCTAATATTATAGGAGTTCTAGAATTTTCAGGCATATCGAGGATAACAAAGTCAATAGGTAGTTCAAATTTATCAACTTTTATTAATATATTTTCAGCTATTCCTAATGGGTATTGTATGGACCTATCAGCTAGCTCTAAGCACATCCTAGTAGGTTTTGGTTCACCCAAGCCTAATTTTTCATACATAGAAGAGGGCATAAGACTTATACTAGCTCCTAGATCGGCTAAAGCATTTCCAATATGTAAATTTTTAATTTGACAAGGAATAGTGAAACTCCCTGGATCTTTCTCCTTAGATGGAAGTTTGTTGAGCAATGCTGCTGAGCTTCTTTCCCCCATTGTTACAGTGCAAGCCTCTTCAAGTTTGGACTTGTTTGTAAGCAAGCTCTTCAGATATTTAGCATATTTTGGCATTTGCACTAGGGCTTCCAATAATGGTATGCTTAGCTGCAGCTGCTTGAGATTTTCCAGGAACTTCCTTTGATAGGCATCTTCTTTCTCCTTTCTTACCCTATGTGGAAAAGGTAGTGTTGATCGTTTAAGTTCAACAGAAGTTTCTTCTCTAATCACTGGTTCTGGATTAGTCTCTTTTGGTTGCTCCTGCTCAGATGATATAGATTCAGGGGAAATCTTGTTTGTGCTGTTATCCTCGGGTGTCTCTCCGATTTGAAAGGTTGACTTTCCGCCTCTAGTTGTAATCCCTTTCAAATCGTGTTTTACCAAAAGAATCTTGTTAAGCACTGTTGACAATTGGTGCACTTCAATTGCCAATCCATTAATCATGTTGTTATGTTCCTTTAGTAACAGCTCATGACTGCCTTTGAATTCATTAATAAAGTTTCTTGCTTCATGATGTTCTTTTTCATTTGCTTGAGCGATTAGTAGTGCAAACTCTTCCATGGTATGGTTTCTTTGGGGTCTTCCGAACCAGTTGGGGAAAATATCGAACATTCTTCCTGAAAATTAAAACAGGTAGATTTCAAAGTAAAAACTTCCTAGTGTAAGGGTAAGTATATTTTCCGTTCGGAAATAAGAAAAATAAAAGTTGCTGATATCTGTAGACGATGCGCCGTATCCAAAAAGTTGGATACGCCATATCTTATTTCGTTAAAATTTAATCAGACTTTTATTCAGAAAACAGATACGCCGCTTATAATTTAGAATGCGCCGTATCCAGTCTAAATTATCAAAAATCGATAATATTTATTAAAATTAAATGCGTCGTATTAACAAAAGCTAATGCGCCGTAGTTTCGTTACGTTTCAAAATACAAGATTTTTGATTTAGTAGATGCGCCGTATCGATAAAAATCGATGCGTCGCTTTTGTTTAAAAATTCGAAAAAACTGTTTTTAATTTAAATAGAAAATACGCCGTATCTATTAAAACAGATGCGTTGTATGGCGTTAGGGTTTAGAAAAATTTCTTATTAAAAACAGAATACGCCGTATCTTGGGGAAAGATGCGTCGTACTCGAATTTATTAAACGCG
Organism: Artemisia tridentata subsp. tridentata; assembly: GCA_021014915.2. Classification (NCBI taxonomy): domain Eukaryota; kingdom Viridiplantae; phylum Streptophyta; class Magnoliopsida; order Asterales; family Asteraceae; genus Artemisia; species Artemisia tridentata. The sequence goes on along the minus strand of CP139502.1, from coordinate 184,956,864 downwards.
TTGTATTTTATAAAAATTAAACGCAATACGCCGTATCTGTGAAAACAGATGCGCCGTATCGTTTGTATTAGCACAGTACAACGATAGCAGAATGCAGAAAAATACAGAAAAGAAAATCAAAACTAAAATCAAACAAAAAGAAACAAAAATTAAAGAAAACAAAAACAAAAACAGAAAATATGCAAACTATACAATGAATGCAATCTATCTAATATACAACGGAGTTAGTGGTTAGAATTAAAAAAAAAAAACTAAACAGAAAAACCTAATTAAAATACTAATCAAATTAACAGATAATAACAATTCACTCCCCGGCAGCGGCGCCAAAAACTTGATGCGCGTGTATGTCGTTGCGGTTTAGCAGTATTAATGCCTACTCAAGTTTTAAATTTATATTTAGCCGACTTATCAATAACACACACACTTAACGAGCAGTGTACCCGGTCAGTATGAATATAATGGTAAGTAGAGTGTCGATCACTAAGAGTGGAACGTATTATCTAGTTATTCTAATCAGTATTTTAATATCATAAGTTAGCTATACAACCTAATCTAACGCAAGGGGGTTCAACCTGAGAGACTGGCATTGTTTGGTTATGATTAAATAGTAAACTAAACTAATGAGCACGAATCAGCGATTAGCACACACGTACACAGATAGATACTTGAGACAATAAGAAGACCAGTCCTGATAATTAAGTAGCTTGTCACTTGTTTTATTGCTAGTTTTATATGAAGTGTATATAATTAACCCTTTCTCGTTGGCTCTAATCTTATCGGCGAGTAAACCCTTAATGATCACTTATGTCTATCTCACTATCCTAGAAACGATAGAATAAATAGGTGAGGAAGGGGCATGGCGACCCAAGCAATGCTCAGCTAGACACAGAGGTTATCAATGCACTAATAAAAGTCACCAAAGACATCAACATATAAACTTTAATTAATGGGAAAGCAATTTTAAGGGGTGCGCATGATATTCCGTAGTCACATGACATTAGCCCATCAATCCTGATGAATTAAAGTGTACTAATACAATAAAACAAAACTACTTAATGAATTGAATACATGCAGGACCTTCTTACAGCTCTTGTATCTTCGTTCAGGGTGTGCCTTGTGCTGCTAATACGTCTGAATTCGTCTCTGGTTTGGTACTCGTACGTATGGTATCTTGCACACAAAATTCTTCTGACTTTGGGGTATTTATAGTTTCTGTCTGAGGGTTAGATGCGGCGCATAGGATAAGTAGATGCGGCGCATTGACTTAACTTCACGTGGGGTCCAAGATTAATATATTCAGGAATATTCATACACCCCCTTAAGATGCGGCGTAACTCCATTTCTCTATGCGGCGCATGTCCTTTGCTGTCTTGGATTGTAACTTGTGAAATCTTGATAGTGATACGCCGTATGTAAGAAGTATGTTGCGGCGTATCTGGAGCAGAATGATCTTGATCTTGTACATTTCAGTAGACTCTTAACATCTTGCTTGTTTTGCTCCATAATTAGTCCAAAATCGCCAAGTTTCACATAATACTTGTTTTTACCTGAGAATTACAAAAGTAAACATTAACATATCAATTATCATATATAATATAATAAAACTAGTCAAACAAATAGGATAAATGATGATAATAAAATGTACTTATTTGAGTTCATCAGATATGCTCAAAGAATTTGACAGAGAAGATCTGGTAAAGCTATGGGATTTAGTCAAAGAAAGATTCCACTCAACTGAGCCTACAGATGATAAAGACAGGATGTTATGGGTAGAGTTGAAGATAATTTTTGAGCCAGATGAAGATAATGAGATATGGTTGTTTCAGGCAGGTAATCAAGGTTTAAAATGAACCTTGTACAACTCATGTGCAGTTCATCATGTGTCTACAAAAGATGGAACAAATATGTACATGCTGGTGGAGAAAGACTACCCACTGTCAAGGGGAACACTTACATTGATGTTGGCAGCAAAACTTTTGGTGGATGAGCTTACAGAGATGGCAAGAGAACTTCTAAGGAAGATTTTTATGCAGGCTGAAAGATCAGGAAGATGAAGTGTTTGGAAGAATCCTCTCAAAGTCGATGATTTAATACAAGAAACTTGATGATTTGGAGGTAAATCATAAGTTTAGGGGAGGATTGTTGGGAATTAATGTATTCATACTTAGTACTGCCAAGCCAAGACTTAAGACTATTCAAGATTAACACTGCCAGTACTAACCAGTTAGTACTGCTAGAAGGAAAGTTAGTACTGCCAGAGTATTAACTTAAGACTGCTGAAGGAAGATTGTACTGCTAAAGTGATAAAGACGTGTGAAGAGATATGTATTGAGTTATTCTGTGTATATTCTATTTAGTTAGAAAGATACGTATAAGTTTAATATTTTAGAAGATTTGTAGTTATCTTGTAAAGGACTCCTTAGTGTATAAAAAGAGGTGCTAGGTTATGATGTTTGATATACGTCTTTTGATATAGCTTCAAGGTTGTAAACCCTAGTACTACACAGAGTACTCGTATTATTGATATAATAATATTGGAGCGTTTTGGTGATATCATTGTTCATACAAAGTTTACCGTTTCATTGATATTGTTTACATTCTTCTAAGTATTAAAGAGTAGATTCCGCATACTCTTTTGTAGTCACAAAGTTTATAATATAAGTTCGTGTTTTTGGGATCAACACTCGCGATGTCCATTTTTTATTTTTATTTTTTTTGGTTAAAGGTTCATCTACCCAGTAAAATATATTACCCAAAACAGTTAAGTGTAATGAAATGTGGCTGAAGTATCACATTAACCTCAAGTAACCGCTTGAACAACAACTAGATCATTTATGAAAGGCCAAAAACGATCAACTAGCTACAAACAACTAAACTACCAAACTTGAAACAACATAAACTAAGACACATCAAAATCTATGCAAAACAAAAGAAGAACAACCTATCCAAGTTTAATGTCATGGATGCCAGCAGCCTTTAGTTCGGCTGTAGAGAGACCACAATCATCAAAGTAACCATCCTCATAAGTATTGTAGTCGTATGTATCCTCTCTCAATTGCTCCAAATATACTCTTTGGGTTCCCTCCACCACCAGAATAATTAGTCATGTTGGGATAATCCAACACCTCATCATCATCATCACTATCAGAGACGACCACATCGCAAACACTCACTGACATAATATCAATGATCATCTTTTGTTTTGGGATAATCCAACACCTCATCATCATCATCACTGTTGGGTCAACAATTAACCCAAATGGCCCTGACAAAGATTTGAACATAAAATAGCCCAGACACTCACTGACATAATATCAGTGATCTTCCAACTCACTGATGATCAGTGAGAATGTCCCTTCTTGATAAAGGGATATAGCTCAAACAACACTCTTCAGAGAGTTGGAAAAGACCAACTGAAGAAGCGCCTTAACTCCACTGATGCAGTCTCAGTGAGTAAGGTACTTAAGCAAACATCAGGGACACTGAGATGTGATAAATGTCTCTATATCCCTGATGACCTTTCTCTCATTGACAATGAACACCTCATCAACCTTAATTCTAACTGATCAAGAAGTTATGACTGATCAACATGACTCCCTGAACAAGGCTCAAGATTCAGAGACATCAAGAATCTAGGATGAACTGATTAAAGAAGACAAACTCACTGAACATCAACAGCAAAAGTTCATGTCCTAGATATTGTCAAAGAGTTGTCTTGCAAACTTACTAAGTGCTTATCAGCCAGTATGTACAAGGAACTCTAGCTCAGGAACAGGGGATCATCAAGGGCAGGAATACCTTGATGATCTCTCAAGCTCTCTGATCAAAGACCAAGAAGGTTAGGTAAAGACTATAGAGTTTAAGCGGGAAAACTCTTGGGAAGATAAACTTTGTTCCTTCCCAAGACACAAAAAAAGCTTATGGGAACCCGGTGCTGTCAACTCCAGTAAACCAAAAGGACATCAAGGCTAGATGTCTAGGAATGTGCCTATCTACGAACAGTTGGCAAGATCACTATTCCCACGTGAAGCAACAGTAATCTCACCGCTATATAAACCCATTCTAACCAAAGTAGAATGTGACTATTCAACGAGAGTAAGAAGTGAGAATTCCACAACATATTTAGAGTGTTAGAATCCTCAACACACTTAGAACCTAAGCCTAGCTTGCTTCTAAGTGTGTCTAAGTAGGTTCTTGAGTAACCTTGTAATTTCGCCCATCATGAATCATAAACTCGTTATACTTTCCATGTCCAAACGGCACGTGTTTATGTTTATTTCGTTAATTCATGAGTTACTCAAGTTAAACCGGACCAACACACACCATCACCTAGCCGATTCTTAACCTGTTGTTTACCCTTTCCTTTTTTCGAATTAACATCAATAAAACCATCATCATCAACAACTGGTTTCTCAACCGTTCTCATTCTCTTAGGACATCCCATATCATTGTGGGCAAAATTTTTACATGTATCACACCTTGGTGGCCTCCATTCATATTCAATATCAGGAGTTTCCAATGAATATCTAGAACCATTAGGATATGGAATCGCCACAACGAGTGAGTCAAGCAAAGCTGCCTTAGATGAAACTTCCATAAGGGCATGAGCATAAGAATTTCGACCCCAAGATTTTAAACACATCGCACTAGTATAAGCATCTAGCATGATGGGATGACCAATTTGTGTTGTAATTAAGCTAAGACCAATTTTGGAGTAAGCTACTAATGGAACATTGTGAATCCTAACCCATACTGGACCTGAAGTTATTTCATCTTTTGTTAGTTTGGAGTTTGGGGTCTAAATATTCAAAACAATAGGCACAAGACAGATCAACCATGGACCTTCCTGCAACACCTTCTCCATCCCTTATTTAGTTGTGAATTGAAATAGAAAAAACCCATTATTTAGCATAACCCTTTGAAGACCAAACTTAGCCCATGTGTTCTTCACATAATTTTCGACTATTGGAAAAGCGAGACGTTTCCCAATGAAATAACCGTAAAGAGTGTTAGCAGAACAGTTACTCACCTCATCTACCACTTCTAAAGGAATAGTTACATTCGCACTAGCCACACAATCTGTGTTCCTCATCTTTGATATTTTCACAATCTTCTTAGGCGTATTAACCTTGAACATGGATGCAAAAGAAATAGGAGTTGAACCATCATTAGTAACCTTGTTCAAAACACTCGAAGTACTAGTAACCTGTGTGGGAATCACATGAGCATGTAACTCAGAAGTAGCATTTGGACCATCATTAGTAACCTTATTCAGAACACTAGAAGTACTAGTAACCGGTGTGGGATTCACCTCAGCAGATGACTCTATATGTTCCTTCGATTGACCATCATTGGCAGCCTTATTCAGATTCAAATCAGTCATACATGTGTTCTCTAACTTCGTACTTGGGTTCTCAAAAATCATGGTAGGGCAGGTCCCAACAGTATGGACAATGCGCACCGCTTTCCTCAAAATCAATTTCATATAGGAGCCTCACTCAACAAATTTGAGTTCACATTGATTGAACCAGTTTTAACCCTTGTCAGTCGATCCCATGTTAACCCCAACATCAAAACCAGAATTATCACTCTTTTGCATGATTTCAAAACGAACAAACAGCAAGACAAAAATTAGAAACCCTAAAAACTACGACAACCCAAAACAAACAGCAAAAACAAACAGCAGCACCAGACATGTACGATTAATGCAAGCAGGAAACGAACTAAACCCTAATAGGGTTATCATACATCACCATAGTGATTAACCGACTATCATAATGGAACAAATAAGATAATAAATACACGAAACCCTAAAAGCGAAACCCTAAAAAGAAATAGCGAAACTCTAACTCAACTCAACCAGCAATCCAATAAAGAACATGTTAGAGAGGACAAATCAGATGATAGGCCAACAAAAACATGAGCGTTATAGGATGTTAGGATCAAGTAGAGGCAGAAATAATCGATCGTTATTGAAGGTGTAAGGTAAATCGCCAAATTTGCCATGTCTATTTTTAAAATGTGAAAAAATAGTGTCAATATTGATCATTGAATTTGGTGAGAGTAGATATTGGTAATAAATTTTACATGCTGAAAGTGACAAATTTCAGCAAAAACATCGCAAATCTTCCTATTAACTTTGGTATGTTTCTAGAACTGGCATCTTATAATTTATATAGATATAGAGTTGAGATCAATATAGACCGAATACTCTCTATAGATCAAATGAAACAATCTTTACCATCCATTTTTCATTAAATTAAAAAAAAATCACCTTTTTCAAAAATAAAATATCTTGCAAACAGTAAATCGTTAAGCGACGAAAAATAAACCATCTCGACGAAATTTTTGTTATCTTTTAGTAGACGGGCACTTCGATATACTTTCGATGATACTTTTTTTTTTAGTTTTGTTTTGGTGTTAAAATTTGCGTCTAAAAAAATCACATGTGATTCGTATGTTAGGAATCACGTGTGATTTCACAAATCACATATGATTTCATACAATCACATGTGACTTTAGAATAGCGAATCATATGTGATTTCTTCATACGTAAATTTTCAACACTTACAAAAAACGTGTAAAAAAAGGTTACTTGAAAGTATATAGAAGTGCCCCTCTATAGATAGATGATTTAATTCTCGTCGTGATGTTATGATTGTTTTCACGTAACGATTAACGATTTGCGAGATATTTAATTTTTGAAAAAATTATGATTTATTTTTTTCTTTTTTTTTGGCTTTGATCAAAAAATAGATGGCAGGATTGGTTCATTGGGTCTTTTAAGAATATTGGGTCTACATTGAACTTTTCTCTATAAACATATAGTTATTAATCACATATCTCGTCGAATCTATCATAGTTTAGAGTTTTCTTATCTGGCCGAATCTAACAAATTTTTTCTTTGTTTAACAATAAAGTAAGTAATTGGGAAAGTAGTGGTAACGAACCACACCTAAAACTCTTGTTGTTCCAAAATTAATATCAGTGTATAAAATAGTTTAAGTTCACAACACACAATTTAACTTTTCAACGTATATCTCTTTATTGATATGAATCAAAGAATTACAAAGTGTTGTGCGGAAAACACTTAATTGAATGACAATGTAAGGATAACTCTTTTACCAAACAAACTTAGATAACTCAATTTTCAAGTGAACTTATAAGTCTCTGATAGGACCAGGGACTTGCAGTAAGTTCAAGGTGAGTAAATGCACTTAAATAAATTTGACAATAAATATGTGAAGTGGTTCATTTAATCTCGACCAACATTCCTTTTATACCAGGTACGAGGAAGTGACTTAGTGGGGTTAAGTAATACGTGTCAAGCATCCTGTGGAAGAAGTACAATAAATTACATCTTCCAATTAATGTTTCTGTTCTTAGAAACTCGCTAAGCGTACTTTAGTCAACAGTTATGCCAAAACTATTCACTATCTTTTACCAACTTGTACTTGATTGAATTTTATCTAAAATGAACTTTATCCCGCTTAATTGTATCTTTGAAGAGTCCCGCCTAAAAGCTTCAAGGAATAAGAGTTGTGCTCTATTGGTAGTCAGAGAGTTGAGAGGTTCATCAGGGTATTGTCAACCCTGATGAACTTTTATCCATTAGCATAAGTTCCTTCTACATACTGGTTGACCCGCATCAGCTAGTGAGTATGTCTTAAAGTAATCTTCGACTTACTTGACGATGTCTATGATTTGAACTTTGTTGTTGTTGCTCACTGATTTCATTATCAGTGAGTCTTCTTAAGTTGCTATCTGATTTCATTATTAGAGAGTCTTCTTTACTTAGACTAATTTATGTTCAAATCCTAGTCAGAGACCATTAATCATTGAATAGGCCCAACAATCTCCCCCTATTTGCATATATTTATGTTCAAATCCTAGTCAGAGACCATTAGTCATTGAATAGGCCCAACAATCCCGTGAATCCAAGCTTCTTCAGAGTGAAGTTAGAAATAGTTTCATCATTCCTAACTCATGATTACTAGTTGTTTCCATTGTTGATTGCTTGTTGGATTCATTTCTATAATTTATGGCTGTGATAGGTTCTTTCTTCAATCTAAAACTTATAGCCCTATGATAATCAGCTCTGAGTAGTTCAAGTATAGATATCCTCTTAGTCTTATACTTTTCATACTCTTTTCTTTGTGCAACGAGTTGAGAAATCTTGAGTTTATCCAGAGTTGCTTCACTAGCCTTCTCAGCCACTCTTTTGTCAGCCAATGTCTTATGTTCCTTCATCATTTCTCTTGCTTCCTATATAGTAAGATTCATTCCTGGGACTTGAGGTATTTATTGATTAGATCCACTTTTTTCCATATAAGGGACTAAGTCCTTCATTGCCTATTCTTGATCACTGGTAGTTGCCTTTTCTTTACTTATATCAGTGCTGATGTGAGAAGGGCTTGGTCTCAGGGATCTGTGCTTAGTAGTTGAGTTCCATGGTATATCAAATTGAAATAGCTTGGTGTAAACTGCTCATATGACATATTTGGTGGAACCATGGAAGATATGGGAGCTAGCATTTCATAAACAAGATGAGGGATTGGAATGTTCAGCTTCAATCTCTTAGCCTCAGGCTCTTTTTCTTCTACTACTTGCTTGTCAGATTATTCCAAAAAGACCATGGAAAGTTTTTTTTTCTGGATCCCCCTCAGTTGTTGAAGGGCTGACATGGTCAGGGGAGAGCTCTGATGTGGTTGGTCTGAGATTAACTTTGTGAGGATGTTTTGACTTTTTCTTCCCTCAGCAGGAACACTGGAAGGAGTTGATCTTGGCTTTCATACTTTCATACTGTCAGTCAGAAAATCGACTATCCTTGTCGTTTCATCATGAGTGTGACCCACCACCTCAGTCACAGATTTGAAGTCTACATGGATTGTGATGGATTTTCTCATAACCTTCTTAAATAGGGTCAGTAGATCAAAAAGAGTCTTATTTGTTTGTCTGAGTTGCTCAGAGGTTCTCTCCCACTTCTGATTAACTTTGTTAGTGATGGCTGTTTCAAGAATAGCAAACCGTTTGGCGATGTTTCGATCCAATATTTGATTATCTTTGAACAGAGGCTAGAGCACATTGGTGAATTTCTCTGGTTACAGTGCCTGTTTGACCAGCTTTAGAAGCTTGGTATCCAAAGATTCATTAATTAGATGAGAGAGCTTAGCAGTGAAAGAGTCACTGATCAATTCAGGAAGCCTTTCTTCTAAGGTATCATCCACCATTCTTAGAACCTTTTCATCTAACATATCTTCAATGGTTTTAGGGGCTACTGTAACAATTCTCAATTTATGAGGTCATTATTTGATTATTTAAGTCACTTAATCTGTTATTCTAAGTAAACTTACTTTTATGAGAAATCGAATTAGTTTAATCGCGTACGTACATAAACATACATTTAACACAAACCGACACTATACTATGCTAAGTCTACAATTTTTTTATGCATTTTGGTTCCTTACAAACATATTTTAAAAGTCACATTTCACTTTTTCCATTTTTATGTAAACCTTGCAACTTTTACATTTTACGTGTATTTAAACAACGTTTTTAGGTTTTAACAAAGCTTAAACCCTCTGATGAACTCACCACTCATCTAAACTACTAAAATAGGTTATGATAACAAGTTTTAACATTTTTATATGGTTTACATTTTATTACTACTCGGTTTTATGTTACGCGTCTTAAAAACTTTACGTTTTAATTACCTGGGATCAAAACTACATTTATAATCAACAAATAACAAATTAAATCACCAAAACCCACTATCTCAATCCCCCTCCCCTCCTAGGTGGCTGGCCACAAGGGCCTATGTCCTTGTGGTGTGTCATCTTAAGCACACTAGCTTGTCCATGTCCACTAACCGTGTCTTCCACTACTTATGCTTAACTAATCTCTCATTCTTATATGCAAAATTCATATTTTCATCCATTTTCCCTCTTGCTCTTCTCGTGTGTCCGATCCATAAGCAATCCCAAATCACCATTCTCACTTTGGATTTTTTGTTAAATTTTGTGCAAAGGATAAAGGTCTAGTTATCTTAGATTAGTTTCTTGGTTCTTTCTTGGTATAAGTTGATCAAAGCTAGGGTTTTTATTGGAAGATTCAAGGGTTAAAAAAAAGGGTTGATGAAGGTTATTAAGGGTTATTTTGGTTGGGTAAAAAGGATTGGAAGCTTAGGTTTGTGGTGATTATAGGTTTAGGGTCCTTGTTCTTGTTAATCTTGTCTTGTTCATCAACGATTTTCCTTAAGGTACTTGGCTGGCATAGAGTAGCATGGACATTTTGAAGGCTACATTTTATTATCATTCGATGAAATTTTTTAAACTTTTATGGTGTTGTATTATGCACATGGAAACTATTTGCGACATATTTTGTAAACTCTAATATTTTAATTAATCGAATGATAATATTTTTAAAACATCCCATTTAGAGTCGTTTTCTATAATTTATGACTATTGTACTATGAAGTAACATCCAGTTTGAATTCCGCTGCTATATCGAAATTAGGGGTGTTACAGCTACCTTGACTTGTTATTAAGATGACTGAGTTGATCACCTGCATTCTTGAAGCTTTGTTCCACGAGATCAATTCGAGATCACAGAGTTTGAATATGACCATCAGAAGATACTTTCGCAATTGGATGCCTAAACTCCTAGAGTTTGGCAGCTGCTAACTCTTGAATCCCTACTGATTTATACCATTGGTAAGGCCATTTACTTGCAGGGGTTGGAGGTTTGGTTAAATTCAGTTTCTTGGCAACCAGTTCCTGAAAATCAGGCATCCTTGGAACATGAATGGGTTCTTGAGGAGAGATGGTGCTGATGTTAGGTGCTGAAGAAGCAGTCATTACAGATGCTGAAGACTCGGTGATCCTTGCAGGCTCAGGTGATGGAGCAATTCTTAGAGGAGATTTTGGGTGGAGTAGGCTCTTTCTCATTTTCTTCTTCCTCTATTGCAACATCTCATCAATAGTGTTAAGCACTTGATTCTCCATGTCATCATCAGCCTCTGAGTGGAAAATGATCTCATCATCACGCATTTGCTCTATCTTAGAGGAGGAATCATTCATGACCATATCATATGTGTTTGAAACAAGTGACACGAGATTAGTTTCAATAGTTAACTCTTCTCTGGCAGTCTAGTTTTTTTCTGCTAGGTCCTTAGAGCCAAAAAGTGAAGGTTTAGTGTCCCTCTCATCAGTGAATTGTATACTTCACTAAGTCATAAGGATCTTCTCGGTGTCCCTAGCAAAAGATGTGTTTTTCTAATGTTATCATTGGAATCTTTTTATTTAAATGAAGGGTTTGTGTTCCTCTTATCAGAGTTGTGTGTCTATCCTTGAGTCGTAAGGATCATCTCTGTGTCCCCCAGGCAAAGGTTGTGATTTACGAATGTCATCTTTAGGATCTTTTATTATGTGTGAATCAGTACCCTCTAGGTTTGAGTGAGGTTCTGAGTCCCCAAGGGGCATACCCTCAAACCCAGGCTATAGTTTGCCATGGATCAGGCCAAGAGTTGTGATAACATCAAATAGTGTATAAATTTCTCAATCAATATCCCTTATATTATGCTCATGTTTCTTGTATTTATATAAGAATTTTACTTAATTGCTTCCTATTTGTTTAATAGGATTTATCCGAGCATTGGTGCGAGAAGATGCGGAATTGAGAAGCTACTTGTTGGAATACGAGAGAAAGCTGGATCAGAGGATATATTAGGCATAATGGAACTCTTGGATATGCGCCGTATTCATAGTTGAAGCAAATCTGCTAAGTCTATCCAGAAGACATATACGACATATTCACATCGATGAATATACGTCGTATTAATATTAAAGACTTAATGATTATACATACATCAAGACAAGCTACGATACAATCAAACCTTAACACATACGCCATAATCAAGCACATAAAATTAACGAGAGTTGGTGCTACGCAAAGCTTCCTTTATGTATATGTCGTAAGATTCATCAAAGTCAAAGGAATTTTCTAGGGCATATACGGCGTAACCACATCGCTGCACCTACGCTGTAACCACCAGAAGACTTTGAAGATTTAATTTACTGAGAGCATATATGACGTAACCATTCACTTATGGTTACGCCATATACATGTTGTGCCCAACCAAAACTATCAATATAAGCCCAAATTCACTCACAAAAACCACATTCATTCTACATATCAGTTGGAGGACGACTAGTGATTCATCAAGAGTCATTTACCAGCAAGATTGAAGAGCTTTTCAAGGGATATTACATCACTAAACAACATCAAACATAGATAGACATAGAGTAATTGTATCAAAACACATTGTTGAATTCCTTTTTAGTTTTATTCATTAATTTTGCTGCACTTCATAACATGTTCGGCTAAACACCTTTGGTGTTAGCCTAGTTATGAATTAATTAATGTTATGTTTTTTATTCCTTCATTTATTTATCGTTTTTACTAGATATCTATGTATTTGTTATGAGCTCCTTGCATTGTGGTAGTACTTAGAGAGATTTAGCTCCTGACCACTAGGTGTAGAGACCACCTCACTTGGGAAATCGGGGTAATCGAGAGATTGACAACCTCTCGATTGTATAGGGGTACACCAAACCACCAGCTAAATAAGTATAGGTACTTAAACAGTGTAAGATTAGAACCCTATTAGACAAAAAGAGGCGCCTAAATGCCATGTAGTGGGAATGTTGGCATATGAACAAATCACATAGGTAGTTGGCACTTATTGACTAGAATCTTGTTGATCGGTAAGACAACCAATCCACTGAGACCGGAGACTATAGCCTAGTGTCAATGATGACCATTCAAGCCTAGCGAGCTAAGATCACTAGTAAGAGCGAGAGATGGACACGTACAAGGAAGATGAAACATAACATTAGTTAAGGATTAGCTAGGTTAAACTATTTTCTCTTCTTGAGTAATCCACCCATTTACATTTCGTGTTTTATTTATTTTAATTAAATATTTCTTCAATTTAATCATGACAATTAAGTTAATTAGTTCAAATAGACTCAAATCTATAGACCGCCCATAGCTCTTGGGAACGACCTCGGATTTACCATTTCCTCACTACATATGATCGGGTACACTACCCGTTATTATATGTGTTGATCATTAGGTAGACGAGACCTTTATAAATTTAATACCTGATCATGCTTATCAAGTTATAAGTTCAGTTTTGGGGGTTATAAGCCCTGAACCATCATCCCTTAGTGTGGAATCAGAGTGAATAAAAGAAGTATAATGTACAGATGGTGCAGACTTTGATTTACCTAAGAGTTGGGGTTGACTCTGATCTTCACTTTCCCTTCCTAAAAACAATCTCCACAGGCTTAAACACGGACGTTTTAAGAGTTGAGGTGTTGTCTTTTGGAGTTGATTGTTTATTGGTTTTCTTCTTCTTCTTTTTGGAAGATTTTGAAGGGCCGGGTTCAAACTCAAAGGGTGTTTGCTTTGTCTTACTCTTCTTTTTTGATTTTGGTTTTGGAACAGAGATTTCATCTACATAAAATGTAGTTATATAGTCCTCAGGGACACCAGCAATTTTACACATGTGTTTAGTCAGAGGCAACTCATTAGTACGTGGTTTTTTGACACAAGTTTGAGTGTGGACCTGAGAACCTTTGAAAGGGTGTAGTGATGGGTTTTAAAATCTTTTCTTAGCAAATGTTCTATCATCAGAGTTGCGAATCTAGTATACCAAACATTTTTACTATGTTCCTTTTCACAAAGTTTTTCAACAAGATCATCAAATGTACGTTTGGAAAAATCTACATTCTCTCCCCAAATGAGCCCTTTGCAATCAACTGTTAGGTCTAGTTTAGCCGATCATGAGATCCCTGCTTTCCACCCCAAGCATCAGACAATATGTACCATTAAAACCCTCAATGTGGGTGACAAATATCTTATTCTCACCAAGGACGATCTAATTAATGAAGAGGGAAGAGTATCCTTATCCTCATCAAAAAGTCCCAGAATTGCCAGGTGATCTTTCACAGTTTTAAATTTTAGATTTGCAGAAATATAAGGACCTTTATACTTCAATCCAGCGACTTTGCAAAACCATCGAGACCAAAGCTTAAGGTTTTAGATCTTTCAAGTGTTGTGAAAGATATGATCCCTTGTGCCTTATCTACCTTAGTTGTATACCAGAATTCCCTAACGTATTCATGGTAGTAAGCTCATGGGGTTTTAGTTAAACCTTGAAATGGAATTGTTTGGATTAATCTTACACTCGTTTATTTCAAAACCAACATTATCAGCTTTCTTTAAAACGGTTGTGAGAGGTGAGGATGATGAAAAATCCATTTGAAAATCTTGTAGTTAAACTTAAACTTGTCAACACAACTAGTAGTTTATGTGGGGTATTAAAAGAATTTGTTATAATTTATACAACAGTCCTTTATCTATCTAGTAAGTTTCTTTAACCAAACACATGCAATCAATCAAATAACCAGTAGAAAGTAAGAATTCTAAACTAAACAAGTTTAATGCAACTCTAAATAAATAGTTAGTGGTTTTGCCTAGAACAACAAGCAAGAAAGAAACAAATATATAATCAACACAAGCAATAAACATGATTGAATTATTAAAACAAACTTATCTTGATGTTATATGATGTTTACAAGGATGGAAAAGGGTAGAAACATCTCCAAAATTGTTTAAGGGTTATCTCCCAAATATTGCTAACGAATTAAGAAAGCAAAACTATTATAGGATTTTGTCTCTAACGGTGCCAGGTTGTAATTGTGACAACGTCAGCTCACCATCTCTTTTAAGGTATTTTTTGTGACAACTGTCAATTCTTGGTAAGTGATCGATAACCATTTTTGTCATTTTTGATCTATTTTTATGTTGACAAGTTAGTTTTATACTTTTCGGCTCATTTTGATAGTTTACATCAATTTTATTAGGAACATGTGTCAACGAACGTGTCTACGACTTACTTTTTTAGTTTAACCTTGTTTAAATATCTCGACATGCTCATGTCACATTTAAAATACTAAAATTAGTTATTTTGACAACTTATAACATTTTTATAAGTTTTAGACTTTTACGTTACTTGGTATTACGTTTTTCTCGTTTTAAGACTTTACATTTTTAAATTAAACATTATACATATACTTATACAAATTTACAAAATAAAAAATGGGAGTTGCTTGTTTTTGTTGCGAAGACCGGCCACCCCGACATCCCCATGCCCACTCAAATTGCGTGCATACTAGTCACTTCTCTTACAAACCTAAAGCTACACTCTTTCTCTCTCTATCCCCATTTCACCTCACATTTTCAAGTTAACCAAAATAGTTTTCTCTCTTGTTCTTCCTGTTGTGTTTTTTTCGTACAACCACCAGCACCACACCATCATCATCAAATTTTTTGGAGAGCTATTTGTAAAGATAAAACTCATGGTGCAAAAAGCTTAGTATCATTCTTGCACCAAATCTTTTTAAAAATGAAGTTTTCTTATGATTTATGCAAGCTTTTCTATAATCTTTTTCTACTTGTTATTTTTATGGTAAAACACTCTTATTAGAGTCATAATATTGTGTAAAAAGTTTGATTACTTGATTTGTAGTTGTGGTTTAATGATTTGCTCAAAAGAATGAACTCAAAATCTTGATTTATGAACTTGTAACATACTTTAAAGATCATACATAAAAGGAGCTTTTTGGTTTGAGATGCTACTAATATTTTTAGATGAAAAGAGTGTTAAGACATATATAAAATGATTATAGGAGTTGTTTGGGTTGTTTTTGATTGATTGGGTGGTGTATAGACATGTTTTGGTTATGCCTAAATTCCAACAGCTCACTATCTAAATCTTTGGGTCAAATTGTTTAAGTGATATTTTAATGAAAAGGGGTCTTTTAACAAGATTATTGATTCTAAACTCAAGTCCTCTGAGTCTAGTTTCCAGAAATGTATATTTTTCAAAAAGAGGGGGTCGTTTGCTTAGAGAAATGTCAAAAATGGCAACATGTGTCTAATATGCCAGAAAACTCAGTTTTAACACTTGTACAAAATGGACTAGAAATCATGTACCATGGAAAATCTATACTTGAAACTGATATGGGAGATGCTTCTATATGTTATTTAAAATCTCCCGTTGGCCCTAACCATAAAACCATAATTTAGACCCTATGCTAGTCAATTTACTTTTGTATGTGCAGAATTGACCATTTTTGGAGTCAGGTCAAATAGATCGATTAAAAGTCTTTTATAAAATCCAAAAAAATTATATGAGATACTTAAGACACTGTCTAATGACATATATGAAAGGGTTCACCAGTGGACAAGTTTAACTTAGTGAATTTGTTGCCCATTATGTCCTTAAAATCCGGACATATTGAGTTTTTGAGACTAAAAGTGTAATCAGTTATATTTTGACGAAACTAGTATTCTGACTTATTATTTTTCATCATCGAGTCCGAGTATATCGTTAGGAGTCCAATAATTGTCATATTACTTTTTTTAGGTCATTTGTAGGGACACATGTTCGTTGGGTTCCTAGGTCGTGTTTTGGTCATTTTTGTTATTGTGCTCGTAACTGCCTTGTTAAGGTGAGTTTTTCTCACATTCCCTCTTTTTACGATTTTTTCTTATATTTTTGGACGGAAAGCATGATCAAGTGTTCTTATTTGAAATATTTATGAATTGTGATTATTTGAACTATTTGAACCTTTTGGGTATTTTTAACTCTTGAGATTGATTTTGAACTCTTATGACTTGATTTGAACTCTTTGACTTGATTTGAATCCTTTGACTTATTTTGAACTTTTTTTTTGACGTTTATTGAACTTATGACTTGCCTTTGAACTATACTTTGACTATGTGTTGTTTATGCTGAGGTTAATCATACACTACTTTTGGCTCACTATAATCCTCATGTCATGGATTAAGACGTTAGTACTTATGATGGCATTCTATAATATTGACCTTCTTCACTCCCTACGTCGTGAGTGCATAGTACTAGATTTTTGCCTAGTGTTATTTAGGTTCGTTTGGGTGACTGAATAATAACATCTAGAGATTTGATTTATATTTATTATTAATATGCTATATTAGCGGGCTTGTGATTTGATATAGTTATGCGGGAATTTTCTTACTGCTAGTAGTGCTCACTTAGCAGAGTGATTGGTGGAATTTGTTTAAGTAGTGACCCTCCATAAAACATTATAGCATACCTTACTTTTAGTATATGTTTTACATATACACTTTGGCAAATGACTTGGATTATTTTCTTAAAGATCCACGGAGTTGGATTTCTTGACTTATATGTTGTTAAGAGAATCTCAGAATTTAGTCAGGTTATCAAGAAATGTAGATCTGAGTAATAACTAGTCATTTAGCCTAATATCATGACAGTTCTCGTTTGATGAGATATGATATTAAGTTAAATCAAGTTATTATTTAGCTTTAGTGTTTTGATAACTTTACTCGATGACGAGAGTTTTATTAAGGATGATTTAAGACAAATTTTGAAACGACTTTTGGCAAACGATTTTGAAATGATACTGGACTCTTTTGAAACAACTTTTGGAACTATTTTTAGGTGTACAAAATTCTGTGAGACTCACCAACTATTTGATAGTTGACCATTTTTATCATGCTTTTCAGGTTATCAAGTGAAAGTGGAAACTAAGTGATTGCATTCATGGATTTCATTTTAGTCAAGTGTCGGACTAAAAACTATGGCTATCATTTAAATTTATGTAGTAAGACAATTGATTTCTTTATCTTTTTAGACATGTATTTCTGAATTAACATTGTAACCGTTGGATTTTTTTTTATAATATTATGTTTGGTATTGTTCTATATCTTTGCGATGTATATTGGTTTCGTTGTGCCTCGCATTTCCACCATCCGGTGGGTGTGACAGATTGGTATCAGAGCTAAAGGTTATAGATAATGCCGGTTTCTCAAAATTAAAACCCCAACTATAAACAAAATAACTTTTTCATAAAGTACTGAACATGATACGAGTCCGACTAACCCGAGCATTGCATCATTAGTCCTTAATTATGCATAGGCTGATCAACTATGTCAAATTTGGGAAGGATCATATAGAGTTGGGATTAGTTATTTTTTTTAACTTATAGAGTTTCCACTTAGATCACTAAAAAGCATATTAGGACTCACTTCTTTTGTACACCTTAGTTCAAACCTCCACTATTAGTTCATAACTATGAATGTGAACCTGATAATTATCAGAAGTGAGATACTCCTTTATAAGTTATCAGCGAACATGTCTCTCAGATTATTATTCAGAAAGTGATACTCACTGATAAAGAAATCAGTGAGTGTTGTAGAAAGCTCAAACATGTGTATGGCTTCAGGGATGTCAAAGACCAACTGAAGAAAATATTTCACAAACTGATGCGGTGCAAGGGAGAGATTTACAAGGAGCTAAAAACAACACCAGGGTCACTGGGATATGAAAAATGTCTCTATGACTCTGAAGACTTGATTCAGTTTTACAACCTCAAACTCTGAATGCATGGATGGGAAATTTCCTTAAGAAGATAAGTTCAAGTGCTTATCGATATACGAGAAACAGGCATTGGAACTATAGGTTGTCAAATCGGGAAAGCCAAAAGTACGCTTCAAACTAGCCTACTTGCAAGTGGATAATTTACTGTGGACCCATGTGCAACCACTGTTTCCCCCTTTAATTGAGTTAAGTAGAGATTTAAACATAAAAAATAATACAAAGTATTATAGTTAGGGTCCTCCTCTCCTAGGGACAACAACGAAAAGCTAGCTACCTTTTGTTGTTTGAGTTTGGAGAGAATCTGTCATCAATCGGGGTAGTTTTCCATAGGCTATCCATTGTAAATCTTTGATTCATTTCTAATAAGACTTATAAAGTTGAAAAGTACAAATGGTGTTATTAGCATGTCTGTGTCGTTCTCAAGCAAACCCATCCTCAACAATGTTGATGTTCATCAGTTTTCCTCACTTGCTAAAACTGTTGTTTATATCCTTCATAGTTTTCATGAACGCGTGTGCTGAGCGGACCCAACAGTTGAACTATTTGTCCATTTGTTAATGATACTCTCTAACTCTGAGACTTTGTCTCTGAGTTCTTGATTGGAAACATTAGTTTGTTGTTTTCAGGTTGGAGTGTCATGTAGTGATTTTTAACATTTTTTCAGGTAAATGAGTTCATTTTTGTGGTCACTGAGTTCTCTTTGTAGAGAGGTAAACTTGTTGAACAAGTTCTTCCTCTGCTCTTCCATATAGTGAAGGTCAACAAGAGTATAATCAAGTACATGTTTTCTATCAACATCATCTTCCATTTCTTGACGTTTGTGTACCTTTTCCATGGAAATATCTACCCAGTAACCTGACCTAGCATCATTCTTGCCAACAGAAGGCTCTTCTTCAGCTAGAGCCACATATGCCTTTATCCTTACATGTGCATCATTATATGAGGACAATTCCTCCATGTCTCAACCATATGTTTCACCCATTAACCCTTTATCTTCCTTTTATTTGCCCTTTTGGTATTTTTAAGTAAGAAGAGTTAGTTCAACTTTCTTTCCTCTGTATAAGGCTCTGTAATCCTTTTCAGGAAGGAACCGCTATACTGACCACTACGTACATTTCGTTCTCTTCTATCAGAACCTTTAGAGTTATGATTTGGTGTGTATGATAAAGTTTGTGTGATGGTCGGATTTTGATGGACGGGAAGGTAAGGAAGCTTTGTTGTTTGGACAGTCCTTCTGATAGTGTCCAGTCCTTCCACATCTGAAACATGCCTCCTTAAACTTGTCTATTGTTTCCCTACTTATACACACTCTCCTTGATCTTTTATAAAACCTCCATTAACTTGACAGAAGGGTTATGCCTTTGAACTCAGAGTTTAGATCAACGAGGAATTCCTAACTACTTCTTGTATCTTCTTCTACATCAGAGTCACTATCCGGGACCTAACATAGAGGTCCGTATATGAACTTTTCTGGTTTTAAGTTCATATATTTGGTCAATTAGTTAATCTTCATAGTTGTTGTTGGGATTATGTGTAATTAATATCAAGTGTCGGTCATTATGTTTTGTAATAGGTTGCTTAGTTTTATTAGGCTTGTAAGTTAGTTAAAGCCCACGACTCTTGTAGCAAGCCCATGGGCCGTGAGCATGATTCTAGAATGTGCACATGGGGCGTTTCCCTAAAACCATGTGCCTATAAATACTATGTAAACCTTCATTTGAAGGTATTGGTTTTGTTAATGCAAATAATGTCAAAAACGTAATTTGTATTATTCGGTCTCTATACGTTTTGATAATCACAAAATATAAAAACAAGTTATGTAAAACTACGTTTAATAAGTTTTTGATCGAGAAAACTTGTTTCAACAACGTCTCGACTACAACATCACTTAAGGTATGGACAAACACTATACCAATATTAGTTAAGTGATCAAAGAAAATATTTTTCTTAAAACCTCATATTTTTATGTTACAAAACATTTTTACAAAAGTATTTTTGTAATTATAAAGAACGTTTTAATAAAAAAATATATTTGAATTCAAAATTCTCTACCAGCTAGTTTTCCCGCCTAAAACTAGATAAATTTTCACCAGATAAATTTTCACCACACCAGGACAAAAATGGGAGCGTTTGTCGGGACGTTCCCATAAACATGTGATGGTCTCGTATATATAAGGGACCGTCCAAGGTTTAAGGGACCGTCCCCGCTCCTCCTAATGTCTATAAATACTGCACTATTCCCTTTAGAAAAATTGATCCTCTTGTCACAAAAACTATCCGTTCCTTCCTTCTTCTTCTTTGATCACTATAACGTATTGATATGTGTTTATAAGTGATCCCGTTATCCTCTACGTCAAAGTGCAAGAGAAGAATGCTCATATTCGTTAAGAAACGAAGTTTTATAGATTAGTCTTCACACATACGTAACTAGTGTTACGATTCTCTTCTCCCACCTCCAAACTCTATTCGTGTATATTTGTGTATCCGACTTGTGTGTAAGTCGTGACTAGTTGTGTTAGTTTAGTTTGGGACAAAGTGTGAAGTCCTAGTAATAGTTTATAGATTAGGACGGGGTGATCGTCCATGTATAGATTAGGATGGGGTGATTGTCCATGTGAAGATTTGGATGGAGTGATCGTTCGTGTGAAGATTTGAACTGGGTGATCGTTCGTGTGAACACTTGGATTGTATGTAAATACAGGTAGACAATGTGCTTGTCCGTGTTTCCGTATGTCGGTGTGTTGATTGGTTCTAGCTAGGATTAGGACTCGACATTCCGCTTAGTGTCGTTAATTGGTGTAAGCGTTGGTGTACGGTTTGCTTCGCCTAAAGGGAATGTGTTGACATATTGATTGTGAACTCTCGAGTGTGATACTCGAGGAGTGGAGTAGGATGAAGAGTGAGATTCGTGCCAAACCACTATAAATCTACGCGTCTCGGTTTGGTTGTCTCTATTCCTTATCTTTTCATTATATTTTCTTTTACTATATGCATCGTTGTTATGGTCATATATATATTTGATTGATATCACATAAAATAGAATCAAACAATTTTCAAAAAGATAAAACGGTTGCAAAAAGTCTTAAAAACGTAATTATAAAACGGTGAAACTATTCAACCCCCCTCCTTTTAGTTTCTACAATTGGTATCAGAGTGGGTTACTCAAGAGCTTTAAAATATATTGTATTTTAAAACTTGAATCGATATATGGAGTCTGAAAGATATCTATAAGGGCATTCTCTGAAAGGACCACCATTTTTTCGAAAACAATAACTTTATCAAATGGAAAAATAAATTTGAAAGTTATGTGAAATCAATAGATCAAGATCTTTGACATGTCATTTCAATTAGTGATTTTCAACCAACGGAAATAAATTTTGAAAATCAAAGTGATGATTTTAAAAGAAAATTTTACAAAAATATTGAAGCTAAAATAATGATTTACAAAGCTTTGCTGAAGACTGAATATGAAAGAATTTTATGGTTTTAAATGGCAAATGACATTTGGAAAAATCTTTTAAATTTTCATCAAGAAATTAATCAAGCCAAAGATAACTAAATTGATCTTGAACATATATATGAACAATTCGTCACTTCTGAAGACAAATCAATTGATAGAAATTTAGATAGATTTAATACAAGTATGATAAGATCCCTTATTATCAATTAGTATTTCTTTATTATTAAATAAGTTAGTTTCCTTTTATTGTATTTCTTGGTGAGAAAGTTAGGGTATTAGAGTAACTATGGATATCCTCTATTATAAATAGGGCATTAGGATTGTAATTCTTATTATGTTGAATGATATGAATTATTGATTTGATTATCAATATCGGGGGGTTGGTTTATCTCATTAATATAGACCATCGGGGGGTCGGTTTATCCCATCAATATAAACCATCTATCTTGTTTATTTTCTTCTTATCTTATTATCGATCCGGTTCGTATCAATTGGTATCAGAGCTATTCGATCCTTTAAAAAAAAGTTACTGTTCATCGATTTTTATTATTCATAAATTTTTATTCGAATATTTTAGGAGGAAGACAAACAGAAAAGTTGCAAACATTGAAGCTAACCTTGAAGGTTTCAAAACCGATGTTGGAACCAAGCTTCATAGTTTAGAAGACAAGTTCAGTTCTGGGTTAGCTGATTTGAGGGCTGAATTGAAGGCTGATGCAACTAGACAAAAAGCTGAATTAGATAAACGCCATGAGTAATGAGAGAAACTACTTGCTGAAAGGGCGAAAAAGGAGAGCGATTATCAAAATAATACGATAGATATTCCGTTGGCTAAGGATCCAATTGCAGAGATTATGTTCATCGAGGATACAACAAAAGTTATGGCTGCAGAAGAAAGTGGTGAAGATGGTAGTAAACTAGAAGAGTTCAGGGTTGCATAAGGTGTGGAAGAGGAGGCTCTTACAACACCAATCATGGTGGTGGAAGATTTAGGGCAGAATCAACTCAATAACTTAAGTAAGGTCGCAATGGAGGTGGAATCAGAAGGGAACTCACATGCACAAGGATTCCCTAATGAACCTGATGTTTATAATACCCCCATTTTCGGAACGCAATGGAATACAACATGGGGTGCTATTTATTAGTCCCATAGTACAAGTATAGTAAACGAATTCAAATTAAAAACGTTTATAATAAAATTTCACATTCGATATTATCATAGTCAAGCGAAATAAGGTCCCAAAAGTTTACTACAACACAAAGTTCAAAGTAACATAAGTTTAAAAGTATAAATTTTTATTCGAATGTGATTTTAAAAAACGGGCCATCATTGTCGATATCCATATCCTTGCGCCGCCCATCAAAGTATTTAACTGTTACGGACCTGAGATAAGACATGCTAAAAAGTCAACATAAAGTTGAGTGAATTCATAGAGTTTAATAAGTAATAAGTTGAATACAAGCATTATTCATAATTTGACATGTAACGAATACAAGTCGGGAAATAAGATTATAGCATCGAGCTCATGAAACCGAACCTTGACCTAGATTTGATAATGCCCCTCCAAAGGTAAGATTTGCCATTTACCTCAATTTCTCAATATTATGTGCCCGTTGATTGTGAGCGCTACTCACTCGGTCAGGCTCGTCAAGACGAATATGCATATTCATAATACTAGCGTTTACCATGTATGTAATTAACGGTTCATGAAATTAGGGACTTGTATGGCAAAGGATACTCAATAACTATAATCATGTAATCGGGTCAAGCATACCAAAAGCAACTTGTATTCGGTTTGTAAAACTAGCATGTATCCCCCTCGTGAGGTTTATAAAACATTAAAATGAGTAAAGGCGAGGCTATGAACTCACCGTAAGCAAAAGTGAATGATCAAGTGAGGTAGTGAAGAAATAACTACAAGAATCCTATGAGCAACCTAGAATATACAAGCGTGTCTTAGCTTCTAAGAATAATGTTGCAATTATTTCTATATGCTAAATAAGTTATAATCTCAATTATGCTTGGTACATAATGTTTAAATAATTATCAAAATATAATTTGGCATTTAAAATGATTTATAAGTATGAAATATACATTTCTTACAACATTGCAAGTTTTTAGTCCATTTTTGCTCCTAAGTCCAAGATAAGTATTAAGGGTCCAATTTAAGTCTAAAGGTCCAATTGGTCAAAGTGTTCAATTTTTAGTCAAAAGTTTTAGATTATGTCTAAAGGTCCAAAATATATTAGGTGGTTCAAAATAAAAATTAAGGGTCCAAATTCATAAGTCATTACTTCTTTCATACTTTGATCCAAAATCTGATGGAATTTTTATAACTAGCTCACATTCAAAAATTCATATCTCCTAAACCGTAAGTCAAAAAATCATGTTCTTTACATCCCTAGCTTCCTCTAAGTCCCTACTTTACTGTAAAAATAAGTTTACTCAAAAATATCCAGGTATAACCACCTTTTACAATTTTTCTTTACAAGTCTGTCCAAATGGTGAAATTGACTGAGTTTTATGTTTACTCAAAAATATCCAGGTATAACCACTTTTTACAGACCCTATGAAGGTGAAATCAATTGGAAATGATAGCCTTATTTCTCTAGAACAGGCTACCTATTTGCTATTTAAAAAGTTTTGCTATAAAACTTGACTTTTTCCCCGAATGTGAACAGTATACAAAATCTGACTGTTTTTACAAGAAAAATCATATCTTAATCATCGGGTGTAGTCTCGGGAATCGCCACCCGGAAAAATGACCACAAGACATAGATCTACAACTAAATATTTTTAGTTTAGGTCCAAAGGCTACTGATTAGTCCGGTTAATTCCCTTTTTACCCCTGATCAGCAGACTGTTTTGCAAAACAAGTCCTATTAGGTTTTTCTAGTGATTTTTAGAGTGTACCAAGTATATTCAAGCATCAATAACTTATGTAACATATAAAATAAATAATGTAACATGAAAATAAGTAGAGAAATGAAAAAAATAAATGAGTGTTGGTTCGTTACAAAATATGAAGAACAATAATTAACAAGAAAAACAAGAAACCAAGAAAGACCAAGAACACCAAATAAGAAACCCTTGCTTCCAAAACCACCAAGAACACTTTAATTCTTCTTTAAAAACCTTGAAATTACTGCCATGAATACACCTTGAAAACTGATGAGTGTGTAAATACTCATCATTTTATACCCATAATAGACACAAAAATGACCAAAAATACCCAAATAGACCATATTATACTGCAAATATCATTGGTTTATGTTTTTATATGTTTCAGGTACAAAAGGATCAAAACCAGGGCAAAAACAGACAAAACCGAGCTCAAGATTGGAAAATCGTGAAAAGCCAAGGACGGGGAAGAAATTTACAAGTTTGGACCGGGAAATTATTCAAAATGTCAGAATCAACCTTTAAGAATACCAACTTGTCAAGATTAGCCCTTGGATGTAATTTTGCAAAAATGACAGCTTTGGTCCATGGATTTTCAAAATTGGCAATATTTCCTTAAAGTTAAATCAAATCCAATTCTAATCCTAACCATTACTAATCCTAATTCACTAAACCCAATCCCATTATCTAGGCCCAACCATTAAACCAAAACCCAAACTAAATAAAACCTAAACCCGACCCATTTTCCCCTTAACTAATAAACGGGGTCAAACAAATAACCCAGAGAAGTCAAACTTCTCTTCTTCCCCACTTGCCCGCCAAATACCACCCTCACCCACAACATTTCTCTGCCAAACCACCATCAATCCCTATCCCTGCCACCTCCCCCCTCCTCCAATAAGAAACCTTCACAGAACCCAACCCCATGTGCTCAGAAGAAGTTAAAACCCACATGGACCATTTTCCCGCCAAAAATGCCATTGGACGGCTAGATTGAATTACAACTATTTCAATGGTGGGATGAACTCGGGATTGATCAGAAATACTCTTGGGATGTCTATTTAAAGGAATGAAGTCACAAAGAAATAATTGTCCCTGTTTTTTAGACCATTTGTAGTGTAGAATTTATTTAATGTTTGTTTCAGTTCCAATTTCAGTAAAACATTGTAATTCAAGTTTATGTAAGCTTATTAAATCTTTAAAAAAAAAAAACTCTAACGGAGGTTTCAGGAGGTTTGACATTAAATTGTCGAACCGAAAGGAGCGGGTTTTTAAGGAGCATTTATTGCCCACCTTTGCTCCTCCGCCACTCTGTGTGTTTTTCAGTCAGAGAGCTACCGTATGCTTGTTGATTTAAGGTTTAAGTTCCTTGTGTTTTGCTTCGATCTTGTTTTAATTGAATTATTTGATTTAAGGTTTAAGTTTTTTCCAAAAAACCAAAAAAAGTTGAAAAACCAAAAACCCAAAAATATTTTTCCTCATCCTCTTAAACCGTTTGATTCTATCTTCTTAACCCTCCTTAGTATTTAATTCTCATGTCGTCACTGGGCTATCACTGTTTTGATTGTAAAGGTCCAGTGGGTGATAATCATCGTTGTTCCAAGTGTAAGTGTGAGCGGTGTGGAAATCATGCACCAAGAGGATCTTGTTATTAGTGTGAAGTAGCCCGCAAAGAAAAGCTTAATTCCATCGATAATATTCAAAGTCTTCCCGAACACCCTCCACAACCCCAGCCATCTTCACTCACTCAGCATAATTGTTTTATATGTGAAGATCCGTTGGGGGATGATTCACAGTGTGAACGATGCTTTTGCAAAGGATGTGGGTTTATTCATGGACTTTGCACGTGTTGCACTTCTGAAATAAAAAATACGCTTACTTATCCAAATTTTCAAAACGATTTCAGCTCCCCTCCTCAAAATTCATTTTGGCAAGAACCGTGCTATCAAAACTTCAATGACACATCATTTCAAAATGTGCCAAATGATATTTGCGAGTATTGTGGAGGTCCGCACCAAGGTTTTGACTGTCAAACAAGGAACACGCTTGCCTATGAGCAAGTTCCATGTGATCAAAACTTTGGTAATGACCAATATCCATATGATTCTCCGAGTCAGTCACAACAGTTTTACTGTTGTGAATTCTATGGAGGTCCGCATTATGAATCCGATTGTCAAACGAGGACCCCGCTTGTCTATGAGCATGTCCCTTGTAACAATTACGACTATTCTTGTCATGACCAACCTCCACAGTATCAAATGATTCAACCTCAGCCACCTCCTCTTGAAGAATCTCTTGAAAATGTATTCCAAAAACTTCAAAATGTGATGGATACACTTAATGATTTGGCTGTTAAAAATGCCCAAGAAGATCCTCATCAGAAAACCATTGGAGAGCTTCTAGCTGAAGAAGAACAAACAGCTAGAATGAGTTCCAAATATCGTCAAACTTTCATTTGCGATGACGATGATGAAGATTCTATGTGGGGAGTTTACGAGAATTCGTCTGCTGCAATCACACCTGTCCAGAAAAGGCAGGAAGACAAGACTATTGCAGAATTGCTAGCAGATGAGCAAATGGAACGTATAAAAGCCATTTATGCTAGCAATATTGATGAGGAGGACGACGAGGAGAGTGCTATTCCTTTGAGCGATATCATTTCTCAACTCCCTCAGTCTATTGCAAACACAACCATCTTACAGTCTATGGACTCCGAGGACTCTCTTATTATGGGAGATGAGCATCTTAGCACTATTCCGAGAACGGAGTCGTCTAGTGTTGAGAACCTTGTCCCAATCCCAAGTGAGTCCGAGGGTATTTCTGATAATATGTGTGATTTACCTCCTCTTGACATTTCACATGATCATGTTGAGATGTTTTCCAATTCTGACGATGATTGTACTTCAAGTGATGATGATTCTTTATCTTGTGAGGACATCGATTATGTTGACGAATTACCTTCTAAGCTCGTCAGCCTAGAGGAAGAAAAGGATTTTGAACCTGATAATGAAGTAATTGACACTGATATTCTGGAGATCAAAGACGATTTGCTTCGTGATAACTTATTGAATATCAATGTGCTCATTTCTAAGATAGAATCATTTTTTGAAAATCCAACCTCATCTCCTATCCCCGTTGAGGATAATGACTTTTTCTCAGTTGCCTACGAATCATTTAGTTTTGATTTCACGAAAGAGACGAGTAGTGGCAGTACCACTTCTCATGCTGATTTCTCTCTTCCAGAATATGATTCGTTTACCTTTGATCTTGATCATGAGGAGTTCTCCGATGAACTTACTCCCATCATATCTCCACCAGAGTATGATCACTTCTACTTTGATCTAGACAAAGATGTTTTGTGTGACCCGGGGGGAGGCATTCTCAATCCCGATATTGATCTTTCTCCGACATATGTGACATTTCCCGTTGAAGATCGCCATTATATTGACTTCACATATGTCATTCGAGTTTTTCTACCCTTCTTCACCTATACGGTGACTTGTCCTCTCATTCTCTCCTTTGGAAATGAGGACAAAGTTTTTGACCCCGGCATCTCTTTTGAGCCGGATGTATCTCATCGGAGTGGATCTTTCAAGTACTTCAATGTTCATCCAAACACATTGAATGAAAGTCCGATGGAGATGGTTTCTTCCACTTGCTCCCCCATGAACCAATGAATTCGGGGTCGAGTCAAGCTAGTGACTCGGTTAACAAAAACATTAGCATTGCATGGGTGACAACCCATGTTTCTGACTTCTTTCTATTTTCTGACACTAAGTGTGGGGGGATTCCTCTACTGTGCTTTGTTATGTGTGTTGTTTGCTCTTGTTTGCAGGTTTCCCTTGGATTGTGATGATTGCCGCGCCTGTTTTCAATCCAGCCGCCCAATATCCTATCCTTTTGCTAACGATTATCTAAGGATATCTTTTTAATCCTTTTTGTGAAAATAGAGATTTCTTTCACACACTTGGCTATTAGTATTACCTTTTTACGTTCTAAGTGTCGGCATAATAGCCGGTACTTTGAATATTGAGGGCAATATTCAATTCTAAGTGTGGGGGGGAATTCTCGCGAATTTTGTCACATATGTACCTTCTAGTGCCCTAGTACCCCCCGTTTTGGCCAAAATTTTAAAATTTTTTTTCGTTTTTAGATAAGAAATTGCAATAAAAAAGAAGTGCTTAGTCTTGATTAGGTTAGAACAAAGGGAATCCTGACTATGCCAGAGTATTGATCTGGCTGCTTCCTTAACTATTAGACTAAGGTTTTACGATTTGTGCAAATGAAAATGCTAAGCGTAGAATAGTTGGTTTTCTTTAGAGCTTATATAAGTAATCTATGGCTTTTCCTCCCAGGAGATAACTAATCTCACTTAATTAGTGCTTATTTTTCAAACTTTTGAACACACAAAATCATTTTTCTTTACGATTTTGAAAAATACTAGTTCAAAGCTTTATTTAAACTTCAGAACAAGCATATGTCATAATAATGTAAAAGTTAAGTAATAAATGTATGTGCTAAAAGCTAAGGTTCAAGATCGTCCCTTGGATCCTTATTTCCGGAAGGCGTTTAGGTCTTGGCTACCCTCTTACACCGGCCCTTGGACCCTTAATTCTAAAGGCGTTAAGGTCTTGGAACTCTCCGTTGTAACGGCCCTTGGATCCTTTATTCCAGGAAGGTTTAAGGTCTTGGTTCCCGTGAAACTCCGTTAGTTTATATTGCACAAAGTTATTTCAAAAAAAAAAAATAATAATAATAATAATGAAAAAATGAAAAAATGAAAAAATGAAAAAAAAAATAGAATAAAATGGAATGATATTGCAAAATGCAATAAATTTTGAAGCTTGATTGTTGTGAATTTTAAATCTATCTTTCAACTAGTATTAGTCAAAGTTTTATAAAAACGTCGATATTTGTTATAAAAAATTTGAAAATCAAGCACAGTCACCTAAACTTGAATATATGCGGGAGTGAAAAGTTAAGTTTCGGCTTACATAGATTATTGATATAAGTAGTGTTAGCATTTTACAAAAGAATTTGCACATTGAGTTTAAGCTTAGTTGGGAGTATAAAAAGAGGATGACGATTACAATTCCCTAGAGACACCCAGTTTGTGTGAATCCTGTTTCGTGATACCATTTTTCGAAATCAAGCGTGTTATATATTTTGTTCTAAGTTTAAATTTCTTGCATTGTATAAAAATCAAAACGGGGTTTACTTGGTATTCTTTTAATCCTTTCATTACTTCATATGATCGGATTGCTAGGGACTAGCAATAGCTTAGTGTGGGGGATTGATGAGTGTGTAAATACTCATCATTTTATACCCATAATAGACACAAAAATGACCAAAAATACCCAAATAGACCATATTATACTGCAAATATCCTTGGTTTGTGTTTTTATGTGTTTCAGGTACAAAAGGATCGAAACCAGGGCAAAAACAGACAAAACCGAGCTCAAGATTGGAAAATCGTGAAAAGCCAAGGACGGGGAAGAAATTTACAAGTTTGGACCGGGAAATTGATCAAAATGTCAGAATCAACCTTCAAGAATACCAACTTGTCAAGATTAGCCCTTGGATGTAATTTTGCAAAAATGACAGCTTTGGTCCATGGATTTTCAGAATTGGCAATATTAGTTCCTTAAAGTTAAATCAAATCCAATTCTAATCCTAACCATTACTAATCCTAATTCACTAAACCCAATCCCATTATCCAGGCCCAACCATTAAACCAAAGCCCAAACTAAATAAAACCCAAACCCGACCCATTTTCCCCTTAACTAATAAACGGGGTCAAACAAATAACCCAGAGAAGTCAAACTTCTCTTCTTCCCCACTTGCCCGCCAAATACCACCCTCACCCACAACATTTCTCTGCCAAACCACCATCAATCCCTATCCCTGCCACCTCCCCCCTCCTCCAATAAGAAACCTTCACAGAACCCAACCCCATGTGCTCAGAAGAAGTTAAAACCCACATGGACCATTTTCCCGCCAAAAATGCCATTGGACGGCTAGATTGAATTACAACTATTTCAATGGTGGGATTAACTCGGAATTGATCAGAAATACTTTTGGGATGTCTATTTAAAGGAATGAAGTCACAAAGAAATAATTGTCCCTGTTTTTTAGACCATTCGTAGTGTAGAATTTATTTAATGTTTGTTTCAGTTCCAATTTCAGTAAAACATTATAATTCAAGTTTATGTAAGCTTATTAAATCTTTAAAAAAAAAAAATAAATAAATAAAAATAAAAATTTCACATCCCAATGATCAGTCACTTTAATTCCAAACCTTAAATGATTTTCCATTCCATCCTCGCTGGGACACGACCCGGGTAATCACTTACCTGGTATCACACATATCACAACGTGAGTTTTTGCAAGTTAGCCTTTTTCCTAAAGGGTTAATTTGTCTTTATTCACGCGTATCCGTCTGATATTAATTATATATATATACTTTAGCACGAATCACCTTGAAAACCTTTTAAAAACTCTTGGAAGAAACTCTTGAAAATCAAGACTTTGAAGAAGAAATAACCAAGAACAAGCTAGCACTAGAGGACCTTCATCTTTGACACCAAGTCTTCAATAGATTTAACACAAGATGAAGTGTGTTTTTCTCTTGAAACCCATGACCAAAATGGAGAGAATGAGCAGATTTTTGGAGATTTTGGATGAGAAATGAGATAGTGGGAGTGATCATTAGTAGTTATCTACTTTGGAGAAGATTTAGACACTTGTCCTAACTTTGGACAAGTGTGGGGGGCTAGGTAGACACTTGTCCACTTATGGGACAAGTGTGAGCACAAGAGGGGGGAGTTAGTGGAGGTTTTTAGTGATTAATTAGTATATTGAGTGTATTATGTAGTGTATTTTGCTCCCGGTAATTAAACGTAGGATTTTTAAGACGCGTAACGTAATACCGGGTAATGTAAAAATATAAAAACTTCCAAAATATTAAAACTTGTTTCCATAATATATTTTAGTAATTTAGATGAGTGGTGAGTTCATCGGAGGATTTAAATGTGGTCAGATCATAAAAACAAAGGTTTAGATCGCGTAAGACGTAAAAGATACAAAGTTTACGTAAAAATAGGAAAAGTGGAAAGTGACTTTTAAAATAGGATTGTAAGGAACCAAAAGTGTATAAAAAGTATAGACTGGACATAGTCTAGTGTCGGTTGAATTTATTGTATGTGTTATGACGTATGCGGAATACTTCCAACGAAGTTAATTATTTAAAATAGAATAGTTAAGGAATTAAAATAGATAAATTAATGACATGAATTTACGAAATGTCACAGCACGTACCCCTTAGGAGAGCGACGTCTCGACGTTTAACTCGCTTTAATCACCGAATGGTTTACTTGTGAAGAGATGACGATATAGACAAGTCATCGTCGAGGTTTCCAACGGAAGTTGAATGATCAAAAGCCAAAGCATCAAACATGTTCAATGAACAAGAGTGAATGGATTGAAGAGTTCTGACAAGTCCTCTATTCTTGGAAGCGGATAATAGTACATTACTATTAGCTTATCAAGCTAATAGTAATGTGAAGAGATGACGATATAGACAAGTCATCGTCGAGGTTTCCAACGGAAGTTGAATGATCAAAAGCCAAAGCATCAAACATGTTCAATGAACAAGAGTGAATGGATTGAAGAGTTCTGACAAGTCCTCTATTCTTGGAAGCGGATAATAGTACATTACTATTAGCTTATCAAGCTTGTGGCGGTCGATGCAAAATCGAAAAAATCCACATAACATATTACGAGTTGAGAGGAGTTCATAGCCCAAAGAATGATTCGTACGCACGCTATGGCGGATACACATAAGCCCACTCATTTATAATTCATTATTTACATAGAGAGGCGTCCCAAACAATGTAAATAAAGAAATATAAACTTATGGTTCGGCGGTTTATAATTTTCTTATTCAAATGAAGAGACGTCCCAATCCATTTCAATAAGATGATTATAAATCATCCTACATTTGTATTTCCGACAAAAAACCCAATAAAAAAAAACAACACCAAATGCTATTCTTCAAAATCATAAGAAGTAACGAGAAAAGGAATGAGATGTTAGTCAATCACGTTTCAAAGGTAAGTGTCAAAAGACGACACGATCCGAGATAACAAATTTAGAGTCATACTCCCATCAACTGGAAGAGTTCAAAACGATGGATTACGAAGCAATATATACGCTACTTTATTTAATTCCTTTTGATGATATTGAAATTCGGTGTAGTTTGTCAATTTCACTAGTTATCTTATCATTCGAGTCCATGTTTGAACAGGCTTCTTATGCTTTCAAAATCGTCTGTGGTAGAGTAATTCGTAAGAATGTAACAAAATGGTTTATAGTATGGTGACAAATTGGGTATAAGGTAATTGACAGAACGATTTGCAAGGTGATAACAAGATAGTGAGATAATCAAGGGGGATCGATAGACTGAGATGGGTTTTATGTTAAACAATGTTGTGTGAGGTCATGAAAAGTTTTTAAAGATCATAGTATCATTCACGATGTTTTGAAAATAAATGAGACTGTTGGAACTTGTGCCACCCAAAATGCCTGAAAAAGTTTTAGGGGATCATAAAATAAATGAGTATGTATAACAATTTAGAAATTTTGGTGAAATAGATACATAATTGGGAGAAGTGGGGTTTGACATGATGCCCTGGAGACTGAGTATATAAAGGGTAAGAATTGGTAAAACATTTATAATGATAAGTAGTCGAGAGAAAACAAAGTGTATATGAATAATCTTTATATACATAGTATTAATAGTGGTGTTTCGAAAAGTAAGCGGAAATGCTCAGAAAACATGAGTTCACGGGGAGTAAGACAATCAATAGAAATTGATAAACTGCAACATGTTTTGATGTTATATGAAATGATATTACATACGGTTATGAAAGAGTTTAGAGACCATTGTAATCACATACAATGTCTGATAAATACGAGAGACCATCGTAATCGCATACAATGTCTGAGAAATAAGAGAGACCATTGTAATCACCTACAATGTCTGATAAATAAGAGAGACCATTGTAATCGCATACAATGTCTGATAATTAAGAGAGACCATTGTAATCGCATACAATGTCTAGAAGATTTTAGTATTCACATGGAGAAATTTCATAAAAAAATATAGCGATGCTTTAGGAACAAGCAAGATAGTCTAATAATATCTTAAGTACATATAGTAATATTCACTATACGTATACGTATAATAAGGGTGCACTTAAAGATGTGTATAAATTTCCGGATGGAAATCCACAAAGCACATGAATAGCATAAAATACACCAAGGAAGTTTAGTGCACAAAAGGTTACATATATAAGAAGTGATACTTTCGCGGATTATCGGACGAGTTAAGAAATAATTATAGTACTTCTATAATTATCCTTAGTATAATATAAAAAAGATATATACTCAATGGAGTAATAGGAAATTTAGGAAGTAGGCGCGCATGGATATCGGACAAGATGATGGAACTCATGACTTTTGAAAAATGAATGGTTATAGTCTAGGCTTTTAAAAGAAAATGACCTAGTTCACTATAACATGTGCTCTGGTACCAATCTATAACACCCCCATTTTCGGAACGCAGCGGAATAGAACATGGGGTGCTATATATTAGTCACATAGTACAAGCATAGTAAACGAATTCAAATTAAAAATGTTTATAATAAAATTTCACATTCGATATTATCAGAGTCAAGCGAAATAAGGTCCCAAAAGTTTACTACAACACAAAGTTCAAAGTAACATAAGTTTAAAAGCTTAAATTTTTATTCGAATGTGATTTTAAAACACGGGCCATCATTGTCGATATCCATATCCTTGTGCCGTCCATCCAAGCATTTAACACTTACGGACCTGAGATAAGTCATGCTAAAAAGTCAACATAAAGTTGAGTGAATTCATAGAGTTTAATAAGTAATAAGTTGAATACAAGCATTATTCATAATTTGACATGTAACGAATACAAGTCGGGAAATAAGATTATAGCATCGAGCTCATGAAACCGAACCTTGACCTAGATTTGATAATGCCCCTCCAAAGGTAAGATTTGCCATTTACCTCAATTTCTCAATATTATGTGCCCGTTGATTGTGAGCGCTACTCACCCGGTCAGGCTCGTCAAGACAAATATGCATATTCATAATACTAGCGTTTACCATGTATGTAATTAACGGTTCATGAAATTAGGGACTTGTATGGCAAAGGATACTCAATAACTATAATCATGTAATCGGGTCAAGCATACCAAAAGCAACTTGTATTCGGTTTGTAAAACTAGCATGTATCCCCCTCGTGAGGTTTATAAAACATTAAAATGAGTAAAGGCGAGGCTATGAACTCACCATAAGCAAATGTGAATGATCAAGTGAGGTAGTGAAGAAATAACCGCAAGAATCCTACGAGCAACCTAGAATATACAAGCGTGTCTTAGCTTCTAAGAATAATGTTGCAATTATTTCTATATGCTAAATAAGTTATAATCTCAATTATGCTTGGTACATAATGTTTAAATAATTATCAAAATATAATTTGGCATTTAAAATGATTTATAAGTATGAAATATACATTTCTTACAACATTGCAAGTTTTTAGTCCATTTTTGCTCCTAAGTCCAAGATAAGTATTAAGGGTCCAATTTAAGTCTAAGGGTCCAATTGGTCAAAGGGTTCAATTTTTAGTCAAAAGGTTCAGATTATGTCTAAAGGTCCAAAGTATATTAGGTGGTTCAAAATAAAACTTAAGGGTCCAAATTCATAAGTCATTACTTCTTTCATACTTTTGATCCAAAATATGATGGAATTTTTATAACTAGCTCACATTCAAAAATTCATATCTCCTAAACCGTAAGTCGAAAAATCATGTTCTTTACATCCCTAGCTTCCTATAAGTCCCTACTTTACTGTAAAAATAAGTTT